>VBSM01001265.1:64298196-64328658 GCA_008086735.1 Cheirogaleus medius
AAAAAAAAAAAAGACTTTTTCACTACTAAGAACTTTAAAAACATCAACTCAACAATTCAATTGACTGACTTAATCTTGGCTGCCATCTTCCCCCCACCTTTGAAGCAGTGGATATAGAAAACTACCACTAGCAGCTGTAGAAATGGAGGATAGAAACCTAACCTATGTTTGTATCATTTCCAATATCTTTATATTGAAACTTGTGATTAATTCCATCACCAAAGATTTGGGTGGCATGCACTCTTCTATGTCTGGGGAGTTTCCCGCATTCATGAAGTTTGCACTCTAGTTGGGTGAAATAGATAATAAACAGTTAAAGGAATAAATTAAGAAAATAATTTCTAATTATTGTAAGTACTATGAAGTAAACAAACAGGGCAATATGATAGTGATTGCTGAAAAGAAGAGAAGTCAAGGAAGTTCCCTATTTAAGCTGAGACCCGAAGGATAGAGGGAGTCAGACATGTAAACAGCCAAGAGAATGTCTTTCTAGGAAGAGAAAGCAGCAAGTGCAAAGGCCCAGTGGTGGGAAACAGCTCAGTGTGTTCAACAGAGGGGAGGCCAGCAAAACTAGAACATGGTGGACATAAGGGAAAAATTAGAAAAAGAGATAAAACCAAAATATGCGGATTCCAATAGGCCATCATAAACAACTTGACTTCTTTCTAAATAAAATGGAAAGTCCCTGGTGAGTCTTGATCAGAGAAATTATGTTTTATGATTTGCAAAAGATTATTCTGTTTGTAAAATGGCTAATCAGGGGAATAAGTAAAATATACTGGCTTTCACCAAAGTACATCTTGAAGATTTAAAGAAGTAAATGGATTCAAGGTCTATTTAAGAAATATCCTTGAAGAGAATTTCTCAGCTCTCTGTGAGAGAAGGTTGGAATGTCAAATTTCCAGATTATATAATTGTGTCTTTATTATGCCTTCATTAATACCAGTGTTGCATCCCCAAGAACTAACTCACAAGTGCTCTCAATACCACACTGGGTTGATCATTAAAGGCTCTTGAGCAGTTGCCTAAAGGAAAATCAGGATCCTTTGGATGCTAAGATGAGGCCAAACATCTCACTGGCAGGCCCTTTATCTCTAACCTCTTCTGGTTAGAGAGGTTGTTGACAGAGTATAGTTAACAACAAGAAAAAAAAACAGTAGGTTTTAGAAGAATCTGGTATGGTAGTAACCTGAATAAGAAATTTCCTTCACTTTAGATCTTGTATGTAAGCCCAACTTCATTAGAATTTGGTCCAGGAAACAGAGGAGAGATCTGTGAGAAGGGTTGTGTTTGTCATTTCCCTCACCCTTCTTCTCCAACAAAGCTGAGGGTCTCTCCCTGGCCTACAGCTCTTCTCTCTTTCCTTAAATATCTTACACTCTTGGATTACCATTTTTAAGCTGATAACTCCCAAATCTGTACCTCTAGCCCTACCCAGTCTGTGAACTTCAGATTCATTTATCCACCTACCTGCTAGACATGGTCACTGGAAGTCCCAGAAACATTTCAAAATCAATATAAGCCAAACTGAATCTTACAGAGCTTTTATTAACTTACCTAAGTATTCCCACCTCAAAATGTTCCTCCTCCTGTATTTCCAATTACAGTTAATGGAACTTCTATCTACCTAGTCACCAACCCCAAAATCTCAGAGTGATTCTGGACACCCTACCTTACACATTCTATCAATTTGAAGTTCTGTTGATTTAATATTTTACATATTCTAGAATATGAACTCCTAACACCTACACTGATTTGGGTCCTCCTCAATTCTAACTTCAACTGCAAAAGCAATCTTCTAGCAGGTATCCCTACCCCTAATTTTGGTCTCTTACATCTATCCTGCATAATGTCATATATCTAAAATGCTTTAAACCCTTCAGCAACACCTCATTGCTGGGTCAAATACAAGTTCTTTAGCATGGCACATAAACCCTCCAGTACCAGTTACCTACCGACTTCTTAAACCTTATATTTCTATCTCACTTTTTAAAGGTCTAGTCATTGAACGACTGTTCCTTCTGTTCATGATCCTTTAAATCTCTGTGACTTTATAAATGTTGTTCCCCTCCCAGCCGCGCCCACATGAGGGTCTGCCTGTCCCTGAAAATTCACTCGGAGGAGTCAGGACAGGGGTATACTTCATTCAGGTAAGCATATCTCAAAGAAAAGAAGAAAGAGCAAGGCACTGAGGCACTTGACTCGGTTCTTCCTCTAACAGTAGCCAGCCCTCCTCACCCAGAGGGAGTGAGAGGAAGGGGCGGGGCCAGAGGCCATGAGTGTCACTCTGGTGGGACTCCCACCATGTGGAAGCATAAAGCCAAGGGAAGTGAGGTTTAACCCTAGGTATTTCTCTCCCTCATTACGAAGCAAGCTCCTTGAAAGCAAGAACTACATCTTATTCCTCTTGGCATCTACAGAGCTGGCCTCTGAATGTTTATCAAATTTAAATGTTCCCTCAAAAAAAAAAAATTTAGTCAAACCTGAAAAATAAAAAAATAAATAAATGTTCCCTTAGACCTAATCTTTAATATCAATTTTGGGTGACAGTAACTGAAGGCAATACAGGAAGAAATCAAAGTAAAGGCAAAAAATAGAATAGTATCTAGACTAATTAGCAATAATTTTTTAAATGTCTGCAGATGTAATCAGATCAGAAGGAAATGGGAAAATATCATCAGAAATGAAAGTTATTACATTGATATTATATAATTATGGGTGATATTTTACAGAAATGTTATTTTAACATAATCTTTTGGGAAAAAAATTTTAATACCTAAGGCAGTATGATAGACATTTATTGTTTTATCTACTCAGAAAAGTACCCTCCCTCCTCTGTGAACCATGATCCACTCTCCAACCACATGATTCTGCTCAGAGCTTCCAGACATAGTCCTTCACTTCTTGGGCACAGGGATGGGCACTTGGCCACAGCCAGATCAAAGAGTCCTGGCTAATATGGGCAGGTGGCAGAAAGAGAACTCCCCCTGGAATCACCTGTTGCAGCAAAGTCTGGGGTGTCTTGTAAATGCTGGGAGACCTACATACACTTTCTGATTAGAATTAAGTATAGTCAAAGACAAACATTTCTCCAGAAACAAATAAAGAAATCAAAGCATCTGGAAGAAGCGATCCCTCCCTCATTTTCCTCTTCTTCCTCATTATCATTTTCCTACCAGTGCTTATGAGAACTACTGCTCAGTCCCTGTGGGTTTGTAGTGTCTCCTGGTTAAACAGCCTACTGGGAACCAGACCCCACTGCCCTTCTTCAGTTATTTCTGGGAGTCCCAGCAGTTGTCCCTCACTATTCAGGAAAAACTCTACTCAGCCAGCAAATGGCCCTCTCACTTTCCCCCTCTCCCCTTTGGGCCATCCTCTGGCTCAGTCCTCAGCCGATTAGAGAGGTCACTGATCCTAATGGCCCTTCTGACTGGTGTGTGAGGGAAGGATTGTCCTGGCTCAGAGGAACAACTCTATCAAAGGTCCCTGAGGAATTTGGGTAAGGTGGCCATGGCCACACACCTTCTCGGGTTGAGGAGAGCCCAGCTCCTCCAGGTCATAGCCAGATGATGCGTGTTTACGCACAATTAGAAACGTGGAAAATACTTTGGTTGAATAAAGTGCTTATATCCTTGTAGGTAACAATATGGAAAGCATATTAACGTGAATTGCCGCAATTTGTTGTTGTTTTTTTTTCATTTCTTACTCAAAAAATGGGTAGAAAGAAATTGAAAATCATATTTTCTGAATTGTATTATTTGGTAAAATTGGCCATTATCATCTTGGTCATGGTGCTTCTTTTGTGAAGTATACAAAAGCCTGCATGGGGTTCTGCGGCAAAGTAAAAGAGGATGCTGCTTCTCTATTTACACAATTCTTAGTGAAAAATCACTTTCAATTTTTTCTCACAGCCTCAGTGTTTCTGGATCCCAACATTAACGTACATGGGAATGGGCTCGATGCAAAGGAAAGGTCACAGGCGCCAGGAAGACCCCATAACTACCCACCCTCAACAAAGGAAAGCTCTGTTGCTGCATCTCAGACTCACCATCCTGAGCCTTTCATATGCATGTCACCAGACGTGTCTACTCCCTGCAGTGCGCACAGCTGCATTCCCTAAAATGTCTACAAAATACCTCCTTAGTGTAAAGCACCAAAACCCGTCAGGTTTTCTACCAAGCTGTCTGTGTCCACGTGCTCAAATACACTGTATACAACACTTCTAAATCAGTTCTATCCAATAGAACTGTCTGTAATGACGGAAATATCTAATATCTGCACTGTCTAATACGGTGGCCACTAGCCACATGGCTACTGCACACTGGCTATGTGGCTAGTGACACTTAAGTATTGAATTTTTTATTTACTTGGATTCTAATTAATTTTATTTTTAATAGCCACATGCAGTGAATAACTAACATTGGACTGGACACCTCTACAGGAAAAAAAAAAATTCCTTTAAAGTGACAAAGAATTCCAAAATAAGTAACTAGAAATAGAAGAAAAAAATTAATGCTGCTCAAGCTTTTCCTTCAAAATTCCCCAATAAATAAACAGAAATAAAATGAATTTATAACCCTGGGTCATCTGGGAAGAGGACATTGCTTGAAAGTATAGGATAAGGTTTTTGTAGTATACACACTGTTTTTAATCAAATTCATACTGTATTTTTTTTTATTTTAAAATGATGTTTAAAGTTACTTTTCAAGTAAAAGTAGTACTTGAGGAAGATGCTCCTGTATCCCTAGCATGCTTCATACCTTCTAGGTACACATATTCTGTCTTGCAAAGCACGAGATTAAACTCAGGATGAAGCACAGGGAAATGCAGATTTTCTGGCCCCAACCAGCACTCCTGTCTTCTTAGCCCTGACCCCCAAAATCCACTACCTTCCCTTTGTTGATGAGAGAGTAGAGGTACCTTGGGTGCTACATTCCATTCAAATTTGGGAAAACCCTTGAGATGCCTGCTATAATGAGCTTTGTGTCCCTATTATTAATAAAAGAGCCTAAAAGATAAGCACACATGTAAAAACCCAAGGAGAGCCATCCTCAGACATCAGCATGAAGTAGCTCTTGTGTTCTATGGGACAAAGGAGTCCTAACAGGGCACTTTCCTTCCTGTTTTTTCAGTGGCCCTTTTCTTTTTTTGAGACAGAGTCTCACTTTGTTGCCTGGGCTAGAGTGCCATGGCATCAGTCTAGCTCACAGCAACCTCAAACTCCTGGGCTCAAGCGATCCTTCTGCCTCAGCCTCCCGAGTAGCTGGGACTACAGGCATGCGCCACCTTGCCAGGATAATTTTTTCTGTATATATTTTTAGTTGGCCAATTAATTTCTTTCTATTTTTAGCAGAGACAGGGTCTCGCTCTTGCTCAGGCTGGTTTCAAACTCCTGACCTTGAGCGATCTGCCCGCTTCGGCCTCCCGGAGTGCTAGGATTACAGGTGTGAGCCACTGCACCCAGCCAGTGGCCCTTTTCATCAAGGTACCCAGGGCTCCATGTTACTGGGCATCTCTGGTTAACCTGAAGGAACTTGGCTCATAATCTTTACTCACAATAAGGTAACACTGCAAGTCAGCTCCTCCCTGTAGCATGTACTGGGAGTTTTAAAAGGGAGTTTTCTGCTGAAGCAGGTAATTATGTGATTATGCCACCAAACGGGAAGTTCAGAGTATTCTAGAAGAATAAAAAAGAGGACCTAACTGTGTCTCAATGGTTTGAGACAGCCCTTCTGTGATTGTCACATAGAAGCTAAAGCTTGAAGGTTAGATAGGGTATAGTGAGACAAAGATGGGAAAGAAAACCATTCCAGCACAGAGTAATGATGACAGCAAGTGGGAAGAACAAAAATGAACTCTGTGTGTATGTGTGGCGCTTTTGAGTTTTTAAAAGAAATTTCGTATGGTAAGATTGTTACGAGAAAGGAAGATTGGTGCAAGAGAAGCCCATACGTGTAGGCAAGTGAATATTTGACTTGGAAAATATTTTGGTGTGCAGCTACTCGGTTTATTCAGACTGATTCTGTACTCGATTCAATATGTTTGAGGGATTATGCGGGTCTGTGCTCTGGAAAAGGTCCCCATTCATTCATTGGAATCATGATCTCCTTGGCAGATAACAGCTCTCTTCTCTGCCTCTTTCATGTAAGCAGTAATTCATCTCCAGAATGCCTTTTCCATATGTATCTGTACTTGTTCATTTCTATGCTTTAAAAGTCTGGAACAACCTCAAATTGAATTGCCTTTTGAAACCACCAAGGATTCCCATTCAGAGGTAGATAAGACAAGGTCAGGATGGGTGTCCTCCTGAATCAGATTTTTCCAACAGGATTAAATAGGAGTCATCTCTTGGGGTTTTGCTGGCATGCTAATGTGCCCCCCCAAAAGAATTATCACTGCATTCTATTACCTGAAAATTAATGTAATAAGCCCCTACCTATGTTTCCTCTGGACACTGATGAATGATTTCTAATTGTATGAAAGGGATTCTGTTCTTCCCAGAACTGGTATACATACAGCACTCTGGAAAAAGTTCTCTCTAGGCCTTCAGAGATGTGAGATGCAAGAGCCCTTCCCTCCATGATGAGATAGGGAGCTTACTCTTCCCACATGCAGAAGTCAGTACTCTCCATGGCATAGACAGAGGGAGTGACTTGGCCAAAGTTGTAAAAGTAATCCATGACAGAGCTAGACAAAGAATCCTGGTTTTCTACTTGAACACTGGTTAAGCCAGAAGGCTAATCACTGTGTTAGTTCCTTAGCATAGTACGATTATGAGTAATTTTTATCATTTTCAATACTGTTCAGAAATTTTTAATGACAAATAATTATTACTTTTATACATTTAAAAAAAATTGTATTTAAAAACATTGACTCTAGCCAGTTCTCTGCTGGCTATTTTTACAACTGGGGATGAAGCTGATCCTATCTCCACCCTCCTTTGATAATAATAATTAGCTTCAATAAGATTCTGTGAAATAATTACTATTATTCTTACATTATGGATGATGATATTGGCTAGGATTGCAGGAGTCTGTGATGGGAATGTGGATGACTGGGGGTCTTTCACTTACTGTTTCCCTGCACTGAGGAGCCTCTCCAGGCTCCCAGCCAATCTTGGTAGAACTGGCTACTTCACTGCCTTCTCCTTCCATGCTTCTGGTACTTCCTGTCACTTCTCTGCTGGATTCCAGTTTTGTCTCTTATATATTCTATTCAAGGAGCGATTATCTGTTTGTAATTTTAGTTCTTCTTTCTGAAAGAGGTGAGTGTCAGATGCCTCTAGTCATTCATCTCAAAACTCCCCTTATTTTTGAAATGAGATTTAAAATTTGCATTTGTTAGCTTTCAAAGGCACAATTTTCCTAACTCTCCTTAATTAAATGTTTAGTGGGATAGTCCACCTCACTAGCAATAAAGTTTTGGGGAGGAACAGGGGAAACTGCAGATTGGACAAGTGAACTCATAACAGCTCATTGGTGAATCCGGATGAGGGGCCATGAAGCCCTGTGAGGTAGGCCTCAACATCCTTCTCCTCACTGCCGTAAGGCTCCCCCTTAACCACAGGCCAGGCCTCCCCTTGGTTTAACAGTGGCCTTTGTGCTTGCTAGAGTTGACATTAGCCTGACCCCACTCACAGCCTCTCCATCAGAGTATCAGTCTCATATTACAATATCAAGTAATGTCCTCAGGTGCAAATTGCTTCCCTGGTGATGACAGATTTACTGCATTTGAAGGCAACAGTTCTATAAACTTCAATTAGGCCAGATAGAATTCTACCAAAAAGCTTTATAATAGTTAAGCAGGCATATGAGTCATTCAAACTCAATATTATGGAAGTTTCCCAAGGGATTTCTTTCTTCTCTGAATGATGAGAATAACAAAGGCCTATAAAATAAATGGCAGTAATCTGCAATGCCTTATTTCTCTTTGACTAATAGAATTGGTCAGATTGTTCCCCAAGGGGCTTGTGTCATGGGTCATGTGTCATATGTGTCATGCACACTGCCTTTCAAGGGTTATGATGCTTTGTATTTGCATCTACTGTTATGATGTGAGCAGAGTCAAGACATTTGCCAACCGGGCATCATATAGGATCAGTTCAAGGAGACTGCTTTCTGGAAAGGAAAAGTGAAGGCTCTTTTTGGACCACAGTCTTGCCATCTCTAAGGCACAGAGTTCCACAGAGCAAGGCAAGCAGCAGAGAGTACAGTCCACCATGGCAGAGCCCCAAGCCTACATCTGAGCATTAGGTCACCAGGAATTCACACAGTGGTGAGGCCATTCCTGATGATGTTGATGATGCCGTATGTGTGTTTTGGACTTTCTTCCAAGAGAAAAGCTTGTGAAATGGATGTCTAGTCCCATCTAGTCTGGTTTCTTGGTTTACTGCCTAGTGATCAAGAATGGAAGAGCTGGATCATGAAAGAGTTTGGTACAAGATTATTATAAGTAGTGTTGGAAGCAAGAACATTTTTCTCTGTTTCTTTCTCTTGTACTTATTTATTTGACAAACCATTAGCCATGCATTCATTTAACACCAAGGGCTGCATCAGGGAAAACAATGTGAGGAAGCCAAACAGAGCATGAACTGGTGAACATGTTTGACCAGCCAACACCTGCAAGACCTTCAAGACGCAATCATCACACTATGCAATAGCTTACATTTATATATACACATATAAAAATAAATGTATATGTATACATAATATCTTACATTTTCCAAGTTAAGAACAGAACATAGAGAGGAAGTGACTTGCCTGGTTAGGAGCAGAGATAAGCCCAAAAACCAAGCAGGGTCTTCGCTAGTCCACACTCATCAGTGAGTAAAGGAGATACTACCAAACACACTGCCTTTTGAGTGAGAAACACACCTATAGAAGATAGCACACTGTAAGTCTTCGGAATCAAAACGTATAATTTTAATAAGTAGCAACTGCATGCAAGGCATTGTGCTAAGTGCTTTAGGGATTACAACTACAAATAAGATATGATCCCATCTTTCAAGGATAGAATTAACTGACAGGGGAAAGAGATATATATAAATCATCCTGATACAAGTAGATGGTGGCATATAACAAAAGTACAACCAGAGTTTAAAAGATATATTTGAGGTGGCCTCTGAACACTGAGTAAGATTTGGACGGACATAGAAACAGGGGGAAAGCTTTTCACATGGAACAAAAATAAGGAGCAAAGAGGAAGGAGCAAACTTCAGAATGTGTTTGGGAGAATGTCCAGTTTGACTGGAGCTCAAGGTGCTCTTCTTAGCCACTTGGACCTAAAGCACAAATCCACCTATAGCTTCTCTTTGGGAGGTCCCATGGGAAGTAGGCAAGAGCTTTAGAGTTGAAGCTGGCTCCTAATCTTGTCCGGGTCCCTTCCTAGAGAGTAAGTCCTGGTGACATTGGGCAGTAACTTCACCATTCTCAGTGTTGGTTTTCTCATTGGTATATGGGACAATAAACTGACCTCATGGGCTGTTTTGAATATTTATTTAGCCAATCTGCAAATATATATTGAGCATCTACTGTGGGCAAGCACTATTCTGTGCACTACAGATAATGCAGTGAACCAAATAAGGGATGGTCCTTGCCCTCATAGAGCTCTTAGTCTAATGGGAAAATCAAATATTAAGTAAAGGAGAGCTAGTCATCCTTCATTTATCAGCTCAGAAAGGCCTTTCTTGAACTTTCCTCCTTGCCTCCTCCCTAGTTTGAATTAGCCCTCAATACCACCCTTATTTTCTTTCATAACTCTATGTATCTTTGCTTCAAGACCATTGTCCTCATTTTAAATTATAAGTTTATCTCAGTGATAGCTAGGTGAGAAGTAGGTGAAGAAAGTTCCAAGCAGAGCATGTTCCAGCAGCATGTATGATATACCCTCAAGGTGGGAAACAATTTCAACCTTTTGAGGAATGAAAACCTCATTATAGGAGAGGGAGTAGGAGGGAGAGGGATAAGAGATGTGTTTGGGGAAACAGACATGGGTCAGATCATGCAGGGCCTCCTAGACCAAGATGAAGCCACTGGTGGTTTTAAGCATGTCAAAGTCTGCAATGAATGACAGTGGGTTGAACCTTGCAGTTTCCTCCTAAGCAGTTATTCCATTTCCCCTGAAACAAAGGTGAGATAGGCCCATCCCCAGTCAGTTATTGGTTCATGACCCTATTTGGGACATGACCCAAATGGGTCAAATCAGAGGGAGCCCCAGGAATTTATTTCAGCAATTAAAGAGAATCCCCTCTCTTGCTCAAGGTAGCATGCAGCTCCAGGGATTTGCTGGTAGCCATTTTGCTGTCAGAAGGAAAATCTGCCTGAGGATGAAAGCAGCCTACAGAGAGGGCCTAGGTGAGGGGTTAGCAGAGAGATGGGGCACACAGTCCTGTGGTCACTAGAAACCCCATTCACTGGAAACGCCCTGTCTGTGGACTCACTGGATATCTAAGCTAATAAATTCTCTTTGTAATTCAAAATAAACAAAGAAACAAAAATCAGGGCCAATACGGTGACCTTAAATGCAGAGCTCTTTAATATGGAATTGGTGGAATAGGATTTGAGGCAAGTGACCCAGAAAAGTGATCAGGCCTCAGCCAAAGGAGGTTTCACAGTGGAGCCACAGGGCCTCATGGAGCCGGAAAATGGAAGGTAATCTAAAATCAAAGGCCAGGTCGTTTCCTCTGATCTTCATGAATCTTCATGCTCATGTCCCACCCCTAATGTAGTTCAACTCTTCTTCACATGCTGCTTTTCCCACTTCCAACTGGCTTTCTTATCCTAAACTCCATGTAGATTTTTTTCTATATAATAATTTTTACCTATTTGCAATTTTGGCTTACTTACTTGTGGCCGTCATGATCCTCAGATCGACCTCTATCCATCATATTACTCTCCAGCTTCAGACTCCACTGCTGACTGCTTCATTATTTCCCCATTTTCCCATTTGAGTTCCAGAGAGTGAGAATTTACTCAACCTACTCCTTCCTCTTTGGCCAGAGCTCATCACAAAGACCACCTCACAGGCCATGGGCTGATTGTCCCCAGGTCATATGCGTCCTTTGGTTGCCCCCTCAGTTTTGCTAAGAGTGCCTGAGGGAGAGTAGGCACATGACTGACCTATTTATATACCAGGGATGGTGGGGAAAAAAGGCAAAACACCTTGGAATCTCTGGTCCAAAATATTAATTTTACTACTATCAGCAAAACTCTTTAATTTTTAAAGGATTAGAATGCTATCAGTCTCTGGTGTCCTTGAAAAGACTTTCTTTGAACCAAGAAATAATCATTTACTTCATTGGGAAACAAAATGAACCATGCAAATGGAAATTGTGAGTTACTCATTTGGAAACTAATTGGAGGAGAAAACAAAGTCTGCAATCGAATGTGCATCTGCTTAAAAGCAGAGTGTCTGTGATAGAAACAAGTGTGTTTTCTTTCCTCTTTTTTTTTTTTTATTACATTCTTCCCAGGCTTTTTAAATAGATGAAATGTAACTATAAATCCAAGAGCATTTTCTTTATTGCTACTAGGACCCAGTGGAACCAAGGCATGTAAGCTTCTTAAAGAAAATTTAAGAGATCCCTGGGATTGTGCTGCCTTAGACACTTATTTGTGAGTCCGGCATCTGTGTTGCATTATTGCCTGTAGCCTGATTTATTTGAAGGTGATCCTTATGCCTTCATAGGAAGAATATGCTATCATTCAAGCACCATCAGCAACCTTAGCTCTAAGCATCCTTCCATTTAAAAAATTATGTCCACCTTCCCTAATAGCCCTTTCTTTCTTTCCTTCCCATTTGACTCATCCTTTCCTCAGCAGCAAGGAAATTGTCAAGGCTGGGCCTATCCATGGGCCGCTATTTCCTCCCCTACCTTGCTCCCCAGTCACTCTCCTAAACAGAAAACTTTAAGGGTAGGAGAGGGAAGTGGGATGCCTGAAGCTGGGCCTCTTCACAGGGGGACAACCAAGAGATCAGGGTCTAGTTCCAGGTGTGGCAAATTCTGATCATTTCATTTGCTCTCCTTAGGATTAGTCATACTCTAGGAACTGATTCCTACTATCTAAATTCATAAGACACTGCCACAAGGACCGATTTCATTTAAACAGAAAGCAGACCTTACTGATGACTGGCACACTCGTGTCCACTGTGCAGGGCACAGCCCCCCTCCACTCCTGTCACCTCACCCCCAGCTGTAAAATTACCTGGGAAACCGACTTGTCACCAGAAGACTGGCGGTAAGCATGAGATCCAAACATAGGAAGCTACTCATCCCTGCCTTGCTAGGCAGCGCCCCTTTAACGTGAGGAGAAAATTCATATTCTCCAGACGCCGTGTCTCTGCGCCTCTGACAGTGATAGATTAGCAATCACAAATCCTTACCAAACACTCGCTTTTCCAATGTTCCTTAAAGTCACCAAAGACTTCTATCATTACAACATACCCTCAAGATAGACACATCACTATTTCCAAGTGACAGCCTGTCTGTCATTAGCTACGTTCTAAATTGATGCCTTCCTTTTTTGGCGGGAGCACCTTCGGTCCCGGTCTGGGAGCTGAGAAGCTCCCTCATCTTATCAGGGACACTCATCCAAATCATTTCCTCCTGAAAAGATTTTCACAGATGGCCAATCTCATTCATTTGTGAGGCTTCCATTAATTTCAGTTTCAAAACTTGTCATGTCCTTACTTTGTCCCCAGATAGTTGGAATCGACACAATTCTGAATCTGCAAGTGAGATCAAGTGTCTGAAGGGCATCTATTTTGCTGGCCACTGAAGGTGGGAGGTGAGATGGTAGAGAATAAGTCCTTGCCTGTAATAGAGGTGTATTCTGGAGGTACAAAACATCTTCAAAACAAAAGATATAACATAATTACATGTGATGTGTTAAGGGAGTGATACAGCAATAGACTACTCTCAGAGTTCAAGGCAGAGGGCTATGGAGGCTACAACGATAGTTCCTAGAATGGGTTAAATAATAGCCCCCCAAAAAGATATGGCCATACCCTAACCCACAGAATCTGTGAATGTGACCTTATTTGAAAAAATGGTCTTTACAGATGTAATTAAGTTGATGATCTCGAGATGAGATCATCCTGGATCACCTGGGTGGGCCCTAAATCCAATGACCAGCATCCTTACAAGGGACAAAGAAGTGGAAAGAGGAGAAGGCGACGTGAAAATGGAGGTAGAGATTGGAGTTATGCAACCACAGGCCAAGGAACACCTGGCGCCACCAGAAGTTGGAAGAGGAAAAGCAAGGATTCTCCCCTGGAGCCTGGGAGGGAGCGTAGCCCTCCCAGCCACTCAATTCTAGACTCCAGCCTCCAGAAGTATGACGGAATAAATTACTGTCATTTTAAGCCCACAAATTTGCGGTAATTTGTTACGGCAGTCAAAGAAACGAATACAGTCCGTTTGCCTGGAACATTCTTTGTTCTCCCAATTCCTTAAGTCTCAGCTTTAATGTAACTTCCTCAGAGAAGCATTCTCTGATGTTTCATCCCCATGCCAAGAAATACCAAGCTAAATTAGGTCCCCTTGTCATACTCTTATAGCTAGTCCCATGTCCTTTTTTTTTTCCCTTAGTACTTATATATAACATAACATATACCTACCTATTTAAGGCAGGACAATTAATTGAGATATTAATTTATATTTATTTCTGCCTACAAAATTCCTCTATAAAGTTTCTCAGAAAGAGCCATGCCCTGCTATGCTTTGTTTTCTTAAAGCCTGAACCACTGAAGAGATTAGAGGGGGAGACCTAGAGCAAGAGGGAGGAAGCAGGCAGGAGAGGAGCAATGCTTCAGCAATGGGGTACTCAGGTAGGCAGTGATGCCACCAAGGAGACAGATGGCTGGACTTCAGGCACCTGCGCTTCCATCCTGGGAGCAACGATTCTCAGCCCTGAGCACAGAGTGTCAGACCACAAGGGACCTTGTAAGTCAGTGTTCTATAAGCAAGATCAGCAAGGTGGCCATTACTGGCATGCACCTTCCTGATGTATTTGGTGCCCCCCAAAAGTCTTTTGGTGTGTCTTTTGGTGGGAGACAGAGGGAAGTGTGAGAACAGGTAAAATTGATGAGATTGAATTTCTCAGTGTGGGTCAAATGCTGACTCTAATTCAGATCTAAGTTGACTTAAATATTTAAATGCTGAGCTTGTAGACTAACATCTATCCCTGCTGCAGACTTATTCATGTGATTATTGGTAATGATGCCTGTCCTCCCACCAGGCTGTAAGTGTCTGTGTTTGTTCTTCTGAGTGCTATATCCCCAATGCTCAGCACAGATATTTAAAAAAAGAAAAAAAACTGTGAAGTGAACAAATAGCTTTCTCACTGGTCTCCTTTCCTGGACTGCTACTTCCATGATAAATCTTTCACCTGCTAGAACTATGATTATATATTGACTGCCACCACGAGAGCTTTGAGTAGGGCTGCACAGCACGCATGAGTGGAAAGTCCTTTACGCACCCATGTCCCACAGTTTGCAGCTCACTTCCACTCTCTGTGTCACAGCACATCACTAAAAATCCCTCAAACATGCCAATGTACCCCTAGGAGCCACAGCAGAAAATGTATATGTGATTAAATAATAGATGGGGAGTCCCCATAAAAAATTTGTTTGTTGTTTCCAGAAATCACATGTGTTTTCTGTTCTTTTAAAGTAGTCTGCAGTACCTGCAAGAATGGGGAGGGTATAAGTCAAAAGAAACTGTTAGTGTGGTCTCCTTTGTACCCCCAGATGATGGTAGCTCCCAGGAACCATATAAACTAGCTCTTCACAAACTTGGACACAAATATGGTCATATGCCTTTCATCTTTCAAAGTACTTATGCAAGCCTCATCTGACTCATTAATAGGAATGCCAGTATCTCCCTTCTGAGGCTCCTCTACCCACAAAAGGTTCTAGAGCCCAAGGATTTGCTCCACTCAAAGCAAGGGTCAAGTCTCCTCCCATACCAGGGACAGAGGAAACTAGAGAGGAGTCAGTTCACTTGAAGCTCTTGCTTCTTGTCAATGCATTTTAGTGCAAAATTATGTTAAAATGGAACTTTTCCTATTTTCTCAGTTATCACTGATGTTACAAAGATGAGAGCAAAGAATACTATGTGCCCACAGATTCCAAAGCAGAATACCACTTTACAAAACTTGTTAAACTGACCTCTAAAATCTAGTTCAATAAACCTTCGGCCTTCACCAGAGAAGGAGCCTTAACAGTAGAAGCGGAGACTGTGAGGAGGATTTCATCAGAAGGGGCTTTGTCTCTCAGCTACTCGGGAGGCTGAGGCAGGAGGATCACTTGAGCCTAGCAGTTGGAGGCTGTAGCAAGCTCTGATTGTGCCACTGCATTCCAGCCTGGGTGACACAGTGAAACCCCATCATCTCAAAAAAAAAAGAAAAGAAAAAAAAAAGGGACATTGTCTGAGTGCCATGACATAATACTCATGATACTCCTCCTTCCTCAGGAAGGGGCAGAGAGCTTCAGGGAATTGCTGAGAAGGTGACACTGGGAATCTGGAGAAGGTAGGAACATAATCTATTCTAAAGGGGAGAACCTGACTGGAGCAGCCTTTGGTGACAAAGTAAAAAACCAAGGCTGCTTCAGGAATGGCCTGCATTTCCAAAATGTAGTAAAAGGTCTCCCCAGATGTAGACCTTCCTGAAGATAGGTGGATTTGGGTCACTTTGAAAGAAATCCCAGCCAGGAGGACCATCTGGATGGGCTAAATGACCCCCAAAATGGAGTCTGTGTGGGATAGACTTCAGGAAGTCAAAGGGGGAAGCACTTTTATTTTTATGAGAGAACTACGGGAAAGAGACCCCTAGTACTGGGATCCTCTGAAGATCACCTAGAACTATCTCATGAGAAAAAGACCAGCTTTGGGGCATCTGACACCACCAGAGATACCAGGTTACGAATAAGGTTTTTGTTTTGTTTGTGTTCTCCTTACCTGTCCTTTCTCTTCTGCTCCAACTCTGGCAGAGCCACAGGCAACTGAGCAAATTGAGGAAAGGAAGGACATAATTACAGCATCACATGACATCCTCTCCACTGCAGCTTTCCCAGCCGGGAGGGGTGAGCTTGAAGAAAGGGAGACACTGTGAACTAGATGGGAGACTGCAGTCTATGTAGAGACTGGTCAATAATTTTAATACCAGAAAAATGGCATTATCCATTAACACCCAAAAATGACTTGATAAAGCCATGGGACCTACCCAAGACTTCATCCAAGAGTAGAGAAGAAAATATCAGTAGATCTTGCTTAAAGGCAACGGTGTGAAAGAATAAAGCTGCTTTCTGCTGTACCCTTCTAAGCTGAGTCCAAACAAGAGCCTGCACAGGTCCATAGGCTCCTCCCCACAGTGATGCCTGGTCTAGGCTATGAACCCTCACAGTCACATCCTGGGGACAAGCTTGGTGCAGTAATGCTAACCACTGTGGTAGGGTTGGAGTGAGCCTAATCACAACACCCACAGCCATTGTCTGCCTTTCCTCCTCAGGGCTAAGGCATTTTCTTCAGTCAATTAAAATTCAGTAAGGCCTTCTTATACTCACCTTCTAAGGCAAGGTGACCAGCTCCCCCTAAACACACAGAACTGAGAGAGACCTTCAACATCACCTAATTGAGCATTGCAGAACTAAGTTGACGCTGCCAAGTGACACTTCCTGGTACAAGACCCATTCTGAGTGACATGTGATACCTACCCTGGACATTTAAAGAACATTTCTTAATGAGCACCCAGTTTAATTTCTGCCATGTTAGGCTACCTGTTTTACGATTTATTTAAGCAAGAGAATAAAAATAGCACTTTTAGGTGAGGGATGACAAATTGAGTAAATAAGAAGAGATTGCCTAATAAAGAAAAGAAATGGGATCTGGGCAGGCTGGGAAAGGAGACAGGAGAGGGAGAAGGGAAGAGATCAAATCACTCCTGTTTGACTGTTTGGCTTTACCCCTCCTGCAACCTGGATTCCATCTGCCTAACTTTAGTTCTTATAAATTCATCAATTTTGAAATTGCTAATTCTTTTCTGTGCTGATGTTGAAAGGGACAGACAGTCTCTACCTGCTGCAACCCAACTTCAGCCACATTTTTATTGGCCTTTGCTGAGCATGCTAACACATCACGGCTTTGTACTATTTCTCTGCTACAGGAACTGAGCAAAAACAACAGGGGTGTGCTGCTTCATTACAGCTTTCCAGGGTTCATTAAATAAAAATAGCTCCAAATGGAGTTACATTAGAAAGCACTCGAATTAAATATCAACTGCTAATGAGCACCTTTTCAAGACTGTCCCCTGAAAAGCAGAGCTTGTCACCCATTACCAGTTGTTTTTAAGATCAGCTAGGGAAAAGACTTGTTGTTCCCTGAGAATCAGGGTGGCTTCCCATGGAGATGGACGTCAAATGGTACAACCGGTTTATTGAGGAGTCTCAATTATTTGGGATAAAAAAAGAAACCACATTTAACAGCCACCACTCAATGATGCTATGTCAAACCCGTCTTTCCTCTTGACTAGGTTCCGTAACATTTTAGTCACTTTTGATTTTCAAAAATGTCTTCGTTTTGAGACACTTCAAGAATGTCTAAGAATAAGTCCTGTTCATTTTTAAATTTCAATTTCATGTATGATGCAAAGCGCTCCCCCTTCCTCATTCCCTCCCCAGGCCCAACTCAGGCTCACTTCCTGGTGCTGGCAGCTTGTGGTGGAGGATGGGCAGGCCTGGCTGTCACATACCTCATTATACTCCCTCCCCCCAGTCAGGGTAGGAAAGGGGAAGAGAGAAAACAGACATCTCCTTCCCCAACTGAGGGAGGTCTCAGCGCCCTTATTGGGTGTCCAGAGCACAGTCTGTGGGATTCCTGTGGGCTGGTCAGGCCAACCTGCCCTGCTAACAAGGGGCCTGCCCCCAGCAGCACCCCTAGACCTTGGCAGCCATTGGTGAGATGTGACATTTTGGGGCCATCATCCCTATGGGATTCATTCTGTGCACCTCCAGGTCAAAGAGAAGTTCTATCCCACTTTGTTTGGCAGTCCCCTCACCAAGGCGATACCTTTTCTCAATTCTTTTTTTTTTTTTTTCCTGCTGTGGCATCACAGAGACAGATTAACAGGCCCACTGTTTAGGCAAGGATCCTACTGGGGGAGAACACGCCAGTCTCTCTTTTTCCCACCCACCTCTCCTGTCTTTACAGATATTCTCCCAGAGCCTTTCTTCCTTCACTGCAGGGAGGGACAACACTCCCCAAGACCCTTCTTCACAGGAAGGTCTGGAGAGGAGAAGACACCGTCTCACCAGTTACACCACATCCCATTTCCCAAAGGCAGCCTCCCCTCTCCTAGACCTTTCCTTGTATTAAGTATGAGGAGTTGCAGAAGAGCAAAGGCAGACGGAGGGGCAGAGAGGCAATGTTTGGCCAATTCTCTGAGATGGAATTTTTTCAGTAAACTATATGGTTAAAGGCTACTGCCAATTTTGCCACTTCTCTGGATTTAGAATATTGGTGTATGTGGGCCCTTTTATTACTAACTTTGAAATCCTGGGACAATAGAAAAATTTGCAGTGACATCTTGATACAATAATTTCCATGGAATATATATATATGGTTTTCAATAACTCCAGAAATACCGCAAATGTTAAGGATGTTATGTTCTAAAACTCTTCCTTTTCTTGACTGAGAAACTTGGTGGTGGAGGAAGAAGTGCTTGGTGAGGCCATAGTGAGCAGAAAATAAATCCCAATAAACACATAAGTTACATACATACATACATACATACATACATTCACACACATACATCTCAGTTAGCATGTCAAATACATCACACACTTGTGTTGAGAGCACTGGGGAATGTATAAGATCCATTTATAAGGATTCACAACCATTTCTTTTGGGTTCCAAAAATTCAGGTTATTCAAAAAGATTCTCGTGGTACATAATATCCATTTCTTTCACTGGAAATCTTTCCTTCTAGAACCATATTCTCTTATCTTGTATTAATATTGTTTTCCCTTTCAGTTACTTTGTCATTCTTTTTTCTCTAATTTGTTTATTCAACATTTATCAAATACCAAAATGTCTTTTGACATTCCTAGTCTCCTCCTACACAGACTGGAGGTGAGTGATGGGTACCTTTCTGCTATCTTTCTGCAGGCCCTGCGTGGATGAGTCTGGCATCTCTTTTTAGAAAGTGTGGGTACATCTCCTCTATCATCCTTAGCTTTGAGGCTTTAGCTGGAATTTGAAGGAAACAGCATATGTCCCATTTAACAGCCTATTATATTTGGAAAAGAGACTTGATAGTTCATTCCAAGAGTGAAGAATCATTTTATTTTCTCTCTGTTTCATTTGATCTTAGCTAGCAGGTGTCCAGAAGTCCTTCAGGATTTTCATAATTTTCCTTAGAGGATAGGGAAGAAAAAGAAGCCAGAAATGGAAGCTTAGTGTTAAAGGTTCCCATCTTTGCTATGTATAACTTGAAATTATTTATAAGCTAATTATAGCGCCTGGGAAAGAGGTAGATCTACCGCTTTTCTAGTTTTATAGTTTTTGAATCTGAACATCTAAAAAATAAATTTGGATAAAGAGGAGCAAAGGCTGTGCAGATGGTGCTCAAGTGCATTCATTTCTTTCCAAGTTAAAAATATGGTGGGAAAGGCAGGACATGCAGTGAGCAAGGTACAGCTTCCCTTTATTCAATTGGCAAGTATTTACTAAGCACCTATTCTGTGTCCGGTACAATGCCAGGTTTGTGCCCTACTGGCCAAACTAAGATTTGGACATGGTCTTCAGATTTGTTCCTTCAAATAGCCACATCCCTCACTCTTACAGATGGTGAATTTGCTGTTGCATCAAAGATGTAGCCTTCATGCATCTCCTAGCAATGAGCAGAAATCAAGATTCAAGCCGTGTTGCCCAGGAAGATCTGTGAATATATTTGGCCAATTAGTATTCCTTGTCTGGATGTGCAGCTTATGGAGATTTTGAGGACAGCTTTAATACAGCTGTGAAGTTACACAGAACTTTGGGGAACTTTCACCTCAAGAGCTGCCAAGCCACCTCCACTGACTCGGGGTCTTGCTTCATGAGCCATCTGAACGCAGTTTCTCTTTGTTCAGCCAGAGTGGTGGCCAGGACAGAAGGTTGGCTGGGGACACTGAAGATGGGAATCTTTTCACAAAGCTGAGAACTGATGAAGGGCTTCTGGCTCAAGAAAATTTATGTTCACATAAAAAGTCACAAATTCTCCTGGACTTAAGAATTCTTTTGCTATCAGACTCATTTCCTCCTAATATACAGGAATGCAAGGAAATGGAGGACGAGTTGATTGGCACAGGATAGGACTGAACTTCAGAATACAGAAAGAAAGGAAAAAAAAATCCTAGCACTGTTAAGTCTGTATTTCATAAAAGAATTTAATAATGGCGTATAAAATAAGCAAAGCTCACAGCTATCTATTTTATTTGCACCTATGATTCCCACTGTGATCAGATGTAATCAAATCATAAATCCAACTGACAGGCCAAAAAAATTTTAAATGTTGAAGGAAAACACTCATCTTTTTGTTGTTTTTCCTTAGCCATATCACATTCAGCATAGCTCTTCAGGCAAAGGCCCCTGAAGGCAGCTTTCTTCAAAGCTTGTCAATACTGCTTCTTTGATTGAGTGGGCATTAGTTCAATTTAAAAATTGCAGTTAATTTACTAAGAAATCTTGAATGGGATGAAATCAGTCAGTAATTATTTACTGAGCATGATATATGCTAAGCAAACAGTAAATTAATACTCATAATATTTATTAGTCTATGAGATTATAAGAATTATTATATATAACTATGTATATATAATCTAGTAATTATATTTTAATAATTATATGACAATAATTTATTAATGATTTTAATAATTACCAAAGTAGTATAACACAGGATTCCTATCCTTAAGAAGCTTAGCATCTATTCCAAGAAATGTCAGTTTTTAACTTGCTACTTCTTACAGGAGGAGGCAAATTGGCTGCCTGAGAAATAGATATTTGGGTTTGGGTAATTACGACAAAAAGCCCATTTTTAGGCCAGGCTCATTCACAAGATGTGTGAACGCACTCCATTGGCTTAATCTTTTCTAAGATGAGTACCCTCTTTCCGGGTGAACTGTATCTTGAAGCATTGCAAAGCACTGCATCAAATTCTAATTCTAGAATTCTAAGTCCTTGGTGATGAGGACCGGCATTGTTAACCTAAGTCCACAGCACCTGAATTAGGAACAGGACCTAGTTTCCTTACTCCTGGATGTGAGATTTGTCTTCGCATGAGAGCAAAGGATGTTTATGTAATCCTTATTAGTGCAGATGGCCGTTCTGACTCCAACAGCCTGCGCATCATTGCAAGAACAGTTGCTTTAATCTCTAAAGAAAACATCACATAAAATGCATTTTTTCAATCAAGGAAATAAAGTTCCATCAATGCATGTTGTCCAAATGACAAAGTATTTCAGGCAGCTACGTTATTGGTTTTTAATATGGATATATATGGGAATGCAATTTACTTTTTCTCATCCTTGGTCAGGTCATGAATTGAAATCACAGTAGGGGCACCAGGCTGTCAGGGGCTACCACAAAGGAGGAAAACTGGTCTTGGCTGCTGGGAATGTTCACACTCAGCCAAGAAAATATGCCAAATGAGGCTTAAAATGAAGTTTTCATGTCCGCGTTTCACAATTTCAGACCAAGGGGGAAAACAGTTCTTCCCTTTCCCTACCCCCACCTCCATCATACCTTAACCATTGGATGAAATATGTCCCAGTCACACGTGCACTGTCTGATTGTGATCCTGTCCCCTGCACTCGGCGATCTTTCAAATACTTAGGTGGGCAAGTAGAAGAGAATCTGAAGACCAGAAAACTGGTTTTTGTTTTGCTACTGACCAGCAGTTGACATTGGACAAATTACAAGCTCTCAGAGCTTCAGTGTTGTCATGTGTTTAATGAAGATAATACGAGACCTGCCTATCTCATCCAGCTATTATAAACCTTTTTCCGTTTCTCTTCATAGTCAAAAACTGAATAATCACAGTCTTGACCTCTTTACCCATTCCTTCTCCAACCCAAAACTGACCCTCCACTGAAATGCTCTACCTAAGAGCACTGCTGTCAAATCTAACACATTCTCAAATGCTTTTTAACCTTTCACTTAACCTCAGATAATTGTGACAATGTTCAACATCACTGTTCGAATACTCCCACAGCAATTGGCTTTCATAACAAATCCTCTCCATTTTCCCATTCAGTATTAGTGTTCTCCATGGCTTTGTCCTTGGCCTTTATTTTTTTCACTATCAGCATCTCAGGTTGATCTCATCCAGGCTGTGAATTCAACTACTTTTTATGAGTTCATGCTCAGATTTGTCAACAGGATCACACTCTCCTGAGGTCCATCTTGCTACTGGAAATATCCTCCTGGATATCCTAGAGCACTCAAAATTCAAAAACTCTAAAAACAAATTCAATTGGTTCAACTTTCCAGACCACACTTCAAACTTTCTCCCACTGTGTTCCCTTTGCCCATCCAAAATCTGGTACTCATCCACGACCTGTTTTCAAAAGTCTATCTCCAAAATACTTCTCAAATATATCTTTTATCTAGTATTGCTACTACCTTGGTCCAAGCCCTTTTCATCTCTTGTATAGACTATATTGCAAATGCCTACAAACTAATCTCCCTTGTGTGATGTTAGGTCCTTCTCAGGCATCCTTCAAATGGGTGCCAAGTTGGTCTTTCTAAGCAACAAATCTGACCATCTCTCTACCTTACCTTTAAATCTTTAATGACTTCCACTACCCACAGATAGAACCCTAACTTTTGGGCATAGAATATGTGTCCCTTTATGTCTTGGCTCCTTCCCTCCTCATCAGTATCAGTTCCTGGATCTTATTCATTCTCACCTTTATTACAGCCATTTGAAAATGCTTGTCATCTCTATTTGCTGTATGGCGACTTGGAGAATGCACTAGGTTGTCCCCTTCTTGAATGTTTTCTCTTATTTTCTGCTTATTTAAATTCATTCATCCTTCAAGGCTCAGTTCCCATGTCTCCTTACCTGTTAAATTGTCCCTGATTCTTCTCCTGCTCTCAGCTACCTCACGTAGTTTATCTTTGCAATATTTGACACACATCTTTATTCTAACATGTCACCCCATATTGCAGTTGTCTTATTACCTGGCCTTTTCTGAGGGCAGCAATCATGTCTTGCCTACAATTATAACACCTATCACAGCAAAGCTTCAGTAACTCTTGGATCCAACCCTTATCATTTGCTTCTAATTCTCTAGCATTCACTTAATTTCCCTGGTTTATTCAGCCTATGGTATACCACCTCGATCCTCCTTCTCTGCCTAGCCTCCTTGAATCAACAGTACAAGTGGATGGTCTGCCCAGGTTTGATGTAGGTTGGCCCAAGGTTCAGCTCCATGCTCTGAGAGTGGGTAATGGCAGCTGGTCTCAGGTTCCCAGAAGGGAAACCCAGATCCAGCACCCTAAGTGTCTACCCGTCAGGTGTGAGAGATATGAAGAAGAGAGAGAGAGACTGGAAAAACTGGATATTCATTATTTCATTATCTCATTTTCTAATAGCAATATTTTAGAAACCATGCTCTAAGAGAACAGGTACTCTGCTGACAAGCATCGCACTGCTGGAAGAATAGAAAACATTCAGTGAACTGGAATAGCTATAGGGAAAGAATAGCAAGATATGGTTTAAGAAAAAAAAATGAACAAAATTGCTCTCATCCTGCATTTCTCTTTTGTCTATTGTGATGCAACTGAAGGGACGGTGATGTCTAAAGTCATATCAAATTCTCATCTATTATTCAACTTTGCTAGAATGGTGCTGAAATGCACGCGAAGGCAAATATCTAATTAAAATGCCAGACTTTTTATTGTCTATTCTTAGCTTTGAAAGACAATGAATGCTGTTAGGACATTGTGTAGACTATTTTGTTTAATGTGAAAGTCAAAGGGCCAAAGATTTAGATAGCTAACCAGGAAATGTAATGGCTTAAATTATAAGAACACACTCTATGCTTCCCATCAACTTAAGGTTCAAGCGTCTCAAATCAAATATGCTGCAATAAAGTGTGTAAATTTAAAACTCTTGCATTTTTCATTGGAGAAAAATAAATATAGGAGATTCTTTAGACTTCTTCCCTTAACAGTAATATATAATTAAGCATAAATCAGGTTTGACAAAGGGAATTTGTTATAGGAACTCATTATAATAGTTACATCTAGACAGTCCTTTCTCTGGATTATGGCTTTGAGGGCTGTTGGAAAATGAATACTAACCAGTGCTCTACATGATAGGAAAAGTGTGGGTGTGATCATTTTCACTTCCAAATGCGAGGATCCTGAGATGATACAAGTCTCCTTCAGATTCCATGTTGAAGGCTGTTAACAGGATTTGCTTTTCTGTTCTCCAGTATTAGGAATTGTGCTTGTGCCTTCCAGCTGAGCCCCTAACTCCATTTATATTTAATATATAGCAGAGAGAGCACATGGTGCCTGGAATCAGAAAGATCTGGACTTGAATGTTAGCTCTACATGTTACCAACAGGACCACTGTGTTAACTGGGCAGACTGTGAACTACTCAGCTCCGAGGGACACCATCTCCTAGTTGATGCTATGCTGGTGCCCTTGGAATCGGACAGCACGCTAGCCTTAGTGCGATTTGAATTTTTATCCTCTCAAAGCCTCATTTCCTTCATTTGTAGAATAGGGGTGTTAGTAATAACACAGGCAGTCAGAGTATCCACCTAATTGAGTGACTGTGAAAACTAAGGAAGATAATGCATAAAAGATGTTTAGCATAGGACAAGGCACAGAGGAAGTGTTCGCCAAATGTTAACAATTATAATGATGATATTGCCTCATTTTTTTTGTAGGGTTAGTCTCAAATTTAGCCTTCTAAATCAAAATACTATTGCAGCTTTTGTACTCCTGCTGGCCACCATAGTATTTATGTACCCAGAGTACAGATATTTAAATCAGTTGTGTTGAAATCTTCCTTTGTCATATAGTCATGTTAATAAACCTTAACAGCAACAAGGGTTAGAAATTTATGGGACTTATCATTATCTAAGGTGAGAAACCATCTGAGAGGTGAGAAAGAGAAGAATAAAAGTTAGTCTTTCTAGAGATGTAGAGTCATCTTATTTTGGAAGCCTAAGGCTAGGTTAGTTTTAATTCATACTTTCACTGGGTTTTTGCTTTTGACTATTTCTTTTACATAATGTCCATGATTTCCTGTGTCGGCCTGGTGTGTGTCTAGAGGGAATCCATTTAAGCACTATAAAATTAAGATATTGATTGTTTTTCTAAGAATGAAAAAAGTTAGAAGCAAAGACTTAGCATGAGACAAATGAGGAAATGATTAAATTAGACTCCACACTGACAGCCCATTCTGCTGAGGTTTCATAACAGAATTCAAATTATGTTCTTAGAAAAATATTTCCACTTAGGGAAATGGATTTGAGTTTCACCTCCCTCTACCCCCACTCTCCAAAAAGCAGAATCATTTGAATGAAAATAGAAACTTGTACTCAGAATCTTATGGCAGGTGGAAGACTATTAAAGAACTTGATATTTTATGATTCTCTTTGTGAGACTACTGATAACAGTGGTAACTTTTCAGTTTACTTATTGTGATGCACCTACTTACTGTGTGTTTTATCTTTACCTCCATCCCCCTTGTTTTGCTTCTATCATTTTCTACAGGTAATTGAAAAGGTCTTTAAATTTAAAAATTATAGTTTCAAGACAGAGAACTGGGCACATTCTATAAAATATTTATACCCTTCACCAAAATAATGTACATATGAATATATGTCATATGTCTACACACACACACATCCCATGTATGTATATAATGAGAATATAGGTAACCATGCTGAGAAATTTTAAGCAGACCAGAAACTGTGGCCAATACCTGAGAGACTAAAAGCAGAGACTGGACTTAGGAGAAAACAATGTCCAGAATACATGTGGGATTCATGTGAGATTCCACCTGAGAGTTGGGCAAAACGTGTGGGACCCCAACCAAGGGAAAGTCAGAGCTAGAGACAATGAGAACTGGAAGATGAGAATGCCAAGGTGCAGAACCAGAGAGATTAGTTGAGTGCTCACTCTTCTCTCTTGCTTGAGCACCTCTAGACCAAATACGATCCTCTCTCCTCAGTTTCCTACTTCCATGCACATGTGGACATTTATCACTCCTCTCCACCAAAGAGCAATCGTCCTCCAAATTGCAGTTCCAGGTCCATATTCTCAAAGTTTACACCTTCAAATCTCAACTGATCAGAATCATCACTGACCCATACCTGCACCTTCTGTCTGCCTACTCTTCTTCATCTTCAATACCCCAAGACTATTGCCATTCCCCAATCTTTTTTTTTAGGAGAAAATATAATAATTGTTAGACTATAAACTCTCCTTTAGTATAAAATCAATGTCAGCAGTACTATATATCTAAAAATATGCAATATTTATAATAATCATACCATAAGATTAGAATCATTTACTAAGCACTTTGTTCTGTGATATGCATTGCACACACACACACACACACCCTTGCTGATCACCATATAAGATAGGTATTATTATCTCCAGTTCATACATGAGGAAACTGGGGCTCAGAGAGATTTATTTTCCCAATCGTATAGCTAATCAAAGCCTGTGTGCTTAAACATGCCATGAAACTGGCAGCCGCACCCTCAAAGCCATTTTTTTTTGTAATTTTTAGAATTTCATTTTAAAATTCTAGTTTTAGAATTTCATATTGCAATTTCTGTCAATATATATTAAATCAGAGGAAGCACTAATGCAAATTATAACTGACACCATGTAACATTTGAAGCATTACTTATCCCCTAAAATATTCTGTGTGTTCTCTATACTCTTTCATGTGGTCACCACTTGGAACCCACTTGTAAGGCTGACCAGATTCCATAGATGTTAGGTTAAAAGAACATCTGCACCTTCAACTCCACATGGAGGCTTTTCCTTATTTAGGCTTTACCTTTCTGCCATTTATAGCTACTGTTTTCACTCTCTGGTTTCCCCTCATGATGATCCAGTGGGTATTAATCTTTACGGAGAACCAACTCTAAAGCCAAATTAAAGTTGACTCCAGGAATTTTCCAGTGGAGCCAGCGAGATTACTTTACTAGCATTTTTATAATTATCTTAATATTTTAAAAAATCATTGAACATACCAATATCCCAAATAACATAGTATCTATAACCCTATTGAAATTGTGGTTGATGTGGCCCAGTCTCTGGACCACGTTGAGTTTAACAAACACTGCTCAATTGTCATCTTCTCTGAGTCAACTTGTACCTAAAGCTCAGTTCTTTACATCCTAAGAAACCTTAGGGGAAGAAGTGGAAGAAGATGGTGCTCACCAGCTTTTTACCTGCACCTACTCAGCCAGCTCAGGACCAGCTTGAGGCTAAAGAAAAGGCAAGATCCCAGAGATCACGGCAGGCCTCATGGGTCTCTTTTCGAAGAGAACCTGCCCCATATGAGTATCGGAAAGGCTGGATACCTCGGTTATTAGAGGATTTTGGAGATGGAGGTGCTTTTCCAGAGATCCATGTGGCCCAGTATCCACTGGATATGGGACAAAAGAAAAAAATGTCAAATGCACTGGCCATTCAGGTGGATCCTGAAGGAAAAATTAAGTATGATGCAATTGCTCGACAAGGATAGTCAAAAGACAAGATCATTTATAGCAAATACACTGCCTTGGTTCCAAAGGTTATCAATGCAGATGATCCAGACCTGCAAAGACCCTATGAAGAAGCTATTAAAGAGGTAACAAAGAAAAGACAAGGGTAGCCTTAGAAAAATCTGAGTAGCAGAAGGTTGCCGCAGCCATGCCAGTCTGGAGAGCGGATAAACTGGCCTCTGCACAGTGTATCTGATACACGCCATCTCAGCAAGGAGTGGCTTTCAACTCTGGAGCTAAACAGAGGGTTATTCACATGGTGGAAATGCAGAAAGATCCAATGGAGCTTCCAAGGTTCAAGATCAATAAGAAAATTCCCCAGGAACACCTACTCCTCCTGCACCTGTCATGCATTCTCCTAGCCAAAAGATGACTGTAAAGGAACAACACGAGTGGGAGATTCCCCCTTGTATTTCTAACTGGGAAAATGCAAAGGGTTATATAATTCCATTAGATAAACATCTGGCTGCTGATGGAAGAGGACTACAGACAGTACACATAAATAAGTTTCGCCAAACTGGCTGAAGCTCTCTGCATTGCTGATCAGAAGGCTCATGAAGCTGTAGAAATGCATACCAAGTAGAGAGAAAAATGGCTCAGAAAGAAAAGGAGAAACATGAAGAGAAACTTAGATAAATGGCCCAGAAAGCCAGGGAGAGGAGAGCTGAGATCAAAACATACATGGAAAAAGAGGAAATGAGAGGGATGAAATCCTGCATGACAGGTGAAAAGAAAGACAGCGTGACTGGAATCTTTCCAGGGCAGCTCCTGATAAGAGGTTGAAACTTCAGAGAAATGAAAATCGGGATATCAGTGAAGTCATTGCTCTTGGTGTGCCCAAACCTTGACTTCCAATGAAGTTCAGTATGACCAAAGGCTTTTCAACCAATCCAAGGGTATGGATGTGGATTTGCAAGTGGAGAAGATGAAATTTACAATGTTTATGATCAAGCCTAGAGAGGTGGTAAAGATATGGCCCAGAGTATTTATAAGCCCAGTAAAAATCTGGACAAGGACATGTATGGTGATGACCTAGAAGTCAGAATAAAGACCAACAGATTTGTTTCCAATAAGGAATTTTCTGGTTCAGACCATACGCATAGAGGCAGAGAAGGACCAGTTCAGTTTGAGGAAAATCCTTTTGGTTTGGACAAGTTTTTGGAAGAAGCCAAGCAGCGTGGTGGCTTTAAAAGACTTTCAGATAGCAGCCACCCCAAGGAACATGAGCATGAAGGCAAGAGTAGGAATGAGTAGATACATGTCTCTTCAAAGTGAATTAACTCTTATCCATACCCTAATAATGCAAGTCATATGTGGAATGCTTTGTAAATGGTCAGGATAAAAACCAAAGCTGGATGCCACATCCCAGCACTGCTATTTGTTACAAGAGAAAGAGAGGACAGGAAATTCTACTTTGAATTAGTTTTTTTAAAGAGTGGGCTGTGTTTGTGCTTCTCCCACCTTTTGGCATTTATAGAACATACTGCCCCACATATAAAATTAAGACCACTCCCTTTTGTGTGACACTAGATGTTTGGGGTTAACATTTTGTGTACAAACAACTGCTTATGAATAAAGTTACCCCAACCATGATGAGGAGGATATTTACATATTGGAAATGTCCTACCAAATGACTTTTCCCTCCCATTGTGCTGTTTTAATTTGGAGTGGGGAAAGTAAGCTCTTGCTTGGTGCAACTATTGTTTCAAATAAAACCATCTAGAGAAAAAGGAATGAAGGAAGGAAGGGAGGGAGGGAGGGAGGGAAACCTTAGGGTAGAAACACCTCTCTACTGCTGAATCCTGTTCATCCTCCAACTTTCTCTAACAATAATGCAAAGTACTTTCCTTCAGTCTCTGACACATTACTTTCCATTTCTGGAAAATAGCCTGCCACTGATCTTAAATTCAGTCTATATGCCATTGCCATGTCACCATGGGATCTGGGTCTGGTGAGAGGAGTTGGTCAGCCGAGGCCTAAGTTATTCGGATCTGGCTTGGCTCCCTCTGAGGATTCACAGAGGTCTAACTGCCTGAGAAACTGGGGATCTGTGGGTATTGCAATAAAACATACTTTTCATTGCACCATTTCTTAAAGAATTCCTTTAGACTTTCTAAATTTAGAGAAGTTGCATAGCACTACATAAGTTTAGTTCTGCAGCTGGCACATCTATCCCCAAGTGAAACATCATTTACAACTCAGACTGCAGCACATCCACCAGGACATTTCTGGTGTTATCCCAGCTGGAGATAGTGGCTCTTCTCTTTTGCACTATTATCGTAAAGTCTGTTAGTCATGGTAATACGGTGCTCTTGACTCAGGCAACAAAGCAATGACTTTAGTCTAAATTTCAGCTGGAAACTGCACTTTCAGTCCACAATTGTAGACAAGAAGCTGTAATCATTGTGGTTCATTCTCTGCACAGCATTATAAAACAAACATTATCGAATGTTAACTGTGTTTTAAGATTCATTGCCAACAAACATATGAAAAGATGCTCAACATCTCTAATCATCAGGGAAATGCAAATCAAAACCACAATGAGATATCGCTTATCTCCAGTGAGAATGGCCTTTATCAAAAAGTCCCAAAACACTGTTCACTGTGTTGAACAGAGGTTTTCTCCTGAAAATTTAAAATACACCAGAGTGCGCCTGGAGCCTCCGTGCACAATTTGG
>VBSM01001265.1:64328758-64346147 GCA_008086735.1 Cheirogaleus medius
ATGGTGATACAGCACCTCTTGCATTATCCTGGATAGAGCTGGAGCCCATTCTACTAACTGAAGTATCAAGAATGGAAAAACAAACACCACAGGTACTCACCATCAAATTGCTATTAACTGATCAACACCTAAGTGCACATATAGTAATAACATTCATTGGGGTTGGGCAGATGGGAGGGGGGAGGCAGGGATGGGTATGTACTCACCTAATGGGTGCAGTGAACATCATCTGGGGGAGGGACATGCTTCAAGCTCTGACTCAGGTGGGGCAAAGGCAATATACGTAACCTAAACAGTTGTACCCCCGTTAATATGCTGAAATAAAAAAAAACTCAACAGAGTCTTAAGAAAGGACTTGCATCTTCATTCATCTTTCAAAGGGTGTAGAGAGGTTCGGATGCATAACCCTCATGAAAACCTCTTGAATCTCCTTTCCTTGTCTATTCAGTTTTCTAATCTCTCACACTCTCTAGAGCTTCTTATTCACTAACTCAAACCTCAGAGTGAAAAAAAACTTAAATTTATCCACCACACTCTGGGCAATTTTTGACTTCTCCTATCTCTCTGTTTTCTCCCAGCCCCAGACCCCCTCCATCAGTATCTCTGGACATGTCTTTTCTGTGCATAGTCCAATTATATGTCACCAAAATACAGGAAACAATTTGGCAGTAACATAACGCAGGGGGAAAATCTGGCAAGCAAGACAGTATTTTCATATGTGCACTAGGGGAAAGGAGAGAGTCTATGAATACCATATTAATAATTTTATTCCATTCCATTCCATTGAAAATTTAGCTGATTTATTTCCTCCCTCTTCCATCCTCCCACTCTGCACTTCATAATTTTTCTTTTAAATATCTCAGATATTAATCAGATAAATATTAATCTGTATTATATTTTCTAGTTGAAGAATATTTAAATAAGTTTCAAAACCAAAACAGTTACTTAGACATACAGTCTAACTTTTAGTGACTTCTTTTCCATTGTGTCTTTCATTGTCTATTTTTTGTGTATTTCTTGTTCAACTTAATAAAATTTTTGGAGTAATCTTTTTCACAAAAGTTTGTGAGTGAAATATTTAAAAGTCTTGCATGTATGAAAATTATTTGTGAAGTCTTTGAGTTTAGAAATTATCAAGTCAGTAATTTTCTTTCACAAATCTGTAGCTGTTGTTTCAGTCTTCTAAACTTTAATATCGTGGAGAAGAAGTCTGATGCCTACACAATTCTTCTTGTGTTAATATCATACTTTCCTCAGCCTGGCTGACTAGACATTTTCTCCTTAAAATTTGAAGTTCAAGAGTAGCAACTATAGGCTAATATCTATTAATTTTACCTCATATTTGGTGAGCTCTTTTGATCTGATAATCTGTCTTCAGTTCAGGGAGCTTGTGTCACTATTTAATAGATTGTTGTCTGTCCTCTATCTCCCTCTGTCTTTTCTTCTGGAACTTCTAAATTGTAATTCCATATTGATTTTCTTTTTGTAGTTTCTATCCATATTTCTCTACATTTTGGGAGAATATCTGAAGCCTGTTCAGATTTGCTGGGTTTTTGGTTGTCTGAAGTATCCAGAATGATATTCACACCCAAATGAAGGTGACAGCATCAAAGGCAGACTTTGATGGTTAACGAACACAACGTCTGTTCACTCTCACCCAACTCCACCAGACAGACTTTCCCAACCTCCTTTACAGCGAGTGGTGCTGGCCATGTGACACTGTCTTGATAAATAAAATGCAAGCAGAGGTCTTAGTAGGGTAGGGGGTGGCTCTAGAAAACTTGAGCTTTCTTAATAAAAGCACAGATGTGACTGACACCAGCAGTTCCCACTTCTTGCTTTCAAAGCAGACCTGATGCCTGGAAAAGGCAGAAAACATTTTGTGTCCAAGATGCAAGGCTACAAGGATTGCAGAGAGGGTGGCCCTAATAGCATGCAGTCAGTCAACCAACACAAGCAGTTAGTTGCCTTCTCCCAGACTTCTTGTTATGTTAGATAATTAACAATCTTTATTTCGCAAGTCACTGTTACTTAGGTAGTCTTCTGCTTGCAGCTGAAAGCATTCAAACCATTTCAGTATTCCTCCCTTAACAAGAGAAAACACAATGCTATGTCTTATGAAATCTGATAATCTCTGCTCTTTGTTTTGAATCACTGGCTGTGGGAATGTTGGGCTCATCTTCTCAGTAATAAAACAGATTTTGCTGGAATTGCCGACAGCAGGGTCATATAGGACTTCTGCTTCTGCAGTCTCACCTGGTTACATCTCAGATACTCACAGTCCATCTTGTCACCTCTACTACTCCAGTCTCCTGGTTGATGTCTGCTGCCTATGAAGGCACGGAGGGTACTTCACCTCTGCTAGAGTTTAGGGTGCCTACCACAAGGAATGCTGACATCCATTCCAAAGAAGTATCTTCTGATGTGCCCAAATCTGCCAAACCTCAAGGTATATCAAAGCAGCAATTTGTTCTCCACAGAAATGGGAAGGATAACAGTAATAGCTACAAGTTATTGAGCACTTACCATGTTCTAGCCTAAATGATTTACAGAGCCCAGACGCTGTGAGGGGAAGAGCAAAAGGACAATTACTTCCTCCCCCTCCAGCCTACAGAGAGAACTTTCAGTGAGACCTGCAGGGGGACCCCCAGCATGATACAAAAGCAGCCACAGGACAGTCAGCTTTCAACAGCTGCCAGGCCCAGAGAACCTGAAGTCATCTTAAGACCTATTCAGTGAAACTCTCTGGCCTCCTCTCCCCTTTCCCACTCCAAGTTATGACTCCCTCTGGAGCAGTCAGAAATAGGAGTAGCCAGTGAAAGGGAGGGGAAAAATCAAGGAGAAAAAAAGGTCAACCACACCCTCTTCCTGGGAGGTAGGGGCCCAGTCACTATAGATCTTAAATAAAGGATACGAAGAAAACAGGAGTCTTTACCTTAGAATGAAGCTTTTTCTAATATATTGAACTGCACATTTTAAATTAGGGAATCAGGGCAACTTAGAGATACCTATTAGGTAACACATGTTACCTAATAGTAATCAGAAAAGCTATGAGCCTGCCAAGTTTCATCCAGGGCATGGGAAAATCTTCCTCCAGTGTATCATTTTAAGAAACCAAGGGAGACAAAATAAATTGCATTCAGCTTTGTTGTCAACCTATCTAAACACAAATAACACATTGGTGCCCACATCTCCCTCGAAACCTTAGGATAAAACAGCTTCTTCAGCTTTTACCTAGGACCTTATTCCTCCAAGGAATTTAAACAAAATCTATGGGAACCAAGAGACCCTATAACCTTTTCCACACTTCATCTGCAACTCATGCGCTCACTAATTCTTCCTCCCAATATAGCCCAAAACTCAAAACCTTCAGGCAAATTAATGCATACAGATTGGTATCTCATGGGCCTTCTCACCCATTCAGCAAACATGTAGTCATGTTTCAGTATCAGTGATGTCTCAGGGAAATATCACTGCTACACTAGCAAACAGTTCACCTGCTTGTTCACAACAGGGATAGTACCACCCCATGGGGAAAGTTCTGGAAATTTGTGGGGGCATTATTTTAATAGTATAGTTGTGCCCAAGAATTAACCTATTGAAGACCATGATCTTTTGTTCTTTTATGTTATAGTTAGGACGTTATATCAATTTTTTAAATTATGTGTGTAAGTAGGTTATATTATCTATGAATTTCATCCAGATAGTAAAGATGATGGTAAAAAATATTTGTTATGAAAATGAGACTTGAGTCTGATATGACTGATAACAACAGGACTCAGTACTTTGTCATTGACCCAATCTAATTTTCTCTGATTTGCATGTTTTCCAAATTTTTTGTTTTGAAAATTTTTACAAATTCAAAATGTTGTAAGAATAACACACTGAACATTTATTTGCTGTTCCCCTAGATTTACCAGTTTTAATATTTTGCCTCATTTTCTTTACTTCTCTGTATACATATATATTTTTCTCTCAACCATTCCAGAGCTACTTATGGACTTTGACACTTCATCCCTAAATACTTCAGGGTGCATCTCCAAAGAAATAAAATATTCTCCTGGATACCTACATAACCACAATGTAATGATCACACTCAGGAAATTTAACATTAAATTTTTGTTAAACCTAGTATCTAAGATACAGTCCATGTTCAAATTTTGCCAATTGTTCCAAGAATGTCCTTTTATAGTTGTTTTATTTTCATTTTATTATCTAGGAATTAATCAAAAATCACACATTGACTTTAGTTGTCATATTTCTTAGTCTCCTCTACTCTAATCAGTTCACCAGCCCCCTATGTCTCTTACACTACTGACACTTTTGAAGAATGTGGGCTGCTTGTTTTACAATATGTCTTGCAATTTGGATAGTTTTCTGATGAGTAGATTCAGGTCAAAAAAAAAATTTGCCAGAACATTATATAGGTGATGTTGTGAACTTTTCAATGTATCACATTCAAAAGTAAAGAACGATATTTTATCCCATCATGTTGGAAATGCTAAGTTTGATGATTTGGTTAAAGAAATATCTATCAGATTTCTCCCTTGAAAAGTTACTGGTTTGTGTGAAAATACAATTTATGTATCATAAAAATTGTAAATCCCAGTGATATTCTTTTGGAGAGGGAAACCAAATGCTCAGCACAAAAATGTAGGCAATCCTACTCTTGCCTACTTTTTACTTGCTGTTATAAAGATTTTGGAAGCTCAGCCCTTAAGGTGTTGCTAGTAAGTTACCTTAATATATTCCACTAGATGGGATTCAATTATCATTATTTAAAAGACAGAATATTTATTCCAAAAGGGAGATATATAAGTAAATATAGTAGAGAAAACTTGTATATGCACACATTTTTATTTAATGTTTTCTTGTATGCTGATGAAACAAGCTCCATTCTCTACCACAAATTGCATTTTAAAATAAAGCCATGTTTATATCAGTGTATATTAATATAATTATGGCTATATTTTCTATTAATATATGTCTAAGTCCTTTTGGGCCCAGGCATACTTTGAGCTCTAGTGCCAGATAAATAAGTATTAATAGCTAGATGAACTATTCAAATATTATGTCTTATTGCGGGCAGATCTTTGAATTCAAAGAATAAATAGTTCATAATTTTAAATTATAGTCAACCCCTTGAGAGGAAATAGTCTTCATCTTCTAATAGAATATAATATGCTATCATGAGCATTGAAATTTCTTTATCCTGATTTGCTGGTGGCCCATTTGGTTCTCATTTAGAATATTTGAGATGAAATTTAACAGACCGTAAGAGCTTAAAATATTTCAGCCAAATCTTTTTTAAAATGAGCAATTTATTTCCTACTTGCTAGAAAATTAAGATCCTTTGAGTATTATAAACACCTTGTATGGTTGTACAGACATTCTCAAAAATTATGCCAGCTAATACTTTAATATATCTCAGCGATGCCTGTTCTTTATTCCCTTGAGTTACATTCAAAAGAAAAGCAGATGATTAATTTGTTAAATTCAAATAAGCAGGAAATCTATTAGATATTTGAAAAACTACTTCTCTTTGGTGAAACCCAAGTTGCATATAAAGGAGAATGCATAGATAGAACAGTTCGGATTCAAACCTTGACCCACATAAGACTTTGTATTCAGCAAAACTCTACTTACCAAGGCAATTTGGAATATACCAAATTATCACTATATGGAATCAGGTCTGCTGTAAAGAAGTCAAATAGGGAACATTTGAAAACGGAGAATCAATAGTTATAACCTTGTCTTTGTTATTCTGTATACTGGATACACATTAACTCATGTAAATTCAACAGCTTTCTGAGATTTTCCTTGCTACACTTCTATTCTTTGCTGTCTTTAAGCACCTTCAAGCCAAGTTCTATCCTTGTTGTGTTTCATTCCCAGAGTCTTACATTATGCCTGCCTTCTAATAAGTATACCAGGGCACTTAAGTAATGTGCATAAGGCCACATAATTATTAATATTTGACTACACCAAACCAATGCCAATGTTCTTTACATTATACCATGATGCTTCCAAATAGGAATTCATAGATGAGTGTAAAATGAAAATAAATTGAAGTGGGTTGCTACAATACTTTTATTTAGAAGCCTAAAATACACACGACTATATTCAGTTGTTAATTTGTATACAGCATCCCGCAGGCAGTCTGACATTGAGTTACACTAAATTATAGTAATTATAATGAAATATGATTATTGTGTAATGATGATCAACACTTTAATATTCAGTACATATAAGATAACTAAGAGGAAAGTTGACATGTCTTACTGTTTTATCATTAAAATATGTCTTAATGGAGACTACCAATTTGAAAGGTAAAATTGATGGAAAGCACTAACTGCAATAAACTCTGTTACTGCATATTTCATAGAGATAAATCCTAGATGATGATTCTGGAGCTGAGAGATACCAATAAATCATTTTTAAAATGTCCTTTTTACTAGTAGAGAATATGATATTTGAAAGTCACTGCTGAAAGATTCCAAAGTTTTATCAATTTTTAGAAAGATGTTTAAGAGGCCAAAACTTCTGGGAATGTTTAACTCAAGGAAGAGATCAACATTTCTGTCCAAAAGCTGGCTCTACAGTTATGTTAAGGTCCAGAGTTCATGGATTGTCTCTCAATTACTATAAGCTACCCATTTTAATGGTATGAAATACAAATAATAAAAGGAAAGAGTGTAAGAGATTCCATTTCATTTAACTGTTACTTTTTATAAATACCATGGGACCATAGAAGTCTGTTCCATATTTTGCCCACCTGGACAGAGAGAATGTTGCATGTATCAAAGATGTAGAGATGAGTATCTCTTAAAGGATCCTGTAACTCTTTTCCTTTTTGGTACATTAGTAGCAATTGTTCCTTCATCTTTACATTGATAAGTCTGTGGAATGTGTGGCAAAACTGCAACTTATTCCATTATAACAAGACAACTACAAGTCTTTTTAAATGGCCTTCCTGAATATTACATACTCCTTTCCAGATTAGCTGTCTAAAACACTATTTCAAGTAGCTTACTACCTTTTAAAAAATCTGTACTAATGCTATAATATTGAAAGAAAAAAGCCATAATTACTTAGACTTCTGAAACTTTCCAAAATTTGTCCCAAATCTTTCGAAATATTCTTATCTCCTCAGAATCCCCCAATGACTTATGTAGACATTTTGTTTACTTGTTGTCCTCCAAATGTACCTTGTACATTTTCCATCTTTGCACTTTTTCTCACACTATTCCACTCATACCCAAGCAACTCTCTGGCCAAATTTTATTCATTAACTCATTTGAAATTCCAGTTTTCTAAAATTGTAGCAACTTGAACAACTTCTCAGTGCTCTGAGATCTTTTGAAATGGTATGCAAGTTCTTTAACTGTTCTTTAGTTGCTTTTTGTTTGTTTTTGGAGACAGGGTGTCCTTCTGTTGCCCACGTTAGAGTGCGTCATCACAGCTCACTGCAACCTCAAACTCCTGGGCTCAAGCAATCCTCCAGCATCAGCCTCCCAAAGTGCTAGGATTATGGGCGTGAGCCACTTCACCTGGCCTTAAAATATTAAATAAATATTTTAACATGATTACGTTTTCAAAGTTTAACTTCTCAAAACTTTAATCTCAATGAAGATGAAAAGCTCATTACTCTTCACATTTTCACTTTGCCCAACAGTATGTTGCTTATAATAGCTACTTAGTAAATATTTGCTAATTTGACTCTACCCTTATTTAATTAATAAACCGGCGGTAATGGAAGGAGGCCAGGTTGCAAAGGTCAAAATCATTAACTTTGTTTTTCAGCTCCAGATATCACAGAAAACCTTTGGTTAAATTTGGTGATTGTCTTTTTAAATTCAGACTGACAATCTTTGTTGATACATTTAGATGTAAAACTGCCATCTTACTAAAGGGTTTCTATTTAACTATGCATCTGTTCTTCTCTATCCCTTCTTATCTACTTTTGTTATTACATATTCCCCATCTGTTATCTTAGTAGCGGTACACTTTTTTTAAATTGTTCTGATGGTGGTTATCTAAGCAATTCTACCATGTATTCTTGACCTTTCAATGTCGAATGTTAATGGGTACCTTTGCCTTCTTCACTGCAAAGACGTTGAACACTTTAACTCCATTTACCCCACATAACAGATTGCATTTTCCAAAAACATGCAATAGTATTTTCAGTTCTACATAGTCCTCTGGTACTCATCACTCCTCCAGCAAAATGGGGAATCTATTTCTCCTCCTATTGAAATTGGGCATATCTTTGTGATTGCCTCAACAATCAGACTATTGCAGACAAGGTAATGTTGCTGGCCTGGCTTCCGGAATCAGTGATTCTCCCCAGGGGAAAAGTGATACCAAACATTAGACTTATTTTGGATGATCATCTCTCCTGGATTTTCACTGCCTTGTGAGATCTTCTATACACTTGATAGGTGGATTTTGTTTGTTTTATTCACATTTCCCCAGATATATTAGTTTTCTTCTATAGGAAAGCTCGCTCAAATCTCCTAATCCACAATCATCATAAGTAGACAGCTCTGGCCAAATCTTTAACATTGGAAACTAACTTTATAGAGAGTGCATGTTCACCAAGCAGAGAAAATTCTGTTGGATATTAACTTTCATCGTTTCCCCTGTTAACATTACATGTCTTTTTGTTTGTACTCATATAAAATAATGTTTTGGCTTTGGGCTTGTTATTCAGTTATTTCTGCATTAAATGTATGAATTTGTAATTTCTGCTGACATATTACTGAATTTAATATGCTGTACAACATTATTAGCAAGGTCACTTGTTTTTCAGCAGTTTAGAAGAGGCATCAAATTTCTCAAGCTGAACCTATGATAAATATAAGTTTCCTGGCACTAACATCAGGCTAAATCCTTCAAATGATATTCTGGAAATCACAAGATTGAGTTCAACATCATACAACTTCTTGCATGCGATGATGGCAAAAAAAGCCTATTAACACCAGATATCGAAGTGAATAAAACAAACTGAAGATGGATAATGGTATACAAGGAAGTCCATGAATTTAAAAAGAAAAAAGTGAAACATTGTGGTAAGAAACAAGGCAGTAAAGATGCAAATGCATGTACATAATTATTATCAAAAACTATTAAATGCTAAATTTTAATCATTTTATATACCAAGAAAAATATTATATAAACTATGTCAGTCAGTATGAACAAATTAGTTGGAAAAGGAGGCTTTTGATACTGTTCTCATCAAGTTATTATAGGACAAAGATGTCTTTGGTACTCAGTTCAGATTTCACTGTCCAATACAGAGAACTTACTGTGCCCAAAGTATATGTTAGGTTGTGATCCGCTCATTATTTTTAGAGTTGTTTACAGAATATAAAAGACACCTATAATTTTCTTGGCTTTTCATAATTTTACCTGATAAGAAGTTAAAGTGAAATTTTAAATATATCAAAATATTCAATTCATGCTTTCTTTCTGGAACATTTTAACATTTATATGATAAATCCTTTAAGTCCTACCTCAAATACCAACTTCTTCCATGAAACTTTATCTATTTTTCCAGACATAAGCAATTTATGAACTCTAAAATTTCATTCATTCTCCCAATGGAACCTAACACATTTGTGTGTTTGTTGGTTGCATGAGTGAAATTTCTGTTATGACAGCGAATATATCTTACTTATCATTTCATTCTCCACAGTGTCTTTCCATGTAAGAATCAACAGTTTCTGCATGAATAAGTAAATTTTGCTAAGCTTAGTCAAGCTCTTAAAATAAAGAGAACACAAAGAATTATATAAAATAGAGGTTTTACAACATTCCACTCAAGTTTTCCCTTAAGTTTGAAAATGCAGGATTATATGCAGGAGTATACAAGCCTTTGCAAACTGTTATTTATTTATATGAGGGAGGGAAAAAAAGACAAGAAAAATACAACCAAATTTTACTTAAATTTTGTTGTTACAGGAAAATGTCTTATATTTTAATATCTAATTATGCAAGGCTCATTTTCTTCATTTAATTTTTATTACAACTATATATTATAATTACTATGATTATTTTCTAGGTGAGAAAATCAGGCTCAGAAGAGAAACTTACTCTGGGTCACTGAGTTAAATGGCGTTAAGCCCAGGCTTGATGACTCCTTCTCAAATACAGGTGCACCTTGAATTACTATGGGACATCTTGGTAAACCCATTGCAAATTTAAAATATCATAAGTCAAAAATGCATTTAATACACTTAACCTACTGAAATCACAGCTCAGCCTAGCCTACCTTAAATGTGCTCAGAACACTTAGGTTAACCTACATTTGGGCATGATCATCTAACACAAAGCCTATTGTATAATAAAGGGTTAAATATCTCATATAATTTATTGATGTCCTACTAAATACATATCACTTTTACACCATCATAAAGTCAAAAAATTGTAACTCAAATCATCAGAAATTGAAGACCATCTGTATACATTTCACTATGTTATAGGTGCCTCTCAGTTTGTTTCATAAAAAATCTATATTCTTTCTTAATAGTTATATGGTACAACACAAAAATGACTTATAATCTACAGAAAAGTATAAAATAATCTATAATTCATCACACAAAGATAAGCACTGTTAAAGTTTTGGTGCATTTTCTTCGATCCTTCTGATTATATACATAAAGAGACAAGTATTATATTATACACTATACATAACTGTGAATTCTGGAACTTTTTTCAAATTTTTAATGAGAATTTTCTGCAGTCCTTAATACCTTCAAAACTCTAGTTTTTAATGACTGTATAATGTACCCCAATTAATTTAATCAATTTCTTACTGTTACACAATTTTTTCAAAGTGTTTTCAATACTAAACATTAATGAATATTTTTATATACAAACTTTTTACTATATCTAATTAAGATTTTACTTAGGCTAGACCATAAGAAGTAGAATTAGAGGATCAAAGGTAATAAATAATTTTAAGTCTTTTGACACATTATGTCAAAATTGTTTTACAATAAGGTTGTACAAAGTCACACTCCCACCAGAAGCTTGAACATCATGCACTCTCACAAGTATTATTGTAAAAATCGCAAATATCTTAATTAAATAAGACAAAATGGATATCATTGCTTGATGCATATTTGCATAAAATTTCTTTGATTAACAGTTAGGCAGAACTTATTTTGTGTGTATTAGTCATTTTTATTTCTTCTGTGAATTATTTGCCCATTCTTCACTGGTATTTTTTTCTTGGATTAATGAATTTTTCATGTTAAAGATAAAAACCTGTGTGACATACTTCAGGCAAATATTGAGTTCAAGCTTCCTTTGCTTTACACTTTTCTATTTTTTAATGTATATGTATATACATATTATGTATGCATGTATACATGTTGAAGTCTGCGTGTGTTGTGTGTTAGAACTATTGTCCTTCAATTGCTTTTAGACCTGGAGTGGAGCTAGGAAAGCCTCCAGACATAACATTTTTAAAATCAATAGCAATTCATCAAGAATATCCATGTTTACCACTCTTATTCCTAGCCAGAACAATAGGGCAAGAGAATGAAATAAAAGGCATCCAAATTGGAAAATAGGAAGTCAAATTATTCCTGTTTGCTGATGATCTGATCTTATACCTAGAAAACCCTAAAGAATCTTCTAATGGACTCCTAGATTTGATAAGTGAATTCAGCAAAGTTTCAGGATACAAAATCAATTTACAAAAATCAGTAGCATTTCTCTACACCAATAACAATCAAACTGAGAACCAAATAAAGAAGTCAACCCCATTTACAACAGCTACAAAAAAAGTAATAAAATACCTAGGGATAAACTTAACCAAGGAGGTGAAAGACTTCTTCAAGGAAAATTGCAAAATGCTGATAAAAGAAATCACAGATGATACAAACAAATGGAAAAACATCTCATGCTCATGAATTGGAAGAATCAATACTGTTAAAATGCTCATACTGCCCAAAGCAATCTACAGATTCAATGCTTAACAAATTCTTAACAAAGTGCCAACATAATTTTTCACAGAATTAGAAAAAAAATCTTAAAATTCATATAGAACCAAACAAGAGGCTAAATAGCCAAGGCAATCCTAAGCAAAAGGAACAAGTTGAAAGTGTCACATTATCTGACTTCAAATTATACTGTTAAGACTATAGTAACAACAACTGGCATAAAAATAGACACAGATCAACGGAACAGAATGGAAAACCCCAAAATAAAGCCACAAACCTATAGCCAACTTATCTTTGACGAAGTTGACAAAAACATACAATGAGGAAAGGACACCATATTCAATAAATGGTACTGGGAAAATTGGATAGCTTCATGCAGAAGAACGAAACTGGACCCCTGTCTCTCACCATATACAAAAATTAACTCAAGATGGATTAAAGACTTAAATGTAAGACCTGAAACTATAAAAATTCTAGGAAAAAACCTAGTAAAAACTCTTCTGGACATTGTCCTACGCAAATAATTCATGACTGAAAAGCAAATGCTACAAAACAAAACAAAAATTGACAAATGGGACTAAATTAAAAAGTTTCTGCACAGCAAAAGAAATTATCAACACAGTGAACAGACAACTTGCAGAATGAGAGAAAACATTTACAAACTATGCATCTTCTAGGGGACTAATATCCAGAATGTACAAGGAAATCAAACAACTCAACAAAATAAAAACTCCATTAAAAAGTGGGCAAAAAATAGTGGGCAAAAGACATAAACCGACATTTTTCAAGAGAAGATATACAAATGGCCAACAAGCATATGAAAAACTGCTCAACATCACCAGTCATCAGAGAAAAGCAAATTAAAACCACATGAGTACCATCTTACACAAGTCAAAATGGCTATTATTAAAAAGTCAATAAATTACAGATGTTGACTGAGAATGCAGAGAAAAGGGAAGGCTTATACATCTATGGAAAACAATATGGAGATTTCTCAAAGAACTAAAAATAGAACTACCATTCAATCCAGCAATCCCACTACTGGGTATCTACCCAAAGGAAAAGAAATCATTATATCAAAAAGATATCTGCACTTGTTTGTTTATTATAGGATTACTTACAATAACAAAGATATGGAATCAACATAAGTGTCCATCAATGGATGATCGTATAAAGCAAATGTGACATCTGTGTGTGTGTATATCTACACACACATACACATACATATATACACACTCACACACACACATACACATACCATGGAATACTACTCAGCCATAAAAAGAATGAAATCATGTCTTCTGTAGCAATATAGGTGGAACTGGACCTAGTTCATTCAAAAATACTCACTATCTTAAGTGAAATTACTCAGAAACAAAATCTAATACCTCATGCTCTCACGTATAAGTGGGAGTGAAATAATGGTACACATGGACATAGAAAGTGGAATAATAGACATTGGAGACTCAGAAGTGTGAAAGGGTAGGAGGGTGAAAGGAGAGTGTGGGATGAAAAATTACTTAATGGTACAGTATACACAATTCGAGTGATGGTTACACTAAAAGCCCAGACACTTCATCATTATGCACTATATCCATGTAACAAAACTACACTTTTATCCCCTAAATCTATAAAAATAAAAAAATAAATTTAAGGCTCATTTAATTTCTTAAAGAAATAGCAATTCATTAAAGCATATAAATTAACATTCAACAATGTACAACAAAATTTTTAAAAACAGCTTCTTTGCACAGAGAACAAGGTTACTTGCATTTGGGGAGTTGAACAGTTTTCACTAAAAAATATTTTTTGCAGTTGAGAAATTAAAAAATAAATACATATATAAAAGAGAGAACAAAATTACAGAGAATAGTATAATGCCCCTCATATATCAGTCAGCCAGTTTCAATAATGATCAATACGTGGCCAATCTTGTTTCATATAACCCCATCTACTTCCCTAAGCTCAGATTATTTTGCAACAAATTCTAGGCATCAGATCATTTAATCTGTCAAATTGCAGTGTATATCTCTGAAAGGTAAGGACTATTTTTTAAACATACTTACAATACCATTATCACAACTTTAAAAGCAACAAACATAATTTAATATCTTTAAATATACCACCAGTGTTCACATTTCCCTCACTGTCTTATAAAATTTTGAAACAATTTTCTTGAATCAGGATCCACATAATAATCATATGTAGTGATTAGTTGATATATGTCTTAAGTTTTATTTATATATTCCCTATATACCCCCCCCCTTTGCTCCTTTCCTGAAATGAACTAGGTCATTTGTTCTGTAGTCTCCTTATCATGAATTTTTTATCACATCTCCATGATAGCTGACATGTTTCTCTCTTATATTTCCTATAAATTGGCAGTTAGAGCTATTGCTTGATCAGATTCAGAGTTTTGTTTTGTTTTTGCAAGACTACCTCATAGGTGATGCTTATTTTCACCAGGAACTACTTACTCTCTGGTTGACTCCCCTTTTTATGCTTTCAGTCATTAGTGATCTTTGCTGAGATCTATTAATTCACTAAGGGTTGCAAAATGGTGATATTCTATTGTTCCTTATCCATTATTAGCTAAAAGTCTTCTGTAGATAGAAAATTAAACTTCGTCAACTATTGAACTACTTTGAGATACAATCCACATATAAAACACTTGCTTGTATTTATTTACCAGTTTTCAAAATAATAATTCCATTATTTAGCATCCTCTAAAGGTGACCATTAAGGTCATTGTTATATATTTTTTAATATCTGTATGAATACATGGATTTAAACACACAGTCACATGTCACTTAATGATGGAATTATGTTCTAAGAAATGCATCCTTAGGCAATTTCATTGTGCAAACATCATAGTGTACTTACACATTATCTAGATGGTATAGCCTACTACACACCTACGCTATCTGACATAGCCTATTGCTCCTAGGCTAAAAACATGTACAGCATATTACTGTACTAAATACTGTAGGCAATTGTAACACAATGGTAAGTATTTGTGTATCTAAACATATTTAAACACAGAAAAGGTACAAAAATATGGTATAAAAGGTAAAAAATGGTACACACGTATAAGACACTTATCATGAATGGTGCTTGTAGGACTGAAAATTGCTTTGGGTCAGTCGGTGAGTGAGTGCTAAGTGACTGTGAAGGCCTGGGACATTACTGTAGATTTTATAAACACTATATACTTAGGTTACACTAAACTTATAAAAATTTTTCTTCAATAATAAGTTAAACTTTATAAACTTTAAAATTTTTTTTAACTTTTGGACTCTTGTAATAACACTTAGCTTAAAACACAATGGCATTATACACATGTACAAAAACATTTTTATTTCCCTATTCCATCAGCTTTTTTCCATTTTTAAACACTTGATTTACATTTTAAACTTTTTTGTTAAAAACACAAAAGGCACAAACACACACATTAGCCTAGGCCTACAGAGTCAGGACCATCAATGTGTCTTCTGCCTCCACATCCTGCCCCACTGGAAGGTCTTCAGACGCAATAAGATGCATGGAGCTGTCTTCTCCTACAATAACAATGTCTAACATGTTTTATAGAAGTAGAAGTAGAATGATATTTTATCATTCTAAAATAACGATAAAGAGTATAGCATAGTAAATACTAAATAATACGAATTTTTCAGCTCCATTATAATCTTATGTGACCACCATATTACATGCAGTCTGTTGTTGACTGAAATGTTATTAAATTAATTGATGTACTTGACTCCATAGAAGTTATTATTCTGACCGATGCTCAAATCGTCCTGTTTGGTTAGTGGGAGCTTAACCAGGTAAGAGTCTGTGTTCTTTTGATACAACTCTATGTCTTTAATAGCTTCTGGCAGTACAAAATGTCTTGGACTCATCTTGTACATTTCCTGCCCTAGACCTTGAATTATCTATTTTTTCAAAAAGTCTGGTTCCTTTTGGTGAGAAATAAAATTTAAAGACCACAATATGGCAACTAAGAGTGCTCATTGTTCCTTGGTAGCCATGTTTTCTAGCACTTACCAGTGGACAGGCTAGGAAGTACATGTATACACATGTACATGCATATGAACATGTACAGAGAACACTGAACTAGAGAATACTAAGCCATTGCTCTTAGAAGAAATACAGAGTTAGGTTCTTGCCAAGCCTCTGCTCACAGTATTTTTTGTGAATCACACGATATATAACCTGTTTTATGTGTTTCTGTTTAAAGACACTTTATTTAATATATAGTGTTTATTTATTAACATCGAACTTATAGCTATTAATAATATTATAACTCATGCCTGAGCCAAGCATAGACTGCAAAAAGGATAGTTGTTTACAGTAGGAGAGCTGAAGCAAAAAGGCAAAGTGTTACCTTGTTTGACCTCTCCTGGGAACCCATGTGTCCAGTGACTCAAATATTTTGCCACTCTGAATATATCCATGAATGACCACAAAAGTGCCATAAATATTGATTTGGGGGTTACAAATAAATTTTATCAAGTGGATAATTCATAAATACAAATCTGTAAATAAAGAGGATCAACTACATATGCATGTAAATATATGTATACATATAGTGGTAGTTATCATTTTATAGCTATACTGATGTATTTTAAGATAAAATACATCATAAATTATATTTATATTCAGACTATCGGGCTTTTACTAAATTGCATGAATCTCATATCTGTATCTCCTTTCTTCCATGCTGAATATTTCAGTTCTTAATGACAGTAACATAATTCCAGGGCCAGGATCCATGACAAACAAAATACCAACTGGAAACCACAACAGGATCTGAATTATTGACTTTTCCTTTTGCCTCAGGCTCCAATATGAGTCTGCATGGCACTGGCACTGCTCCTGCCTTTATCTAAAACTTTGGGTTTTTTGTATCAATTTTTTAAAAATATTGCATTAAAATATCTTGGTTACTGAGGTGGTTTTTTGTTGTTGTTTTTTTTAGTCCCCTTATATTTTGTGCCTGAGGCAAATGCCTTCTTCCCCTTACCATAGTCCTGGCCCTAAATAATTCCTCACTTAATTTATTCCACAGTTAACATCCACAAGTCTCAGAAAACCCACCATGCTCCTTTTTCTCCAAGGACCTGTACATGGTGGACTCAATGATCCCCCAGGTTGTCAAGATGTTCATAGGCTCCCCTCCTCCATACAAAGTGATAATGGACTCTCTTTTAAATCAGAGCTGCCAAGGCATGGTGGCTCACGACTGTAATCCTAGCACTCTGGGATACTGAGGCAGGAAGATTACTTGAGGTCAGGAATTCAAGACCAGTTTGAGCAAAAGGAAGACCCCATCTCTACTTAAAATAGAAAAATTTAGCCAGGCGTGGTGGTGTGCGCCCGTAGTCCCAGCTACTCAGGAGGCTGAAGCAGGAGGACCACTTGAGCCCAGGAGTTTGAGG
>VBSM01001265.1:64346247-64412523 GCA_008086735.1 Cheirogaleus medius
TATATATATATATATCAAACGCAATAGCATTTTTTCTTTATTACCTCCCAAATATCTTTATTTTGTTTAGATTGAAATTCTCATTAGACACACTCAAAAATTAGGAAACCTATGTACAAGTACCAGAAAATTATCTTAAGTATTAGAGATCTAACTTAAAAACTATGAGCACTAAAGCACAGATAAACTACAATTACAGAATAACGGAATAGCATTTTCAAAAAACTGAAAGAAAATGTGAACCAAGATTTTATATTCAGTCAAGCGGTCCTTCAAGAATCAACACTATAGAAAAACTGCTTTAAACACTTAATATCTTAGAGAATTATGTGCCCATAAGCCATTCATGAGGAACCTACTAATGACTGGGTTTCATTCAACCTAAAGATAACTAAAAATTTTCAGAAAAATAAAATGATGCTAAACATTTACTATGTTTAATAGAAGCTTTAAGATTAGACCAATAGGAAAGATGAGTGTACAAAATCAATATGCAAATGTTATATGTTGTGACCAGGTAGAAATAAGGCAACCAAACAATGGGAACTGAAAGAACAAAGTAAAATAAGGACATTAATTTCTGGATAGGAAATAAGTGTGTGAATTAAGGAGTATTCAAATTTGACAAACCAGGTAGTAAACATATGTAAGAAAATAGGGAATATAAAGTTGACTAGTGAGGAAAAAAGAAAAGGGAAAGGAAAGGTAAAAGGAAGAAGGAAAGGAAAATAGAAAGAAAATAGGGGATAAAGGACAAATACAAAGGTAACCACTAGAACAAAAATTCAAACCCTCTTGAACATCAATAACATTTTTTAACAAAATGGCAAAGAATACAAACTATATAGAGAAATAAACACAGCAAATATAGTAATTATAAAACTTTATGACAGACTAGGAACCAAACATTCAGTCAAATAAATATGCATAGACTTGATTCACCCATTGAGCCTATTTCAATTTGGCTCACAAAGCTAGGACCAACAATATATAAAAAACAAGTGATATAAGAAAACTAAAAAAATAAAAGGATGGGCAATGAAATATCAGGCAAATGAAAACAATAGGAAATTAGGTGAGGTGATCCTCATATCAGTCAAAGTAGAATCCATGCCAACCATATAAATATGACGAAAAACACCCCCTTTTAATCACTTCGGTACGGCGCTCACCGGCCATGAAACCTTGCCCACAGCCGGCACTCACAGTCCGCATGATAGTTTGTGCTGGGCATTGACGACGAATCCATTTTGTTCTTGTGTGATGAGGAAAGCTTTAAAGCACTGAAAGCTTATTTTACTTTACAGGCAGCTTTAGGAAAATAACTATAATAACTCCTACTTTAAGGACTTGTTAAAAGGTCACAGATTCGTAGTAACTTATTAGCTGAACGTACACACTGCAACTGCAGAGATAAAAGCTGCAAAAGTAAAAGCTTTTGGCTGTGGACTAAAGTCAACGCTCAGCTGTGCGCCTTCATATCACGGCTGTGGGCTAAAGCCGACCCTCGGCCGTGTGCGTTCATCTGTGGCTGTTGACTATAGTCGACGCTCGTACCTAAGTGGTTAATGATAAAATCCATAATTTACAATAAACACATAACACACATGAATATACATGTACCAAATAACACTGCAATTATTATAAAGCAAAAACTACACCTGCAGGAAGACAAAGATAGAAAAGCACTAATAATAATGTAAGACATTAATAAACCACTCTTGATATAAAACAAAATAAGAGAACTTTTTATTACCAATTCAATCTCCTTACTCATTATTGGGTTGATCACATTTTCTGTTTCTTCATTATTCAGGCTTCACAGGCTCTGTTTCTAGGAATTTATCCATTTCCTTGAGGTTACCAATTTGTTGGCATATAATTATTCATAGTAATATCCTATGATCCTTTGTATTTCTGTAGCATCAGTTGTAATGTCTCCCCTTTCATTTCTGATTTTGTGTCTTCTCTCTCTTTTTCTTAGTCTAGATAAAGGTTTATTGATTTTATCTTTTAAAAAACCAACTCTTATTTTTGTTGATCTTTTCTGTTATTTTTTAAGTTTCTACTTTATATCCTTTCTACTAATAAATTTGGGCTTAGTTTGTTCTTCTTTTTCTAGTTCCCTTAGGTGTAAAGTTTGGTTGTATATTCGAGATCTTTCTTCTTTTTTGATGTAGATGTTTATTGCTATAAAATTCTTCTTAGAACTGCTTTGGCTGCTGCCCATAAGTTCTGGCATGTTGTGTTTCCATTTTCATTTACCTCAAGATATGTTTTAACAACCCGTTAAATTTCTTCTTTGACCCAATGGTTGTACAGAATTTTATTTAATTCCACATATTCTAAATTGAAATTCTCATTATTAATTCCTAGTTTCATACCATTGAGATTAGAAAAGATACTGGATATGATTTCAATCTTAAATTTGTTGTCTTGTTTTGTAGCTTAAAATGATCTATCCTGGAGAAAGTTCTCTGTGTGCTTGAAAAGAATTACGTTTGTTGGATGTAATGTTCTGTATATATCTATTAGATCAATTTGGTCTAAAGTATAATTCAATTCCAACTTTTCCTTATTGATTTTTTAGCTGATCTCTTCATTGTTAAAAGTGGGTATTGAAGTCCCTAACTATTATTGTATTGCAGTCTCTCTCCCTTCAGATCTATTAATATTTCCTTTTGTATATTTAAGCATTCTGAAGTTGAGTGCATATTTATAATTGTTGTATCTTCTTGATAAATTGACCCTTTTATCATTATATAATGACCTGTTTCTTTTCACATTTTTTGACTTAAAATCTATTTTATCCAAGTATAGATACCCCAGTTCTTTTGGTTTCAATTTTCATGGAATATATTTTCCTACCATTTACCTTTAATCTATGTACACCTTTAAAGGTGAAGTAAGTGTCTTGTAATCAGCATATAATGAGGTCTTTTTAAAAAAAATCCATTCAGCCATTCTATGTCTTTAATTAGAGATTTTAATTCATTTATATTCAAGATGATTACTGATAGATAAGGACTTTCTATTTCCATTTTGTTAATTATTTTTTGGTTGTTTTATAGATCCTTTGTTCCTTTCTTCCTCTCTTGCTGTCTTCCTTTGTAATTAGATGATTTTTCTCTAGTGGTATGCTTTGATTCCTTACTTTTTATCCTTTGTGTATCTCCTATAGGTTTCTGCTTTGTGGTTACCATGGGGCTTAAATAAAACATATAGCTATAACAGGTTATTTTAAGCTGACAAACTTAACTTTGAGCATATATAAAAAAATACACTTTTACTCCTCCCATTTTGTTTTTTAATATCACAATTTATATCTTTTTATATTGTATATTACTTAACTGATCATTATATTATGTTAATAGTTTTGTCTTTTAATCTTCTTACTAAAGAGATATTAATAAGTGATTATATACCACTACTATAATATTCAAGCATTCTCTGGCATTTTCTAGATAATTCATTTATTTTGGTCTAATGTTCATTATCTGTTTTCTCTTGATAGAATTTAAACTCCTCAAAGGTGGAGAGTTTTGTTTTTATTCACTAATGTATTCTCTCCATATAGAACAGAGACTGGCATATCAAAGACATTCAAATATTTTTTGAATAAATGAGCCAACTTTAAAAAATGGTATTTAAGATGATTTTCATGATGGGATCACCTTGGGAGTGAGTGCAGCAGAGAAAAAGTAAGGTTTGAAAATGGGCATTTTAACATTCAGAGGTTGAGTAGATGAAAAGGAATCAGCAAAGGCAACAGAGAATATAACTAGTAAGGAAGAAGAATAAATAAAAAACAGTGTTCTAGAACCAAAGTAAAGAAAGTGCTTCAAGAAGGGAAAGTAATCAAGTATGTCATTGATAATGCTGATAGACAAAGATGAGCACTGAGCATTGATTACTGGATTTGCCAATGTGGAAGGTCACTGATGATCTTGACCTGAACAGTTTAGTAGAATGATGAGGATGAAGCCTAACTGTACTGAGTAGGAGAAGAATGGAGAGAGAGGAAAAAAGAGTTTTCAAAATGAGTTTTCCTGTCAACTAGAGAAATGGCTAGAGGGGGATGTGATGACAGGGTTTGCTGTTGATATATCATAAAATGGTTTTTGTGTGCCAATAAAAATAATCCATAAAGAGGAGAAAAAACAATACAGAGAGAAAAGGGGCAACTGAGTAGATGAGAGGCAATAAAATCCAGTATATAAATGAGTGTATTGGCCCTAGATAAAAACAACCAAATAATTTATCTATAGTTAGGGAGAGGAAATAGAATACATGGGATAAATGAGGTATATTGATAGATGTGGCAGAAATTCCTTCTATTTGCTTTTATTAATATTTTCTCAGTAAAACAGGAAGTAAGGTCATCAGCTAAGGGGACACATGAAATAGTTCTTTGGCACTGCACTCAAATATACTTGGCACATATCTTAGAACTTGTCATACAGCACTGTAAATATTTATGTACACGTCTATTTCTCCACTAAAGTGTAAAATAATTTAGGGTAGGGCAAGTATCTTTTATTTTTGTACTACCAGTATGTAACATAGTGCTCTACAAATATTCATTAAATCACTGCTTGAATAAATGAATGTTATAGAATCCATTAAAATTTTGGAACAAAGCCAAGAGTTTGAAAACAGCAATAAATAAAATACTGTCAAGCATCTATTTGATACTTATACTTAAATGTAATTTGCAAGTATTGAAAACCTGAAACCATTAAACTTCAACTTACCTGTGAAATTAGAAAAACTATAGATAGAACATAAATATTTTACTTTTTAACATGTTAAGGAAGTAATGAGATGCTAATATAAAAAAATAAATCTACAGGGTTGTGAATAACTCTGGAGTATGTTTCACACTGACTCTAGATATTAAACATTTCATGACAAAATGTCAAGATTCAGCTTCCAAAAAACCAACATCTTTGAGAAAAAGTTACTATAATAATATCTTCCATATAAAAAAAAGTAGAAGCACTCTTATACCATATCCATATTTCAAAAGTATAGGGTTTTCTCTTGACATCAAGTATTGAGAACAAATAAAAATTAAGTACCTGGGATCAGTGAGGGACAAGAGAATGTGTTCTTGACATTTATAATATTCTCATTACTTAAGATTTTGTGATAATCACTACAACTCAAAAATAATGACTTGGCTACAAATTTTAACTTTCATACAAATCCTAAACAACCCTAAACTATGTTATTTGAAACAATTACTTTTAGGACCACCAAAATTCAAACACACTATTTAAAACTCCAGAAATAAAAACAAACTTGAATTGTGAATATTTTACATTTTTACTATCATTTAATTTTTTAATACTTTTGAGACATTCTTTTTCTTTTTACAAAAAGAACAGTAGTGATACTACATGCTACTGGTAGAAAATTAAGATCTCTTCTATAAAATCCTATGAAAAGAAATTTCAATTATTACTAAATATACCAAGTCTTGTTCTAAAAAATGCAAAAGAAGCCAGGCAATAGACTTAACCTTGAAGCAGGCCCATTTCCCTCTAAACCAAGGATTTTCTATGCTTCCTAAATATCCCTTCAGAAAGTCCTTCTCTCAATTAACTGAATAGCACAGACACCAAGAAGTAGGTACAGAACAGGAATGTGAGCAGGTCACGCAATATATACATATGGAAGTCACTAAAATAAAGTCCACAGGAGCAGGTGGGAAAGAAAACAACACAACTGCACAATGCACAGTTGTCAGAGATCCAAAGCAGTCTGTTGCTGTAACTCTCTTTCTATGACCTGAGAGTCAGCTGTGTAGTTACATATGATGGAAATAAAACTGAATGGGATCTGAAGAGGAAACTAAAAATGAAAGGTACACCTCAACATTTTTTACTTTTAGTGAAGTCATATGGTTTCCACCACTGAGCAAACTGCAGTGCTTTCTTCCTCTGATCCTCAAAGCTTTCTCGGATCCCCTTCCTCCAAAGTCTTGGTTCTATATCCAGCATCCCACCAATGATTTCCTTTTAAAGAATGAGAAAAATATAAATACATGCATGTATAAATAATAATGAAAACAGGAATGAAACTATTTCTGTTTATTCTGCTATTAAATATAACATTAAGTAGTTCTCCATATCTTGCTTAACTATAAATGAAGAGGTGATATAATTTGTTCTCTAGTCAGCCATGATCATTTGTACCCATGTTTCTGTCATTTATTAGTGTATAACCCTGGGCAAGTTATATAATCTCTGTGTAGCTCAGTTTCTTCATCTGTAAAGTGAAAAGTTGTATCTACACAACGGAATTATTACAAGCATTAAATGAGAGCTTAGAATAGTAGCTGGCACACTGTAAGCCCTTCATAAGTGTTAGCAATTATCATCAATCTCAACACAATACTAGCTGACTCAAAAAAAAACCAAAAAACAAAAAAACCACCATTATAGTCACTGTTGACTATGTCAAGAAATGTTTGGCTCCAAAGTGACATTCCTGACTCTGTTATCAAAATTCTAGGATTTTTTTTCTTTTTCATTAATAGTTGCTAGGTTATCTCTAAAAATTTGGTGGAGCAGTACTCACCAACCTCACTGTAAATTGTGCCCAAAGTTTTGATTTCTCTACAAAAGAAAAGTGTTACCAAATTGCTAAACTCTGGAATGTTATCAAATTTATGAGCATACCTTTCCAAAGTACGGAGGGAATTTGTGCTGATCTTCAATGACATGGGCAAACCCTCCTTGGAGGCCAAAATCCACAGAGAAATAAGGTAAACCCCTGGGTACCTAAATAAACAGACAAATCACATATGGAACACAGCACAAAATCAGAAAATTATCCTTAATCCTTATTCCTGCTCTCTGGCATGACAGTAATTATGCATCTCTCAAGACAAACATAAAATGTATTTCCAATTCTAGAGATACTTAAGCAATGACCTAACTTTCTGAGTAAAATATTTAATTTTGGTAGGCTTTCAGCCAGATAGTTCCTCATCATATCTAGCAATTATAATCAAAACCAATTATTTTTCTGTCCTTGGGAAACACCAGGAAAAAAAGGTACTTATGTTTTTTTAAATATAACTGCAGAATAATTTTCCTTAGATCACACAAATAAAGAATAAGAATATGCTTTCTTATATTTTATTCACAATGCAGAACAGGAAGCAGGGCTTGGCCACATACTTAGAGGTCCGTTTACAACATCCCTGAATTTTAGCAAGAAAAAAAAATCTTATCAAAATGTAGGCAAAAGACATGAATAGAAATTTTTTAAAACAGGATAGACAAATGGCCAACAAACATGAAAAAATGCTTAACATCACTAATTATCAGAGAAATGCAAATTAAAACCACAATGAGATACCACCATTTCCCTATCAGAATAGCCATTATTAAAAAGTCAAAAAACAACAGATGCTGGCATGGATGTAGAGAGAAAGGAACACTTATACACTTATAGTGGGACTGAAAATTAGTACAACCTCTATGGAAAATGATATGAAGATTCCTCAAATAAATAAATGTAGACTTATCATTCAATCTAGCAATCCCACTACAGGGTAACTACCCAAAGGAAAAGAAATCATTTTATCAAAAAGACACCTGCACTTGAATGTTTAGCACAGCACAATACACAACTGCAAAGATACAGAATCAATTTACGTGCCCATCAATTCATGAGTGGATAAAGAAAATGTGGTATATATTAATATATACCATGGAGTACAACTCAGCTATAAAAAGGAATGAAATAATTGTCTTTTGTAGCAACTTGGATGGAATCAGAGACCATTACTCTAAGTGAAGTATCTCAGGAATGGGAAAACAAACACCACATGTACTTTCTAATAACTGGGAGCTATACAGTGGGTACACATGGGCACAAAGGAATGCAAAAGATATTGAAAATCAAGAGGGGGGAGGTTGGCAGGAGGTAAAGGGTAAAAACTTACCCATAGGGTACAATGAACACTATTCTGGTGATGGGCACACTAAAAGCCCTGACTTATATGCATTATACAAAGTATCTATGTAACAAAAACATTTATACCCTCTTAATATTTTAAAATTTAAAATAAAATAAAATAAAATGAAACACTTGGGAAGAATTCTCATAAAAATCTCAATGAAATAGACTTGTTAAAGAACCACTTTTTTTGACATATATTATGCAACTCCTCTACATTGAACATTCAGATCTGTTTCTCTTGTCTATTTCCATCAACTTCACACCACACTGCAAAGAAATCAAAAGACTCAGCAAAAGTAAAAAAGGCAAAGCCAAGAAAAACATGAATTAAAAAAAATCAAAATGAAATACAACAATGTGAATCTCTATTATAAGAATTTACTCAAGGAAAACGACATCACCCCACCCCTAATGATGCAGGCAAAATACTTTATGGGATTCCTAAGGACATAAGACTTCTAAATGAAGTATGATGAGGTCCTTTCAGAAGTAATAATAATGTCAAAAAGCTTAATATTTTTCACTTCATGTTCAGGAATACTTTTATCATTTTAAAAAGACACTGGAAAGCTTGTTAACCTAAAAAGTGACCTCCTTTGAAATTATTCTTACACTCAAGTTCTCTTCACAATTCCATCCATATAATTATAGAATCCTAAAGGTAAGAGGGACCTTAAGAGATCATCTGGTTCATTCTCCATCTTCTGTGACTCTCAAATAGTCTCAGATGCAAGACTATGTGATGCCTTAGTAAAGGGAATTGTTTCTATCTTTGAAACACTTTGAAGTTGAATATACAATTGTTGTTCTTACTAGGATCTGCATCAGTTTCTTATTTTCCATATTGGTTAAGTTAAAATATTAAGATCTCCTGGCTATTTAATTCAGATACTCATCCAGGTTTTAAAAAACAAACAAATAATAGGTACCAGAAGGTTCACCAGTAAGAAAACTACACATGCAGTGCAGCAAATGGGAAATAATACATCTCTTCTAAATTTTCTGCTTTGAAATATTAGGTCATTAAATATGAAATGTCCAATTTTCAATCAAAAGTTTAGTTTACTATATCTCAAACAAGAAGCAGTACAATTAATCAAACTATGCGCCAAAAGTATCCATACACTTTTGCCATCTTAATGGTAGCTTCTTTACGCCAGCAGCAAAGAAGCCTGGAGAGCAAGGGGCAGTGAAATTGTGAAAGGCGTTTTCCACAGCTTGTTGAGAATCGAATATTTTTCCTTGCAAGAAGTGGTCCACTTTCCTGGAAGAAGTGGTAGTCAGTTGTTGCAAGATAAATATGGTGGATAACAGAGAGTTTCCAAGTCCAGCCTATGTAGTTTGAGCAGCGCTGTTTGTGCGACATATGGTCTAGTGTTGTCATGCAAGAGGATTGGCCTATCTCTATTGACCAATCTCAGTTGCTTAATCACAAGTATCTTCATCATTTCACACAACTGGTTGCAGCAGACATCCGCTGTAATCAACTGTCCAGGTTTCAGGAAACCGTAGTGGATAATACTAGTACTGGACCACCAAACGGACACCATTAGCTTTTATTGACAAATATTCAGCTTTGCACTGTGTTTCAGCACTTCATCTTTATCTAAGCATTGTGCCCAATGCTTGCAAATGTCAAAAAGAATCTATTTTTTATCACATGTAAAAACATGGTGTAGAAATGGTTCACGTTTACGTAGTGACAGCAAAGAAAGGCAAACTTCAAAACTATTTCTCTCTGACACTCATTTAATTTATGTGGTACCCATCTATTCAGCTTCTTTACCTTGGTGATTTGTTTCAAATGGTTCGATATTGTTCAAATAGTAATGTCAAACCTTGCTGCTAATTCAAATATAGGTTGAGATGGATTCGCTTCCACTATAGCTTTCAGCTCATCATTATCCACCTTAGTCTCAGGTCACCCACATGGCTCATTTTAAAGATTAAAATCACCAGAATGAAACATCTGGAACCATCAACATAATGAATGCACCAACCATGCATTCATTAGCCACATCCTTCCCAAACACTTCTCTGATATTTCGACCTGTCTGCATAGCATCAGTTCCACAACAGAATTCATATTCAAAAATAACATGAATTTTTGACTTATCCATGGTTTCACAAAAATTGCTCTAAAAAAATTTGGAAGATAATCACAAGCCAAAAACTGTGTGTTTGAAAGAATGAGGACATACCTTCTCAATAAAAATTAAACAAGAAGTGTCAAAGTGAAAATGTCAAAGATATCGACTGTCAAACTTAGTACTAAGGAAATCGGACATTTCATACTTAATGACTTAATATTTCCCCCCTCTCCCAATTGCCATTAAAATTGTGTTCTAAAAGAATATTTAAAGGAATGGGGAATTATGTATGATATCAGAAGTGAAAAATCCAGGCATAAAAGACATATGTACATTAAATATCTTATTCTATAGGATCATAAGGGAGAGAAGTAAATAGGACATTTAGAGGTTTTCATTTTTGTTTTTGTTTTGCTTTATTTTTTAGTATGTTGTCTGGCCCAATTCACCAGCAAGGGAAGAGAAAATGTAGACAATGTTTTACCCCTGAATTAAAACTATGTATCTTCAATAATGCAATGAAATTTGAAGATACAAATTTGGGATACAATAAGTGTAATAAGGAATCCTATCACTCACATGACATATAATAGGAGCTTGGTTTTCCAAAAGAAGCAATGAGGAGAAATATTCTAGTGACATCTACGAGAACAGAGGCTGGCAAACTTTTTCTGTAAAAGGGCCACATAATAAAATATTTTAGGCATCACGGTTCATACAGTCTCTGTTGGGACTACTCAACTCTGCCCTTGTAGCATGAAAGCAGCCATAAATAATACATAAACAAATGGGTGTGGCTGTATTCCAATAAAATTTCATTTACAAAAATAGGCAGAAGACTGGATTTAGCAGGCAGGCTTGAGTTACCAACCCCAGCACTAGAATATAAGCTCCATAAAGGCTGGGATGTTTTCTATTTTTCCTACTATGTACAAGAAGCACTTAGTACAGTGCCTGCTAAATAGCAGATACTCAATACATATTTGTAGAATAAATTACTTTTTGACTAGAAAAACAAAAAGGAACCTATACTTCTATTAAATCTCTATTCCATTTAATTTTTATTTCTAGAAAAGAGAAAAATCATTACAGAAGTACTAAACTTATGTGTAACTTGTATCTGAAAGTTGATCTGCAAATCAAGCTTAAACTATGAAACACGATTAGGCAAGTCTCCAAAAGAACCCATAATCTAACTCAACTACTGCTTCATAGGAACATAACAGGGAACCTTTGTATAAGAAAAACAAAATATGTTCCAAATTCCAAATAGAACCTCTAAAAAAATGTTTCTCTCATACAGTATAACTCTAGTAACAAGAAGGCCCCTCTCACTACCTATCCCACCGGGGCTGAGGAGTCCACCAGAGAAGCCCTCATAGCAGAGTCTAACAGTGACATAGACAATTATTAGGGCAGTGGGCTGAAAGTCAGGAAGAAACATTCATTTGAACAAAAAAACCCTCTGTGAATAAGCATTTTCTAGACCAGCTAGAATGAAAATAACAATTTCTTTATTTGTGGAATTAGTCACTCAGCCAAATGGTATCTTTCTCAACTAAGATGGAAATTAATGAAGATCCTGAACACTAGAGTAATTTTTTTATATTAGAAAAAAAATTGTTACTTACAGACTTTCTGATATCTTTTGAAGAGAGATCAATCAACTTCTTGTTCATGGACCATTCTTCATCAGATTCCATTATGGCTTTCTAAGAAATAGCCATTTGTTAAATGAAAGAAGAATACATAAGCAAATACAAAGAGACACTTAAAAACAAAGTAATACAGTAAATTAATTATGAGGTATAACAAGATAGGCCATTATTCTGAATAGATTAAGGCTTTAATTTTAGTTATTTAAAATTGGAATTTTTTTTAATTCTACCTTTAGCCAAAGATAATATTCTTTTACTCATCTTTAACTCCTATACTAACTTCAGCTCAATGTTACACAACAATCCTTAATAAGACTGAGCAATTTAATATGAAACATAATTTGTGTGAACTTTTATGTTTTTATGTGAACATAAAAGTTCACAAATCCCTTGCTGCATACATAGAAATCTACTGAAATTAATTCATTTAGTTTTACCGCTCTTCTTCCAAATAGCAACAGAGTAATTTATATGCTTTCTGACAACCGAGGACTTGAACTATTTCTGCCCATATAAGAAAGAAGTAAAAATGTAGGGAAAAAATTGCTCTAGAAAATAAAGCCTGTTTTTTACAAATGCAGGAAACATAACAGTCTATTTCAAGCTTATAACAACTTAATCTTAATTATATACCACTTTATACTTTTCTTCCCCTTCATACATAAATTTTACATTTTTGATGTCAGAATTTATACAACTGTAATTTGTCAATTTGTAATTAAAAAAATAAAAATTTAAAAAAGTAGGAAGAAAATATATAGAAATAGAATTATAAGACTTTCTAGGCTAAGCGATATGACTACTATTCATGGTAAAGAAATATTTAATATAAAGAAAAGCCGAGGTGATGAATATAAAAAAGCCTCATTGCTTTTACAATATAGTTATTAATGAAGCAAATTTTGAAGATAAAATTAACATTCCAATAAACACAATTTAAATACATCATATACAGTGCTATTCCCTATTTAATAGGTATAGGTTGCTTGGCTTGACATAATATAGCATATTCAATATAAATGCATCTGTAATGATCATAAAACGTTTAGGGTAAAAGAGAAAAGTGATACACCATTCTAAGAGATGCCACTTATGTCACTCCACATGAGCAACAGTGGCTGCTCTATGTTAGGCCATATATTTCAAATGCCTCTCATCACAACCATTGTGGACTCTACTGAGGAAGTATCAAAAAAAGGCATGTTGAAAAAATATAATAAGCTCTTTCTCAACTAAATTTGGTTAACAAAGGACTGGCATTGATCTTTGGGACTGTCTGGTTTATTCTCTTATACTGATAAAAAATATTTTTATTTTTAATTATTATAGGTACATAATGGTTATATACTGGGGTACATGTGATGTTTTGATACAGCGTATAATGAGCAAATCAGGGTAACTGGGGTAGTAGCATAATTCTTCATATCAAATAATCAGACTTCTTTAAAGATTTCTAGAGAGAAAGTAGTTTTTGTCAACTCACAACCCTTGATAGATTTTATACTTTTTTATTGGACTTTAGCATTCATATTAATAAATCTTACCATCCCATACTATGTAAACATATCAGATACAATCTTCTTACACCAGCTCACAAAACATTATCTTCGTTTTTCTTTGGACATGTTAGTATTTCATACATGGTTCTACATTTATGTATTTGTATTAGTCTAAAGATTATATTGTATTCAGATCAGCATCAAACACATATTAGGTAAAAGCTGCTTCAATAATGTAAATAACAGTTGGTTACAAACTCTAGTCATTACTATATGTCCAAAAATGTATATCAAAGTTAGACATTTTTCTTTTTACAAATAGCATGATGAAATGTTAAATACTAAAACTTATGGTAATAACTTGCCTCAGCAATGTAATCTGCATTGTTTGTTATTATTTTTGGCTCCAGTATATTTCAATAATAGATTTTCTAGAGTTATGACTATAATTTTTACTTGAAAGTACTTCAAGGTAAAATCCTAATTTCATTTGAGAAATGGGAAATTGAAGCAGAAATTAAGTTACCATTTGATAGTATATTCATGCTTCTAAATAAGCATGCTTTTAAAAGGTCAAAATTCCAAATTTCTTTTGACAGAAATTTATACAGCAGAATATTCTGTGCTTTACTTCATTTTATAATATGATATAAAATTTGATATAAGTATATAGGAGAAAATAAATAAAGACAACTGTATTCATAAAACACAACTATAGCAAAAACAAGTATGTATGCAAAGACTACCTATAAATACCTTAAAATAGATGGGAGCCATATCACCCACTTCCTTTGGGAGAGGAATGCATTCATAAACCATGTGATACTGTTTCTTGGTGCTCATATTAGTTTCTAAAAAGATGCAGTCCAATCCTTTATTTTCAAACATCTTTACCAATGATTTTCTGAACATCTAAAGAAAGAAAAGAACTAGATAAATAAAACAGATTTAAAATCAAGCACTTTTAAGATATTTGAAATATGAAAACAATAAAAATACAACATCCCTTTAAAATAAAAAATACAACAAATCGTAATGTCTGATCGCCACAGTGTTACCTTATAACTATACTTTCTAAGTGTTTTTTTAAACTGACATCCACTCTGTATGTCTTAGAAATGGTTCCAGTAAACTAAAATGAGAAAAGGAGACAAAAATCAAATTTAGGTAATAAAATATGCAGAACTGACAGTAAAATCAGCGGAAAACATCCATAAGCCAAAAAAGGTACTCTGAGCAGATGGGTATCCTAAAATTCAGAAACAGACAACAAGAGAATTCACTTTCAACTGTTTCCCTATGCTCATGGCACCTTCCTTTGTTGTTCTTTATATGTTTGCTGACTCCTCACTTATAACCTTGTATTCAGGTAGTCCTTTCTTTTCACATATAATGCAGTCCTGTCAAGTGCATGAAAGCTAAAAACACTAAAGTTGAAAAGTGAGAGTTTCCTTTTCCCAAGGAACTACATGTTGTTATACAATCCCTTCTATATGTACATATGTATGTATGTATTTCACACTCCTAGACCTCAGCGACAGCTGTTTGTAGAGGGTGGTTGAATGGAGCTGAATGGTCCAGGATGTTTGCACGCATTCACACGGCACCCTTGTAGTACAGATGGAGCTAAGGGTAGAAAGAGAAAGGATCAGGGTACAGGCTGACAGAGAATTTCTGAGAATTCTAAATACAAAGTTGGCCTTGTAAGGTGTTATGCAAATAGATTTGTCTAAGTAGAAAGAGAAACACATTTTATTTAGATTTGTCAGCTTGATTTATAACTTTTTAATATTTTAATTAAAGTTCTTTCATTTTGAGGTTATTTTAGATTACAGGCAGTCATAGGAAATCAGTTTCCCCCAATGGTAACATCTTATAAAACTATAGTACAACCAGGATACTGACAATGATATACCTAAGGTTCAGAGTAATTCCACCACCACCCACGAAGACCTTTCCTATTACTCTTTGACTTCTTTTTAGAGACAGGATCTCACTACGTTACCCAGGCTGAAGTACAGCGCCTATTCACAGTTGTAATCAGAGAACACTACAGCCTTGAACTTCCGGGCTCAAGCAATCCTCCTGCCTCAGACTCCTGAGTAGCTGGGACTACAGGTACACACCACTGCACTTGGCTCTTGATACCCTTTTATAGACACAGTCCCTTCACACCCTACCTGGTCCCATACTTCATCCCTAGCGACAGCCAATGTACTCTCCATTTCTTTAATTTTGTCATTTTGAGAATGTTATATAAATAGAATCATGTAATTTGGGGGGGGGTTGGTTTTTTTCAATCAGCATAATTCCCTGGAGAGCCAGGCAAGTTATTACATGTATCAATAGTTCATTCTTTTTTATTGCTGAGTAGTTTTCCTGACATGGATATACCGAAATATGTTTAACCATTCATCTTTACAGGATATCTGGGGTATTTCCAGTTTGGGGCTATTACAAATGAAGCTGCTATGAACATATGCACAAAAGTTTTTGAGTGAACATAATTCTATTTCTCTAGAATAAATGCCAATGAGTGTAATAGTTGAGTCCTAAGGTAGTTGCATATTTCACATTTTAAGAAACTGCTGATCTCATTCCAAAGTGGCCATACTGTTTTATTAAAACATTTCCACCAGCAATGTAGGAGCAATTCTGTTTTTCCACATTCTCACCAGCATTTGGTGTTGTCAATATTTTTTATTTTCCATTTTGATAGGTATATAATGATTTATCATTGTGGTCTTAATTTGCATTTCCTAATAGTTAATGATATTAAATATCTTTTTTATATGATTATTTGGCATCTCTATATCTTCTTCGGTGAAACATCTCTTCACGTCTTTTATCTATTTTCTAATTGTATTGTTTGTTTTCTACTGTTAAGTTCTGACATTCTAGATTTTTATATATTATTTATATATTCTGGATACAATTTCTTTGTCATATATGTGGTTTGCAAATATTTTCTTCCAGTCTATAATTTGTTTTTTCATCTTCACATCAGGGTCTTTTGAAAAACAAAAGTTTTTGATTTCACAAAGCTCAGTTTATCAATTTTTGTTTCTGTGGATTTTACTTTTAGTGTCAAATCTAAGAACTCTCTATATACTCCAAGACCGTGAAGATTTTACCTTATTTTTTTCTAAAAGTTTTATTGTCTTACACTTTACATTAAAGTTTGTGTTCCATTTTGAGTTAATATTTATATAAAGTGTGAAATTTAAGCTGATGCTCAGCTTTGTTTTACCTATGATGTTCAATGGCTTCAGCATCATTCATTAACAAGGCTATCTATTCTCTGTTGAATTGATTTCACAGCTTTGTCAAATTCAGTTGAGAATATTTGGTTTGGTCTATTTCTGGGTCCTCCATTGAACTGAATTCTGTTCCATTGATCTAGATGTCTATTCCTACCATCAATACCAAAGAGTCTTGTAACTAAATAATAAAGTCTTACATTCAGGTAAGACTGGTTCCTGCCACTTTATTCTTCTTTTTCAGTATTGTTTTTTCCAATCCTTTGCCTTCCCCACATAAAGTTTAGAAGAATATTCTCCATACCTACAAAAAATCTTGCTGGGATTTGGACAAAAAAGGTGTTAAACCAGTATATTAATTTTATGAAACTGTCATCTTTACTATGTTGACTCTCCTAATCCATGAACATGGGGTCTCTACATTTATTTTGATCTTTTAAAATTTCTTTCATCAGTGTTTTGTAGTTTTCAGCATACAAATTCTGGACATCTTTTGTTAGATTTCCACCTAAGTACAGTGCATCATCATATTTGTGGATTCCATATTGACAAATTTGCCTTATTACTAAAATTAATTTGTAACCACAAAATCAATTCTCATGGCATTTTTTAGATCATTCACAGACAAGTACAGAGCAGTGAAAATTTGAGTGACTTGGCATATGCATTCCCAACTGAGGTTGAACAAAGCGATGGTCTACCTTGTTTCAGTTCTTTTACTGTAAACAAACGTCCTTCTCATGGTCTATTTAGTGTCATATTTCCACATATTTGTGCTTTTTGTTGCTGATTTCCCTTTTGCCCCCAAGCATAGTACTGAAGGATTAGTTTTCCTAAGCACAAGATTGTGATGTGCCTTATGGAGAAGATACGTGTGTTAGATAAGCTACATACAGGCAGTTTTTAACCTTTGTTCTCAGAGTTTTTAATCTTGATTCTGAGAGTTTTTATCATAAATGGGTATGAATTTTGTCAAGTGCTTTACTTTTATTGATTGATATGATCATGGTGGATTAATTGATTAATTTTCCAATATTGAACCAGTCTTACAAAATCAGTATAAGCCCCACTTGGTCATAGCGTGTAATTCTTTTTATATTGTGCCAAACTCCATTTGTTAATATTTTGTTAAGAATTTTTGCATCTATATTCATGGGGAACATTGAGCCGTATTTTCTTATTTAATTTTATTTTAACTGTCTTGTGGTATCATGATAATATTAACTTTATAAAATGATTGGGAAGTGTTCCTTCCTCTTCTGTTTTCTAGAAGAGATTATATAGGATTGGAATCAATTCTTTAAAAGTTTGGTAAAATGCTCCAGTGAAACCACCTGTGCTTGGAGACATTTTTGAGGGAAGTTTTAACACATTGACTGCCATACTAGAAAAAAAAATTTTTTTTACCCTGGGGCCACGGTGTTTTATTAAAACAAAATTGATACTTTTTAATTTGTTATTGTTATTACTCTAGCCCGGGCAATAGAGTGAGACTTTGTCTCAAAAATAAATAAATAAATAAATAAATAAATAAATAAAAATATCTGATTATATACACACACAAATATATATATTATATATATATAAAATCATGTGACAATGTCTTGATTTTCTCCTTAATTCCTGAAGGATATAGAATTCTGAGTTGACAGTTCTTTTCTTTCATTACATGAAAAATACAGTGCTACTTCCTTCTTACCTACACGGTTTCTGGTGAGAAATACGCTGTCACTCAAATTGTATTTTCTTTACAGTGTATTACTAATTGCTTTTTGGGCATTTTTATGATGGCTGTTTTAAAACCTGTGTCAGATAATTGTAACAACTTTGTTATCTTGGTGTTGGGATCTATTGATTATCTTTTTCATTCAAAGTTGAGATTTTCTTTACGACAAGTAATTTTCAACTGAAATTTGGACATGTTGATAATTATGAGACCGGATGTTATGTAAGCCTCTGTTTTATATGGCTTTTCCTAACACTGCTCCAGCAGAGGGAAGAGGAACACTACCTCATTAATGCCAGGTGGGGATAGAAGTTCAGGTTCCCTACTCGGCCTCTGTTGACACCCATAAAGGGAGGGGCTACTCATTACCGCTGGGCAGGAAATGAGAGTTGTAGATTCCCAGTAGGCCTCCACTGATACCATTCTGGCTGGGAGTAAGAGGTATGCTGCCTAGTGTCAGCTTCCCACATGGTCTCCACTCATAGTAACCTTCACATGCCTAGTGTTACATAGATTGAAAGATAATTTTCTATACTACAAAAAGGAAAATCATTACTAGAGTAGAATTATGTATTTATAATCCAAACTTTTTTGAAAAAGAAAAGACATGGATAAAACGCATCAGCAACAAGGATAATATAACAATTTAAATAATCCAAAAATTCCTTACTTCATGTTTGTTCATACTTCCTTCCTGGCTTAACTATTGATTGTTCTAGATTCTATCAGGAGAATGATGAAGAAGGTATACTCAAGATGTTATGAATTATAAATGAAAACTGAAAAAGTACTAAATTAGCTAGTGATGCAAGAATGGTCCAGTATTATAAAATGTATAAACCTCACACTAATAGCTCCAAGGAGGATATACATATATCCCATATATATATATTTCCTATATATATATAAAAGATTCTAATTTAAAAATATGAGTTTAATGAAATAATTTGAAATGATTGACTCCATCAAAAGCAAAATTGTCTCCATATTCAATATTAAAAATACACTATATATTTCAATAAAATTAAAGTTACTTAACTAAACAATGAGGAAAGTTTTTATAGTTCATTATTATAAGATATACCAAAACTATTTTATACGTCAGAGAGATATAGAGATCTCATGTTATGAGGATGTCATGAAATTCCCATATTCCTAGCATAGAAAATACTTTATTCTTTGGATAATTTCCACTATTTTCCACATTTCTAATCTATCATTATTCATCTAGTTGCTCATTCTTCATTTAGTCAACACATCTGGACTAAAATTCCTTGTAATGGATTTAAGTAAACTATACTGCAAAATGTTACAGTTCTTGATTTGTATCAAGTCACAGTACAAAAAAAATCAAGTAAATATGAATAAATAATTATAAAATTAAAATTATTTTCCTTAAAAATATTAAAGCTATGTAGGATTGCTTAAATAATATTAATGCTATAATTTATTCAAGTTTTTAAAATATAATATGTCTATACATAAAGTTATCAAGTTATCCAAAGATAAATGTTAGAAGACAGGACAGAATATACACATTTAACTCTACTGCCTCCACAGACGAATACCTCAAAAATGACATTAAAACAATTTGTGAAAAGGCATAAATTACCTAAGAATGAGAGAAGACACAATGAAAATCAGATCACTCCATAATATCTCACTTAAATGCTAGAAAGTAGATTCATACCTTGAGGAGGAGAAGGAGGGTTAAGGTACCAGGGGCTGCAAAAATGAAACCCATGCTGTACTACAGAACCCCCAGAATGCTCAGGAATTACTTCTGGAAGTAGAGGTGAAAGTGTGGCTAAAAACAGATGACTTCGATGAAAGCCTTTTGAAAAAGCAATTAACATGCCAGATCCCCTCCTCATCAGCAGAACACTACAGGATTATCCTCTGGAAAAGGTAAAATAAGGTAGCTGAGCTGGGAAACCCAGACACAGTTGAGAGTATACAGTCTGAAAACAGGGATGTTATAGGAAAGGCTACTTAATGTTCTTAAACGTTCAATATTCTACTACCCCTATCCTTCTTCCCCTGCTCAGCTCCCAGAACACTGGCAAGTAGATTAAGATGGCCTAGGCAGGATATTGAAAGAGTCTTTTCTGGAGCTGATTAGCTCCAAGAAAAGGACCTAAAAGTACAAACACTGGATGTTTCCCAGTGAAATGGCCCCAATACATCACTCCACAGTGAAGCCCACTGTAGACAAGCATCAAGGACCCTCCTCCCTCCCTCTCCTACAGTATCTGACGATAGCATATGTTCAAGAAAATTTGTCAAAGTGTTAAGAATAAATTTAAAGAGAACCAAGTTTCACTACATATTTAACAAAACTAATAATTTGGATCTTACTTATTTGAAATTTGTCATTACTCAAGTGTGTTCTACTGAAACTTACCTTTGCATTTTCTATTAAATAGAAGATCTAAAATTAACTTTAAGTATTACCAGATAATGGTGATAAAAACCACTTGAAAGAAACGGCTCCTGTATTTGCAAACAGTATTTTGTGCTAAGTGAAATCAATTTTTTTAATATACCCAATAAAGGAGGTGAATAATCACCAGAATAGAATTAATTTGAGTTGTTGTACATATTTGAAAGTTGAAAAAAAAAAGAAACTTCTTTAAGCTAGGATTCAGATATTTCATTACTTATTATCCTACAGTAATTTATAACTTCTAACAAGTTTTTCTTTTATCACAGAAAAGGGGTTATAATGCCATTATTTGCATAAAACAATTTAGCTTTTCCTCCCTCTCTCAGTTTTCCACAAAATCTGCTAAACTACTATGTAATATAACCTGCACTAGAACATACCTCACTTTTTGGCAGAATTAATGAATGATTTTATCTCTGCATTTCTCACAGCAACTAAAATATCATATTCATGTACTGTCAAATTGAATAAATTTCTTCTTTATCCATTTCAATGTTTTTTCACCAAGTAGCTTAATTGCTTATAGAAATATAAAACATACACACTAGATTCTTGTAATTACTTAAAATATTTTTGGCACTGTAATTTGCTCTAAGTTAAATCAGTTTTTTTTATATGTATAAATTTCTAAAAGACATTACAGAAAAATTCTAAAATAATTCTGAAAACCAAATTTCCATACTTTCCACCTTAAATTACCTACTGGTACTGGTATCCACTACTAGAAAAAACCCAAGGTTCACATGAAAAATACTTGTCCACATTCTTACCCATTCTTGGCCATGAATTTAATGAAACAATCCGCCCTTCTAATTTTCACAGCATAAACTTAAAAAGCACAGGGTGCAAGAGACTAAATTTCATGAAATGCCATCAAAATATCTCCCCCTCTGACATCTTTATCAGCATCCTGCAAAGACTAGTATATATACTCTCTTTTGAAGTTATAACTTACAATTTTCACAATTTCTAACTAGGGCCCCCTATAATCCTCATTCAGTTGTCAGGCATTAGAAAAACCAAGAGTTTTCTTTCTTTCGTGGTTATTATTTGGTCTTGAAATAATTCAGCAACAATTTCTCTCATGTTGTGCCTTTCACTCTGTCAAAGAAATCAGTAACAAAAACAAATCCCTGAATCCAAAAGTTGGGCCAGGTTATGAAGGGAAAAAAGCAGAAATTAAAGCCAGTGACAAAATCACCACAAAACCACAGCAGCGGAGAAGGCCAATTCCGTTACAGGAAAATATGGCAACTGCTGAATATAAACCTCTGACTCATAAAATTTCTTTTTATTATCTGAAAATCTCTTTCCTTTTGGCTGAAATGTATTAGCTTACTGTGATAAGAATGACTCTCTCATACTACACAAAGCACTGTAGAAATCTTAAGACTGATTTTTTTAAATAAAAATAATGAGTGCTTTGTCACAGTTTATTTAGTAGACTAAAGTTTCAAAATCTGGAATACATAAAGAAAATAAAATAAAATCATAGAAACATTATGATCCACAACTATGAAAACATAAGTGTTTTAAGTTCAGAAACTAAAATCATCGAACAAAGGTATAAAATTGGCTGAAATTATCACAATAGTTTGCGACAACTATTCATAAGTTCTATAATGATAATGAACATTATCAGGCTGACCTGAATTTCCTCCCAGATGTCTTCATCCAGTAAAGTAGCTGCTCTATGGTGCTGCAAAGGGACTATCAGGCAATGCCCCTCAGTGAGAGATCGGAAGTTGGGTAAACATAAATAAACCTATGGAGAAAAAAAGGTGAAATGTTATTACTATTGAGTCTTGGTTGTAAGAGATGAGTTCCTAGTAGGGAAAAATGGCTAGTATTTAATAAAGTATACTTGCTTATAAAAATGTTTTTATTCTAATATTTTCAAGGATATTTAATATTTTTAAATATTGTAAAAGCCATAAGGATGGCTTTTAATAAACTGGAAATTTAGAGTACAAATTTCAATTTTCACTGTTATTCAATCAAAGATTAAGATTAGTCAAGGAAGGGCAGAATGAATGATACTTAATCCTTAATGTGAAAGAGCTCTATTTTCTGAAAACCTTTGAAACAACACAATTTTCACAAGAATTAAAAGGCACATGCCTGGTAATGGCAAAGTATTCCAACTGATAATGCCTATTAATCAGGCATTCCTTTCTCATTAACTAGGAAAAGAGAATTAACCCAGCTAACAAGAAAAGGAAATGACCTCAGAATTACTTTACTGCTCTGTTTATTTGCATACACATGAAAGCTGATGCTATTTTTCCATTATACACAACCTGTCTTTAACCAAAAAAAAGGCTAACTAAAATGTATGCAGTGAACAAAAAAAAGGTTTCATGCAGAGCATATATAATATTCTGCAAGGAGGCTTGATCTTATTTTCTACTATATTTCGTTAGGTTTTTAAGTAGAAATATTTTGCATGGCAGAACATCATTTATTTTAAAAAACAATGCAAGTTTTTAAAACTTTGCTGAGAAACAACAAAGTAGGAGATGGATATCTGCCTAAATTTACAGTAAAATCACAACCGCATTCATTAAAATAAAAGAAAAGAAAAGGAAAAGAAATAAAGATTTTAAGAGCTAAGGGAATATCAGTAGGCAACTTACAAAACTTAGAAACTGAAATATTGAAAGGTATAACTAAACTCCTACATGATTGCTGAGATAAAGAGCCAGGTACAAATGTGACTCAATAGGTCAGATAACATGCAATAAAATTAGTTTTAAAAGCACTATAAACATGAATATCACCTAAAATGGGTATTGAAAATCATTTTTCCCAAATAAAAATAGACAAATAAAAGAGAAAATAAAATCAATAAATTAATATCTAATAAATTAGAACACAAAAAAGCAATATTTTTTTTTATTTGACAGAGAGAGCAGAGCCATTTATTTATTTATCAATAATTACTGAGGGCCTATTATACGCCAGGAACTGTGCCACATGCTAGAAAATCAACAATAAGCAGGGACACAAATCTCTACCCATAAGGAGCTTTTTGGGATGCTACAGACCAAATGTCTGTGTTTCCCCAAAATTCATATATTAGATCCTAACACCCAATATGATGGTATGTGGAAGTAAGGACTTAGGGAAGTGATTAGATCATGAGGGCAGAGGCCTCATGAATGGGGTTAGTTCCCTTAAAAAGAGGCGTGCCCCTTCCACCATGTGAGGACACAGCAAGAAAATGGCTATTTATGCACTAGGACATGGGCCCTCATCAGACACTGAATCTGCTAGTGCCTTGATCTTGGACTTCTCAGCCTCCAGAACTGTTGAGAAATAACTTTCTGTTGTTGATAAACCACTCAGTCTATAGTATTTATGTAATAGCAGCCCAAACTAAGACATAGGAGGAGAAACAAATAATCAAGTAAAATATATAGCATGTCAGATGGTGATAAGAGCTTCTAAGAAAATAAAGCAGGAAAAGAGTATAGATAGTGTCCAAAGAGAAGTTTAGGAAGCCCCACTTCAGAGTCACCTGCTGGGATGGCATTTAAGATAATATCTGAAGGAGAGAAGGGTGTAAGCAGGAAGTCCTCCAGGCAGAGGATAAAGCATGTGAGCAAGGAGCATACCAGGTGTGCTCCCTGATAGGTAGCCAGTGTGGCTAAGCTGAGAGGATGAGAGGAAGGGTGGAAGATATGAGGTCAGAGGGAGAACTGGGCCTGTATGGCCTTTTGGGCCACAATAAGGAGCCTGGCTTTTGTCTGAAAGCCAGATCTGAGTAATACTGACTTAAATTTTAAAAGATCATTCTGGCTACAGTACATAGAAGGGGACAAGAAGCAGGAAGATCCATTAGGAAACTATTATAAGAGTACAGTAATAGATGATGATGACTTGAGCCAGAATGGTAGAAATAAAGATTATGAGATGTGATCAGACAGGAATATATTTTGAAATACAGCCAATAGGATTTAGAGACGGACAGTAAGTGGGGTATGAGGGAAAGAATGAATTCAAGTGTTACCCCTATTTCTAATCCAGGCAACTGGAGGATCAAGGAGACATGTATTAAAAGAGGAAGACTATGAGAGGGATAGGTGTTACCTGAGGGTAAAGGTGGAGGTGGGGATTAGACATTCGGTTTGAGGTATCTATTAGATATTCAAGTAGAAAAGCAGGTTAAATAAATGAACCTGGAATTCTGGAAGAGATTTAACATATAAATTTGCCAGAGATACATAAATGGTAGATAGTCATGAAATTAGATGAGATCACTTAAGACAAAGATATCTTTATTTTATATCATTATAGCATTGTAAGAGGGTGTAAATAAAAATTTTGAAAAAGTCTTCTGAAATAGATTGATTGCACAAATGCATCAAGCTATTCAGTCCTACACATACCCACACCCTTTACAATATTACTGTGCAGCTCCTCCCTTTAAGAGGTGGAATTGAGATCTGGCCTTGTGACTCACAAGGGCCAAAAGAAAATGGTGGAAGTGATGGTGGTCAGTACCAAGTCTATGCCTCAAGAGGCCTGGTGTACTTCTGCTCATTCTCTTGGAATGAGCCCAGCCCACTGGAAGATAAGAAACCACACAAAATAGAATGAGCCATCCCAGCTGAGACCACCCTAGACCAGCTGATCCAGCAGCTAACTACAGGCATAGACACAGCCCAGCTGAAACCAGCCCAAATTGCCTCTACCCACAGAATCATAACATAAACAAGTGACTGTGGTCTTAGCCACTAAATTTTACTATAGTTTGTTATGTATGAATACTATTACATCTCCTTTCCTCCCATTTAAACGTATAAATGGAAGAGCTAATTCTCAGCTCTGATGTATAAAGTCTTTACACTCCTGATGTATGAAGTCCAGTGAAGGTAGCATCCACTTCAGACAACTTGTAGTTCCAAGAATAAACCATGTTGTCCTCTATCTCCTAAATACTGAAATGCATCCTATTCTACCATTAAACTGTAGCACAAGACATAGTTCTTCCAGAAAACCTTCCTTCATACTGATACTCCAGGGTAATAAATATTCTTCTGTGTTCCCATAACACTCCTGTACATATATCACTGTAGTAAGATTGATCTGTTTATGTATTTGCCTACTTCCCATAAAAGTGTAAGCAACTTAAAAAGATTTTAGCCACATTTATATTTCTAGGACCTAACAATGCCTGACATACACTAGATGCTCAATAAATACCTAATGAATAAATGAATACTAAATAATTTTGTTTCTTTTTCTAAATCAAATCAAAAGCAGATGACCAGAATCATGTAAAAATATTAAAGAATAAACACAAATCTTATTTAAGTTATAAGCACAATATTTCTTTGGCTCATTCTATAAAATACTTACCCATGGACTGCTAACCTACTTCGGAAAAAAAAGATCAAATAGTTTGTTGAAAATACTAATAACCTTATCACAAAAAGTACAGCACTCACCTATGACATGATTATCTAAGTGGAAAATCACAAAGAATCAACCAAAAAATTCTTGGAACTGAAAAGTGACTATAGCAAGCTAATAGGATACAAGGTTAATATCTAAAAGTAACTACTTTCCTATATACCATCAATGAACAATTGACATTTGAAATTAAAAATACAATTCCATTTACAATAGCACCCCAAAAATGTAAGATTTAGGTAGAAATTTAACAAAACATGTACAGTATCCGGGTATGAAAAACTATTAAACTCTGATGAAAGAAATCAAGAAAGATCGAAATAAATGGAGAAATAGATTAGAAAACTCAACATTGTTAAGGTATCAATTTTTCCCAAGTTGATCTATAGAGTCAATGCAATCCCAATCAAAATCTCAGCAAGCTATTCTGTAGATATCAAAAAACTGATTCTAAAGTTTATAGGAAAAGGCAAAAGAGCCAGACTAGCCAAGTTGGAGGACTCACACTACCTGACTTTAAGACTTACTATAAAGTTTAAGAATAACCAAGACAGTGTGGTACTGGTAAAAGAATAGACACATAGACCAACAGAACAGAATATAGAGCCCAGAAACGCCCACAAATATAGTCAACTGATCTTTGATGAAGGACCAAAGGCAATTCAATAAAGGATAGTTTTTTCAACAAACTTGGAACAACAGGACATCTATGTGCAAAAACATGAATCTAGAGACATCTTACATCTTTCACAAAAATTAACTCTAAATGTAAAATGCAAAACTACTAAACTTCTGGAAGAAATCATAGGAGAAAATCTAGGTGACCCTGGGTATGATGAGTTTTAGATACAACATCAAAAGCATAATCTATTAAAGAAAAAAATGATAACTCGAACTTTATGAAAAATTAAACATGTCTGTTCTGCAAAAGACACTGTTAAAAGAATGAAAACACAAGCCACTGATTGGAATAAAATATTTTCAAAACAGATATCTGGTAAAAGACTTGTATCTAAATTATACAAAAAAAACACTTCTTAAAGCTCAACAATAAGAAAACAAACAACTCAATTAAAAAATGAGCAAAAGATTTCAACAGATACCTCACCAAAGAAGATATACAGATGGCAAATAAGCATACGAAAAGATGCTCAATATCTTCATCATTAAAAAATTGCAAATTAAAACAACAATGAAATACCATTATAAGATTACTAAAAATACAAGAAAACGACAATACCAAATACTGGTAAAAATGTAGAATAATAGGAGTCCTCATTCATTGCTTTTTGGAATGAATAACTGGTAGACACTATGGAAGACAGTTTGGTGGTGTCTTGCAAAGCTGAATAGTCTTACCATGCAATCCAGCTAGTATTAATATTTACCCAACTAATTTGAAAATTTATATGCACACAAAAACCTGCATACAGATGTTTATAGTAGCTTTATTTATAATTGTCAAAAATTGAAAGCAATTAGGTCCTTAAAAAGGTGAATGGATAAACAAACTGACACAGCTATACAATGGAAAATTACTTAGCCATAAAAAGAAATGAGCTATCAAGCCATGAAAAGGCATGAAAGAACCTTAAATGCATTTTATTAAGTGAAAGAAGCCAGTCTGAACAGACCATATCAAGCATGATTCCAATCGTGTGACATTCTGGAAAGAGCTGAAGAGACAACAAAAGATCAGTAGTTGCCAGGAGTTCAGGAGAAGCAGGGATGGCTGAATACGTGTAGCCCCGGAGATATTTAGGGCAGTAAAACTATTCTTTTAATACTTTAATGATGGATATATGACATTATGTATTTATCAAAACCCATAGTATTTTACAGCCCAAACAATGAACCTATATGTACACAAACTGAAAAAAATCATTTAGGAAACTGAGGGATCCTAGTAAGGAACAGAGACTGTGACATAAAAATAATTGTTTTACAAAGGAAATAACCTCACTGAAGAGAGTGGGCAGCAAAAGTTGCTGATCTAAGTAATTTTGGAAATGAGTGGAGTCTATAGACTAAAGGCAAAAGGAACCAGGAAACCGCTTTAATCTAGTTTAAAAAGTTGCTTCCCACAGGGCTACACATTAACAATTCTGATAATGCTATACAATTGAACTGGAATGAACAATTATGTAAATGGCCGGCAGAGTGGGAATTGATAGATAAGCAAGAAGAGGAGGTCAGAATAATTCATGTGGTAATGGATTAGAGTTGAAGATAACCAGTATGAACTCATGTTTAGCTTGATATAGATACAGGTGGCTACAAACAGAATTATTGGTACTTAGGTGCATCTACACAGGCTAGTATACACATATATTTCTTTAATGTGTCTTCTGAGAGGAACTGAAAGAAACGACAACCAAGTAGCAATTAGCATATCTAGTGCCTAGATCTTAGTTTTTAATATCATTCTCCAATACAAGGAATCTGAACTCCCTAAAGAAATGGTGATTCCAGGACTGGAACAGAAAATATATAAGATGAGCCTGGAGCATTTTATTGTGCCAGAAGGCTCAAAAAAAAAGGCAAAAATCCCACTGATAAAGGTCTGTCAAAAGGACACAGGACCCAACTATAAGAGCTCTCAATGGCCAAACCTGAAATGAATTAAACAACAAACTAATTAAAGTAGTATAGTATTATAACATAAAATACAAAATAAGTATCTATGAGTCCCTATTGACATAAATCAATATTTGAATAAATAAATAGAGGGAGAAGAGACAAATCTTCCATGCAGAAAAATTTCAAATAATTTATGGAGGACGACGAGCATAACTCTCTCTCTACCCCTTAAGTGTGGGCTGTACACAGTGACTTTCTTCCAAAGAGTATAGTATGGGGGGTAGGAAGGGGAAGTTAGGGAGATTAACTTTACAGTAGAGAAACCTGAAAAACACTAACTCAGCCAGGTGATCAAGGTCAATATCAACAGTGACACATCATGTTGATAGTGTACCACTGATACAATGTCATAAAAATGACACTTTACTTCTGTGGTCTTCCTTCCAAAAACCGAAATTCTAGTTTTATCACGAGGAAAACATCAGAAGAACTCCAATAGAGAATACTTGACCAGTGCTCCTCAAAACTGTCAAGGTTATTGAAAACGAGGAAAGTCTAAAAAACTGTCCCAGTCAAAAGGAGCCTAAGAAGACATGACTACTCAATGTAATGTGGCATGCATCCTGGATGGGATCCTGGAAGAAAAATAAGATACTAAGTAAGTCTAAATAAACTATTCAGTAACAACATCAGTAACTAACTAAGTGTAACAAATGTACTACACTAGTGTAAGAGGCTAATAATAAAGGAAACTGGGTGCAGGGTATATGGAACTGTATGTGCCATCTTCTCAGTTTTTCTGTAAATCTAAAACTGTTCAAAAAAAGTTTTTTGTTTTTTTTTTAAAGCATAATGTTAAGACAAGGAGGTGGATGGACCACTTTTATTAAAAAAAAAAAAAAGGAGGGTGGAGGCAGGGTTGGCAGCTGAGAAAGTTATTAACTGACTAATGAGTGCTAATATAGTTTCATTAATATATTTGAATTTATGACACTAATTTAAATATTAGACATATAAGCTGAGTAAGAATTACTGAATTACTTTGAAATATTGCTATTTCAGCTTAAGGGCAAAACAACTCCTTAGAAACTCATAATTATATATGATTAACTTACAGAATAACTAAAGGGAATGATTTGTTATTAGTTATTAGCTACAGTGGATGAGACAGGCAGTCAGATATTTTAGGAAACTGATAAAATTCCTCCTGATCAATATTTCAAATATTTCTACATTGAAATATTCACAGATCACAGGCTGAAGGTAGATGGTAGTTTTTAGAGCAAAGATAGCAGAATATAGCATAGGGGGAGAAAGGAGAGATTCAAATGATTTCAAAGCCTTCAGAATTAAAAGCCTAGTCCAAGAAAGAAGAAACAGAACAGCCAACTCTCAGTAAATTGAAAGCAAAGAAAAGAATTTAATGCCATTAGAAATGACTAATTGGAAAAGGTGAATACCTCACAACAGAAGAGGAAAACAGAAAGAAGGGAAAAGGAATGTATGAGATAATAGCAAGAGTTGAAGAAATAGAAATATCTGTTTATTGGCCAACAGTTTCCTCTAGCCAGCAAACAGAAATGCCTGCTTTGTAACACACCCTATAAAGCAGGAGGCTATCAAATGGCTTGTATGCTTAATACCTCTGTACGTCCCTGGACTCAGTCTGTCTTCAGTCCACTAGGGAAAATGAAAAAAACCCTAAACTTCTCCTAAAGCATTGCAGGAAAAATTTGTTACCTGATATTTAGTTTATTCTTACATTTTTAAAGGTACGAATCAGACTAAAGGGGAACAAAATATTTATACAAAAGGTAATAATTATAAAACTTTAAATGTTTATTTCAAAGTCAGGAAAGGAATTTAGAAAAATTAATACAAGTAATTGGTTAAGGTGGGTTTTTAAAAATTGGTTAAATTTTGAATGGAATTTTTACATTTACCTTTTTGATAAAGTATGGAGGAAAAGAAAAGAGAAGAAAACGAAGAGTAAGGAAATAAAGTAAAAGAAACCAAAATCCAAACTGATAAACTGACTATCTCAATGACCTAAAGATATTAAAGACTAGGAGTGTGTGGGCATGTGAATAAGTATACACACACAACAAACAATATAAATATGTAAATGTATATTCTCCAAACTATTAATATTAGTTCCTGAAACTAGCATTCACTCATTCAACCTTTTCTCCCTTTTCTCACTCCCTCCACTCCAGCCTTTTCTGTTCCATTAATGCCAAGCTCATTTCCTCCTTAGGCTTTTCCCTCACTGATGCTCCTTCCCAAAACATTATTTATTCATTTCTTCATGTTACTTGCTCCTTCCCATACTACATATCTTTATTACAATACCTCAGCTTATCAAAAATAATACCCCCATCATTTTATTACTTTGTTTATTTTCTGTCCTATTTCACTAGAATACAAGCTCTAAAAGTCTATCTGATTCTCTACTTTCCCCCAGTGATTAAGTAGGGTCTGGCAAGTATCAGATACACAAAAATTATTTACTTAATGTAAGAATTAAATCAGTAAATATTTATTGAAATAAATGACTATTATGTACTACAAACAGGGCTAGATGCTTGGTATACAATGGTGAGTAAAAGTTATCTCTGTCTTCATGGAGCTTAAAAACTATTAGGGGAAAGACCCAATAAGCAAGTAAAAGAAAAGAAAATATAATAAACTTTTTCAAACTGTGAGATACTCTAAGAAGAAACAAAAAAGTTCTATGAGAAAGTAAGCAAAGATTAATAAATGTTATATTTCTTACCTTAACACCTATTGCAACAATAAGGTGCTTGGGAAATTGAGAGCTGTCAAAACAATATAGACATTTTTCCATTTGTGCAGCAAGACTCTGATGCTCAGCAATAGCTTTTTTCCTCTGGTTCTCTTCTTCTTCACCAAGACATTTTCTCTCAGCTGCTTTGGAGACAAACATGTCATCCAGAGTATAATAGTCTCCATCTGCTTTTCCCATAAACTGAAAAACCAAAATAATTTTAGTGGGGAGTAGAAGGTAGTAGTTAAGATTTTACTGTACTGTAGTATCCTAAAATCACATCTGTAAGTTCTAGGATAAAATTCATACATTAAAAGAAAAGAAAAAGAAAACATGATCCAAATTTAAGTGTGACCATTAAGTTTTTGGGAGAAAAACCTCAAATGAAATACAACCTATTTCAAGTCGACTGATGAGAAATAAAAAAAAAGAAAAGAAATATATCCTACTGTAGCAACTCTCAGCTGACATACTCTATTTCTAAAAGTTGTTTTTCTATTAAATCATGTACCCAGACTGTAATGCTAAAAAAGTCAGCATCTAAATAGATATGCTAAATAGATCATAAATTTAGCTATTAACCAAGCCTGTTTAAAAAAAAAAAAAAGAAGAGCAAGACAAGATAAACCAATGGAATGGCATTGAATCAGATTAAAATCTTATGAGGTAACATGGCATCAGAATCAAATTCTTTCACTTCCAGATGATTTAAGTCCCTTAAGTTGATTTCTGACTTGTTATTCTTATTCCTTACAAAATATTTGAGCATTAAAACTAACATATTAGAGATATAATAAGTTTTCATGGCACAAGAATGAGTCATTCTTTCATAAGTGATTATTTCTTCAAGGAAGAAAAAAATTCATCAGCATGACCTAGGAAAAGAGAAGAAATCACTGATGTTGAATCACAGAATAAAGAAAACTTCATCTCAGACACTGAAAATGGAAGTGATATTTCAGAACCCATAAATAGCATAAGAGATTTGACCTGTCAGCAACCAAAATCTAGGAAAGTTTTTAATTTCATACTCTCTTACTATCTAAGCAGTAATAAATAAAAATGAAATTTAATGTTAGCTTTGACAAATAAGTGGTAATGTTTTTCATTAGAATATTTCCATGTCTAAAAGAACTGGTAACATTATAAGTAATTTCTCTGCCATTCTTGTCTTACAATATACATAGTTTAACATTAAACTACTGAGATACATGAGTACTTTCTTTTTCATTTTAATCTGTATGATACCTTTAAGAAGACTATTCAACAAAGATGTCTTTTTTTTTTGAGAGAGAGTTGGTATGATGATTTTAAGTTTACTTTTCCAGTGTTTCTATCTTTAGTGTTATTGATAATGTATATTACATGAACATGCATAAAAATCCTGATTCCTCCCTGAAGTCCTTACCAGAAGAGAGAAAATGACAGGAATTAGAGGCAGGACTCAAGATTTTTCTACAATATGATGTTGGCTTATGTGTAATTCTATATATTCAATATTTAAAGTAAGGCATGAATTACGGACAAATGATTTTTTTAAAGGTGCTATAAAAACATTGCCAGTTTTATTCAGGCAACCTAATAATATACTCATGCCATTTGTTAAGCATCCAAGCTTTCAATTACACACTAAAATATACTGAAAGAATATCACTACTTTTGAAATTTAAAAACATATACATTCAATCCTTGATTCTGTGCATTACAAATTAAACATGCATTCTAGGAAACCTTCCCCATGATCCCACTATTCTTATGACCACCCTTCTATCTAATAAAACCTATGAATATGACAATTTCTCTACAGCTCAGTCAGTGTGGTAATCACTTTGAAATTTTTAAAAATGAGGTTTCTACCAGAACAAGTGGAGAAGGTTGACAAAAAAGGACAAGAAAAATAAGAGATGAAAGATTGTGCTTCCCCCCCACCCAAAGCTCAACACATCATTTTATTCATCATTTTTTTGTGCTTGTTTTTAAAATACTGTTACAAAATCAAAACTACAGACATCAATGAGAACAGAAAATATCTGAATTTTCTAAGCAATTTAGTATAACTGTGCAAAAGAGGTTTTTGGAGTTCTATGCACTTGACTTCAAGTCTCAAATATGTGATTCCAGAAAACAAATATTTACTGAATACTATTATGTGCTAAGGACTATACTAGATAGAATACAATGGTCAGCAAAAGCAGACATAATCCCAGTGGTATGGAACTTACAGAATAGTGGGAAAGACATTAACTAAAGAGCGGTCCCCAATCTTTTTGGCACCAGAGACTAGTTTCATGGAAGACAATTTTTCCATGGACGACGGGGGTGGGGGAGGATGGCGAGTAATTGATGGGGAGCGGCTGTAAATACAGATGAAGCTTCCCTCACATACCCACTTTCTGGCCAGCCTACCCACCACTTGCCTCCTGCTGTGTAGCTGGGTTCCTAACAAGCCATGGACTGGTACCAGTCCAAGGCCTGGAGGTTGGGGAATCACAGAAATAAAGGATTACTCAAAGAACTGTCAAGTTAGAGCTGTGGTGGCAATTTGAGATGCTAATAGAGGGAGTAACCCAGTCAGAGGTGAAGGCTTTCTTGAAAGAGCAATAATAAAGGTAGGATCTGTATTAATCTTCTATTTAATCAATTAGAAAATAGCGGGTAAAAGGTGGCAAAGAATAGCAGAAACAGCATATTGCAAAGTCTGCAGCAGGAGAAAGTACAGTACCCGTGAGAAACTGAACAAAAGTCAACATGGCCGGAACAGAGGAAGCAAAGCAAAATAAGAGTGTGATTCCAGGCCTGGCACGGTGGCTCATGCCTGTAATCCTAGCACTCTGGGAGGCCGAGGCGGGCGGATCACTCAAGGTCAGGAGTGTGAAACCAGCCTGAGCAAAAGCGAGACCCCGTCTCTACTAAAAATAGAAAGAAATTAATTGGCCAACTAAAAATATATATAGAAAAAATTAGCCAGGCATGGTGGCGCATGCCTGTAGTCCCAGCTACTTGGGAGGCTGAGGCAGTAGGATTGTTTAAGTCCAGGAGTTTGAGGTTGCTGTGAGCTAGATTGACGCCACGGCACTCTAGTCCAGGCAACAGAGTGAGACTCTGACTCAAAAAAAAAAAAAAAAGAAGAGTGTGATTCCAGATAAGGCTAGAGAGGTAATGACCACATAATTCAAAGTCTTGTTAGGCAACATTAAAGAATGTGGTCTTTATTAACCTAACAGCAATGAAATATCACTTGAAATGTTGTAATCTAGGGGCTAGAGGATCAGATGTATATTTGGGGAAGAAAAATTACTCTAGCTCCAGTGAGACAGAGTTAAGAAAGAATTGGAAGAAGGTAAGGAATGCCAGCAAACCCGTTACGAGGCTACTTTGTAGACCAGGTAAGAAATGATGGTAGCATGGATAGAGTAGTGGCAATAGAAATGAAGAGGAGCACATTGACTGGGAAAAGGAAGAGGACAAGATCGGTGACAGATTTGATGTGCGAATGAGGGAGAGAGATCACTCTTCCTCATCTGATGACTTCTAGCTTTCTGACCTAGGCTAGACAGTAGTATTATAAATGACACCGGAAACACTGAAAACAAACCAGATTCGTTAACGAGATATGTGATCCTAGGCAAGCTACTGATTATCTCTGAACATCAATTGTTTTAATTAAATGGGATTAATAACACCAATGCTGACAGATAATTATAAGTATTAATGTATATAAAGTGCCTGACACATAGGAAGTCTTCAAAAACCTGTAGTTATTATTTTCTCCCAGATTCTCCCAGGACTGTGTTCTCAAATGAGGGTAATTTTGGGACATTTGGCAATGTCTGGGAGACATTTTAGGTTATCATAACTTGGAGTGAGAGGGGTTGCTACTGGTAATTACTGGCTAGAGGCCAGGGATGCTGCTCATCATTCCACAGTGCACAGACGTCCTCCCACAGCAAAGAATTAGCCAGCTCAGATGTTAATAGTGCCAAGGATGTGAAACCAGGTTCCAGAGGGATTCTGATTACTGCAACAAGGAAAGTTCTTTTGTATTGAATGATGATAACAACCTATCTGCATGAGTTAGGGAATCAAATTGATTTAGTATTGATATTCTGTTTTATCAGTTTCCAAATTCAAGTATGGTAAGGAAAGAAGTTAGTAAATTAACCTAAATTTTAAGCATATAAAAATATTAATGTCTTCTAACCATGAAAGCTAATTTGTTTTCTCATTTTGATGTTTGAATAAAAAAACTGAAATACTACAAATTAAACTAGCATCTTATAGTCAGATACATTCTTACATGAAAACTCTACAAAAACTGAAGCCTTTTTTTTAGTGCCATTATGTAGGAACATTGGTTTGCAACAAATCTATCTAATTAGTATTGCATTATTACACAAGGATTACCAATGAAGAACTGCAATCTAATTCTTATAAAAGTATTTTAAGTTTTATGTCAATGTTTTTAAACCAAAATTTTAACCAAAACTGTGAAACTATCCTTCAAACTCAAAGCTCTTAAATTCATTGGAAAGAGATGACTTAGTTAATTAAGTTTCACATAATTTTGAACTCTATTTTTCTTTAAAAAAATGAATAAACTATTGAACCAATATACTCAATTGTCAACAATTTAAACACTGGCCAAAGTCTGAAAGAACTGGCCAAAAATCCTCATAAAATCTCACCATAGTCAAGAACTGATCACAAGTGACACCCAATAGGATAGCTATTATCAAAAACAAAACAAAAAAAAAAACCCAGAAAATAAGTACTGGCAAGAATGTGAAGATTCCAGAACCCTTGTGCATTGCTGGTGGGAGAGGAAAATTGTGCAAACTGTGGAAGAAACTTTGGTGGTTCCTCAAAAAGTAGAGCATAGAATTACCATTTGATCCAGCAATTCTACTTCTAGAAATATATTGAAAAGACTTAAAAGCAGAGGCTTGTACACCTATGTTCACAGTAGCAGTATTCACAAATAGCCAAAAGATGGAAACAGCCCAAATGTGCATCAACAAAGGAATAGATCTAAAAAAGTGTGTTATATACATACGATGGAATTATTCAGCTTTAAAAAGCAATGAAATTGTGAAACATGCTAAGTGAAATAAGTTAGATACAAAAGAGTAGGTACTGTATGATTCTACTTATTATGAGTTACCTAGAACAGACAAATTCACATAGACATAAAGAGGTTACCAAGGGTAGGGGAAGAGGGAGGCAAGTAGGAAGGTGGGAAGGGAATTATTGTTTAATGAGTATAAAGCTTCTGTTTGAGATGATCAAAAAAGTTCTGGAAACAGACAGTAGTGATGGTGGCAAAATGTTGTCAATGTACGTAGTGCCAATGAATTGTACACTTAAAAATGGTTAAAACGGTAACTTTTATGTTATGTATGTTGTACCACAAAAAAAAAAAAAAAATCAGGACCTGAACTAAAGAATGTTAAATATATTTTTCTGGTGTCTTGTCTCCCTACCACTCCCCTCATGCTCGCAAAAACAAAAACTACTTTGTTAAGCAGCTTAGACTGGATTCAAGCCTATAACTGTTAGAAAACAAATAAACTAAATCAATATTTATCTTATTTAGTTCCACATAAAAGCAAAATATCACTTCCATTATTTTATGACATTCAAATTTCAAACTCCCATTAGGGGATATCACAGGAACATACACGTGGTTTCACACTCTTGGATTAGCTTCTCTCAAAGCAAATTTCACTCCGTATCGATGAAAGTCTATGAAAATGAAAATGACTACCATGAGAACTAAAATGCTCAAAGGGTGCTGCAATAAGTTGGCAATTTTCAGTATTCCTTATCTTATTCTACTCATACCTTTAAGAAAGGTATATCACTTAATCTCTCAAAATTTGTTATCAATATTACAGTTTACTGAAAATTTTAAAGTAGAGGATTTCAAGTGTGTATCATTATGGGAATATGTAATATATATTTTAAGATTACTTCCAGCAGAAAATATATTAAGCCTTAAGTGTTACAAACACAGAAAAAAATGAAACTGTCAATAGAAATACAAATATCTTTTATTAGACAATAAAATCGTCTTGTTGTCTCATAATTTAAGGTAAAAGCCTAATTACTTTGAGTCTTTTTTTCTCCTTTACCATTACTCTCTTGTACCTTCTGTCATTCCTCTCCTCCAGCCCATTTTTAATGCTCTATCAGTACAAAAAGGATAAAATTACTGCCCACAGTGCTAACAAAATTAATGAGGAAAGATGTATATAGATCTCATGAAAATGTGCCGAGTTTACGTTGCCAAGGAAACACTGACGTCTTAAATTTTAAATGGAAGAGTTTATATTTAAAGAATGTTGGAGTCAATAGAATGTATTTTAAGAAAGGGCAAATCATATATAGCTTATTATTCCCAGACACCCATAAATGAACCATGGAAATTGGACAAAAACAATTAAATTTAGTTAACAATCAACAACTATCTGTTAACATGAGTCATCTGAATGGCAGTACTGTTTTAAGCTGGACTGAAAGTTAAAAGATGAAGCTCTGGTGCTGGCTTTTCCAGCTCATTAGCTGTGGGAACTAGGAAAGTTACTTAGCCTTGTGTAAGCCATTTAATTCTTTTAGAGTTTCAGCTTCCTCATTTGTAATATGTGGAAGGTTACGCAAGATTTAGTAAGGTCCCTTTCCAGAATCTAAAATTCTTTGGTTTCATGATTTTACAGGAAGAAACTTCTTTACCAAAAAGAAGTCACTATATACTTACTATCTTCTAGAAAATCATAATTAACTCATTGGCATATATATAGTAAGAAATTAGACCATATACCCTTCTTTTTCAGGATATTTTTGATTGCTCTCCTTTTTTCATTAATTATATAGTACATATTCAGAAGAAAATGAGAAATATAGAGGGAATTTTAAAAACCCAACAACAAATTCCCTATTGTGAGGATGTGGAAACAACCCAAGTGCCCATTATTTCATGAGTGGATTGTTAAAATTTGGTATATGTACACAATAGAATATTACTCAATTATAAGACATAATGGTGATCTAGCACCTCTTATATTTTCCTGGATTGAGCTTGAGCCAATCCTCCGAAGTAAGGTATCACAAGAACGGAAGAATAGGCTCCACATGTACTCGCCATCAAATTGGTACTAACTGATCAACACTATGGTGCTCACATGGTAGTAATATTCTCCAGGGATTAAGGGGTTGGGGTGGTAAACACAACTAATGGACATAGTGAGCATTGTAGAGGGGAAGGGCATGTCTCTAATTCTCGCTTGGGTGAGGCAAAGTCACAAAATGTAGCCAAAATGTTTGTACCCTTATAATATCCTGAAATAAAAGTAAAAAATAAAAAATAAAAACCCAACAACCATAATTCCCCTATCCAAATATAAACAAGTTAACATTTGGCATGAGATACCTTTCTTGATCTGGTTATAAGAAAGAGATGCCACTAAAGATCTAATGGTAAAATACAACTGGAAAGAACATGAACATAAATAATCTGAATTTCAGAATTGTAAGAAAAGGACAGACAGTAAAATTTAAATGAATAAATATAAGATAGTAATGAAAAGTAAAATATAAATCAATAGCTAAAGACAACAGGATAGACCTGAATACTGACCAGACATAGTATCAGACTTCCTATTCAACATGAAATCTTTCCTGTTACCCTAGTTTAGATTAGGTTACACTGGTGTTACTCCCAAAAGACTTTTCACTTGTCTGTAATTGTACTTTGCATTATCCATAATTACTGAATTCATTTTTAATAGTTATTTATTTAATACTTCTCTTTCCCCACTAGCCTAACAAGCTCCATAAAGTCAAAGATCAAGACTTCTTCATGTGCCAGTATGTCCCCATCACACACATTGAATGAGATTGGTTAACATTTGTTGACTAAATAAATAAATAAACAGTCGTGTTGTATATCAACTATTCCTGACTGGCTACTTTTCCCAAACCCTAAGATCCATTTTCAGGTGAATCACTAAGTAAGGGAAGTACAGGTTGAGTATCCCTTATGTGAAATGCATGGAACCAAAAGTATCTCAGATTTCAGATGTTTTTGGACTTTGAAATACTTGTATATACATAATGAAATATCTTGGGGATGGGACCCAAGTCTAAACACAAAATTCATTTATGTTTTGTATACACCTTTATACATTACCTGAAGGTAACTTTACACAGTATGTTTAATAATTTTGTGCAGGAAACCAAGTTTGTGTACATTGAACATCAGAAAGCAAAGGTATCACTATCTCAGCCACCCATTTTGGCACTCAAAAAGTTCTGAATTTTGGACCATTTTGGATTTTGAATTTTTGAATTAGGGATGCTCAACTTGTACCCAAATTCAAAGGCATCTGCATTAAAAATATGTATTCTTTAGATATCCTAGTTCAGAGACTGATAAACTACAACTCTCAAGCCAAACCAAGCCAGCCACCTGTTTTTGTAAATAATTTTTTGTTCGAATATAGTCATATCCATTCAGATACATAGCGTCTACGGCTACTTTTATGCCACAATAGCAGAGCTGGTAGTTCCAAGAGAAACCCAAAAATATTCGTTATCTGGTCCTTTATAGAAAGTCTGCTAACATCTGTCCTAGATTAATGCCCGCCAACTAATATTAAAAAGAACAAAGGATAATGAGCTTTTGTGGTCATTTATGAAAGTATATAACATCTAAAGTATACACCAAAAATATTACTATCTCTAAAAATGCAATGACTTGGCTACTTTAGTTTATAAGCTTTTAAGAGTGAAAGAATTAAGCACAGTATTTATAGAAATGGTCAATATGCCAAATACTTTGTTTTTTATAAGCTTTTTAGTATTACTTCAAATTTTTAGCAAAGCTGATTTTAATTACTTAACATACAAAACAAACTGCTACTATGCTGTGGTTAGTTATTAGGAAGGATAAACTAAAAATCACAATGCAAAATCAGCATTTCCAAAGCAACCTATACCTCCATTAGCTGTACTACATATAAGTAGGGTCTGGCATTGCTTTGTGTATTTAAAAAAACAAACTTTATCCTTTTTAATGAGATATTGTCAAATATGATTCAAGACTATTCCTTCAGCTATCATACACAAATCAATCTTCAGCCAAAAAAAAAACAAAACATGAAAAGTTAACACAATTGATTGCAGGAAGAGGAAAAAGCTGGATGGAGCTTACTGCATTTCCTTAGTTACTACAACCAAATTAACATCTCCATTAAAATAATACAAAGAAAATAATTTGCTTGGATAAAAATAAAACCCTTGTCAAAATGTTAATACAACATTACTACAAATTCAACAATATATAAAATTGGTCAACACTTTTTTTAAAAATCTGGATTTTTAAGCACATGAATAGTGATGCTGGCATATTGTTATAACTGTTCTACTTTTATGATTAGTTGTGCCTAATTTATAAATTAAAATTTATGATAGGTATGTAAGAAAAGGAAAAGAACATAGTATATATAGGGTTTGGTACTAGTTTCAGGTATCCACTGGGGTCCTTGGAACATATCCCCCATAAATAAGGGGGAACTACTATGTAAATATTATTATAAGACCCTATAATGTACTAATTAAACTAAAGAAAACCATAAAAACATGCTCTACTATTTGTATCCTCAAAGCAATAAGCAATGGTGGTGAAATATTAATATGAAAAATAAAAATAAGTCATGATCATTGTATCATGAATCACTGAAATAAAGTCCCTAGACAAACATGTCAGAAGAAAAATATACAACCATAAACCTCAGATGGACCCTCAGCACTGCCTGGCAATCCTACTTTACTTCATTCACAGGTTCTCCCAAGGACCATTTCTTACCTTCTTCTCAAATCTCTTAACACCCCTTCTCTATCATCATTCTTAGCTGACAACCCTGTTCAGGGTTCCACTACCAAATTTATGAACGTACTTGCATCTATATACCAATATTCTGCCTTTCCTCTTGTTATAATTGATGGACAGTAATCAGCTCCTTCCCAAGGCCAACTCTTGTCACATTCAGTCTTGAACCCAAAATAATCATGCTTTTTGCTGGGGCTCATATCCCCCACAAATAAGGGGGGACTACTATATAAATATTATTATAAGACCTCATAATGCACAAATTAAACAAAAGAAAAACATATAAACATGCCCTATTATTTGCTCTATTATTATTGGTCCTTATTGGACTAAAAAAAAAAAAACCACACTTACCAAAGTTACCAGAAACCTCCATATTGCCAAATGCAATGGTCATTTCCCCATCTTCAATGATCTTACTCGACCTCTCAGAAGCAGTCAATACAGTTATTCATAACCTCCTTTCTGTCTTCTGAAACACTCAGTTTTCTTTCTACCTCACTGGCTGTACTTTCTTGGTCTCATTTGCTAAATCATTTCTGTCCTCTTCCAGACAGTACTCCAGGGCAGTCTTCAGACTCTCCTCAGTAGTAATTTCTTAAGTCCTATGGCTTTAAATACTATTTAAGTGCTTATAGCATCCAAATCTATATGGGGGAACCAACAACTACTCAGAACTCCAGGGGCAGTCACCCCATACCACCATGTGAATGTCTAATGGGCATTTCATAGTTCACATGTCATTTATAGGACTCTTGATTTCCCACCCCACACAACAGTTGTCCCTATCCCAGTTTTTCCCATTTCAATATATGGCACCAGCATTGCCCCAAATACTAACACTTCTCATCAGTTTTACCACCCTAATCCAAAACTCTATCTGAACTAATATAGTGCCCTCCCTCCTAAGTGATCTCCCTGCTTCCACTCTTGCTTCTATACACAAAAGAGCAGCCAGAAAAATCCTGTCAAAACAGAAACCAAATCATGACACAGCCCTGTGACAAACCTTCAAATAGTTCCCATCATTGAAACAAAAGCAGAAGTTCTCACACCATGGCCTATAAGACCCTACATGATCTGATTCTGCTGTCTCCTCCCTCATCATCTACCTCCATCTACTCCCCAGTCATACTTGTCTTCTTGTTGTCTCCTCATGTCCTTCAAGCTTGTCTCTTCTTCAGATCCTTTGCATTTGCTGTGCCTTTTACTTGGAATATTCTTTCCTCACATATTCACAGGGACCACTCTCTCACTTTGTTCAGAGAATACCGAAACATCACCTCCACAGAAAGGCCTTACCTCAACACTCTACTGAAAATATCACTTCATCTCCTTCTACTTTGTTTCATTTTCTACAAAAATATCTTCTATTTTGTAATATATTATTTACGTTATGTAATATTTTATATTATGTATTTGTTCCTTGTCACATCCGCTAGAAATATTATATAAGCTCCTTGAGGGCATGAACTTTGACTTGATTGCTTCTCTGTATCCCTTACCTAAAATGGTATCTGGCACAAAGAAAGTGTTTAATAACAACTGTTGAATTAGTAAATGACTATTGTAATTATTATAAGGATTTTTCTCTTGTGTATAAACTTAGACTATGATAAGATTAGTAAAACTATATTTAATTCAGACTTCATATAAAGTGGCATCATTTCTGAAAAGGTAACTCTCATAAAAATATGTCCTCTTCCTTTCTGCATTAAATTTCCAGACCCTAGAAAATTACTAGCATTTTCCCCAAAATTAACAGAGGTTAAATTATCCTAATGGGCTAAATTGAAGACTGCATGTAATTCTTGGTAAAAATTTTAAACTAAGTTTATTTCACTGCCTCCTCCCCAAAACACATACACATACAGATAGTTTGGTTATCTTTATTTTAGTTCTCATTAAGTTAATTTTTGATCAGGTAATATATATTTTCATATAAATAAGATTTAAGATTATTTTCCATAATCCATAATGTATTACTCCAAATGTTTTCTTCTACCTCCTCATAGCATAATTAAGAAGAATTGGAGGAACATTAAGATAAGATAGATTGTCATTTCTGAAGGATAATATTGAAAAAAATATAAATAAATGAATTTAAAAAGACAAGACAGGCTGGGTGTGGTGGCTCACGCCTGTATTCTTAACACTCTGGGAGGCTGAGGTGGGAGGATCGCTCAAGGTCAGGAGTTCAAGACCAGCCTGAGCAAGAGTGAGACTCTTGTCTCTACTAAAAATAAAAAGAAATTAGCTGGACAACTAAAAATATACAGAAAAAAATTAGCCAGGCATGGTGGCGCATTCCTGTAGTCCCAGCTACTCAGAGGCTGAGGCAGGAGGATCGCTTGAGCCCAGGAGTTTGAGGTTGCTGTGAGCTAGGCTAACGCCACGGCACTCTAGCCTGGGCAACAGAGTGAGACTCTGTCTCAAAAGAAAAAAAAAAAAAAAAGACAAGACAGAATGATAACCTAACCAGCAGCATATTGCCAGTCATTAAACTCTGGCCTAAAACTTTCTCTTAAATGGTTGTAGATCAAATATATAATTAAAATCTTCATAGAATACATTAAAGAAGTAAACCAGAATCTATATTTAAAAACAAACACAATTTCAAATGTGTATTTCTCAATCAGATTGATTTCAAAATTCCTGTTCTTTATGTGTATTACAAAGGATTTAATTTACTAAAAGAAACCAAGATTAGAGAGAACCAAATCTCTCTGAAAGGTAGATCACTGTTAAAGAATCAGCTTCCCAAAATTTAAATATATGCTAGGAATATATCTTACCTTAGACGCCATTCTCATAAAAAGTTTGTTTTGATTTTCTGCTGTTCCCATCTTTTCATTTTTGACTAAATCATTTAGGCTTAGATTATCATCATCATGAAAGTATCTGACCCTTTCTTTTTCCTCATGGGTTGAAACCTATGACAAAATTAACATTATTAATTTAGGGAAAACATTGAGTCTCTGGAGTATTTTTTAACAGATTACCCATAAATCTGATACTATATGCAAAAATTCCACTATGTATCACAACATTTCCATCCAGTTTATCCCTATTCTACCTGCTTCCATGTGAAAGAACTTCCATTAGAATAACACTCTCTACTTTTTCTGCCCCTTTACTCTCCATTTCCCCAGGGATAAAGGCATGACCTTATAAGGTTTCCAAGTTTTGAGGAAAGAGCAAAACTACTCTATCCCTTCTTCTCTCTTTTCTGCTCTTCTCTTCCTTGCAGTTAAAATTCCTTACCACTGTTGCGGGAAGACTGTAGTTCTCCAGAGATAAAATAAGTATGTCAAAAACAGAGGTAAACTATGAGCAAATCCACTGCTATAGACTTCATGTTTGTGTCACCTCAGAATTCACATGTTGAAATCCCAATGTGAAGTTATTAGGAGGTGGGGGGTCTTTGGGAGGTAATTAGGTGATGAGGGTGAAGCCCTCATGGATGGGATTGGTAACCCTGTCAAAAGATATGACAGCTTGTTCCCTCCCTCCCTCCCTCCCTCTCTCCTTCTCTTCTCCTTCTCCTTCTCCTTCTCCTTCTCCTTCTCCTTCTCCTTCTCTCTCTCTCTCTCTCTCTCTCTCTATCTCTATCTCTTCTCTGCCATATGAGGATACAAGAAGAAGACCACCTTCTACAAATCAGGAAGCATGGCCTCACCAGAAACTGAATCTACCAGCACTCTGATCTTGGACTTCCTAGTCTCCAGAACTGTAGGAAATAAATTTACGTTGTTTACGCCATCCAGTCTACAGCATGCTGTTATAGCATCCCTAACTAAGTCACTCACTTCTAATTATTAAACCGTTGTTCCATAAACAGTTTTATCAAAAACAGCTGATATTCTAATCTCCATCTAATTCAGTCCTGGGTTTTTTTTCTTTTTAGTTGGTTCCTTATCCAGGTGTGGAATAGAAAAGTGCTATTCATTTCCTCACTAATCAAATCTCTCCAATGCTGCTCTCATATTCCCTTAACCAAATAAAACCTAGTCTTTGACTCCTCTGAGATCTTTGGAACCAGGGTCCCACTATTTTTCCTAACATTATTATTCTTGTCTTCACTAGCTTAAACCTCATGTTCCATGACTTCAATCACTCCCTGGTTCCAGACACTTAATTTCCAGCTCTCTTATCCTTTCATTATACCCAAAGAGCAAACACTAACCCTGAATAAACAAGCCTGCCTTCTTTACTCCTACACCTAGATAGCTCAGTAGGTACATAGTACACAAGGGCCCTCGATGCCTTCTGGCAATGCATTTATAGATAACTATTCATTTCTGTCATTTCACATAATTCAAACTTTTACTATTCTCCTACCACTTCCTCTCTCCAATCCCCAAATTCCTCTCATTACATTAGAAGAGGTATCCATCCCACTTCTATTTGTTGAGTGAATTAATTAGTATCTCTACCATCACAGGCACTCAATGGGCAAGTAATAAACATTTGACATAAAAATTCCAAATGAACAATTCTTTTGTGTACCCAATTATCATGAGTATGATCTTCAAAACAAAACACTTAGCTTGGGAAAACTGAATATTTGTTTTTGCCATCTCAAGAGCCTCAAGGTAGTGCTAAAAACTAATTGCTAGAGCTGGAAGATGGAAAAGAAAATTAGGTTTCTAAAGGATCATAGTATCTATATAATTAAGACACTGCTGCATATGAATACCCCATCACCCAGTCTCAAATTAGCTGTCTAACACAAGAAACAGGTCTGGGAGACCAAGGTTTTCCCTAAGAGCTATGGTAAGTATACAAAAAGAAGCTAAAAACATCAAAGAAATGTGCACTAAAATTAAAATTGCCTTAAACATTCAATATTCACAATTATTTGAAAAAATGCAGTTGAATTAGATTCCATTTTGTAAAAGGCCAAGGGATATAACTAAGAATAAAATTAGTAACATAGTTGGCCAGGCATGGTGGTACATGCCTATAAACCCAGCACTTTGGAGGCTAAGGCGAGTGGATCCTTTTGAGTCCAGGAAATCAGAGTTATAGTGAGCTATGATGACACCACTGCACTCCAGCCTGGGAGACAGGGTGAGAACCTGTCTCAAAAACAAAAAAAAACTAACATAATTTACTGCCCTCCAGTGTTTCCATTAGAAAGCTACATTTAAGAAAATATTTTATAGTCTGATGCAAAGAAAGTTCCAACAGGAATTAATTCATAATTAATAGACACAGACATATGTTAAACATACCATCTGTCTCTTCCTTCTTCCTCTTTTTGATTCCAGAGATTTTCCTGGTGTGTTCACAGGCCATACTCTTCCAGACTGATCTGTTCTGACAAGGATCACTTCTTGCTGGTCGTCATTCTATAAAAAGATTCAGAGATAACTTTTGAACTTATTGTGAAGAGTATTGAATGTTTATATTTAATAACCAAATAAACAAAAAAGATGCAAGTTTTCACATAATATTATGGACTGTCTTAAGTCTTCTGGATTTTCATTACCTACTATAACCATAAAATGACCATAATCTTTTCAGAAGATGGGTGGGAAAAATACCTAAAGTTCATTTTATTATTTTTTAAAAAAGCAATCACAGAAGAAAAATTCAAATATTCTAGACAATATTAAAATATGACAAAGTATCAATAGTCCACCTGGTATTGTATGAGAGTACCTATCACTTATGCAACAGATATAATATTTAACAGATATTTTTTAGAGACCCTACTAAAATTTGATTATAAGCAATAAACCAACTAAATGACAAAACAAATTGCTAAATTAGCTACTCTAATGATACTACATGTAACCTTTATTCTTTCAATTAACAGCCCTCAAATGCTTTTCAGTTCTCTGACTCTTCAGAAGTTATATTCCATACACTTTGAAGCCTTAATCTTTTTCCTACAAACTTTCAGTCACATACAAGCTTGCCACAGTATAGAATAAGAGTAAACTGTATTCTATGATGAAAATGGAATGTTATTGGAAAGGTTCTAATTGAGAATAAATAAAGATTATTAGGAAATGAATTCGTTAAGTCAATTTGAAACAAGACCAAACAAATTATTCACATTTCAATTTTCTTCTCAAATCAGAATCAAATAAAAAAATCAATTTCAATTCCATTTAATAGAGATTAGTTCCCCTGTTGAAATGGAAAAAAAAATACATACCCATTATTGATCTTATATTCACCTACAATACTAAATAGATAGTACAGATTATTACCACTTTTCTTCCTCAATGAATAAATTAACAAAGTGTAATATTTTAAACGATCTTTCTACTCATTCTCTTACGGGACAATAGAGATGTATAATACATTATAATCTGACTTCTAACTGTTTCCGCACTACTAAAGCTGATCTTCTTAACGGCTTACAAATTACTAAATCCAATATATACTTATTAAATTATTATTTTCCTTGATTTGAAAGTATTTGGTTCTATCTGTAATATTTTCCAGCCTGAAATTCTTCTTATTTCAGTTTTAAACTTTCTTTTCTCTCATGGCTCTGACTTCACCTCTGATTCATTCATTCATTTGTTTTTTTGTTCATTCAGTCATTTGAAGGTGTCTATTTTAGTAGTCAAAAGAAATATAGTCTCTGCCTTCAGTAAGCTTAAAGCCTAGTGAGGAAATTACTCCCTACATGAATGACCAATATCAAGAAAGTCACCTTTACTTTCTCTTCCATTTCCAACTATCCCTCAAGTAGTGATGATTCCAGAGTTCCTTGGTTTCCAGCCTTCTAGCCTGAAACTTAATTACTCATATTGCAAAAAATTCATTGTGTTAAACACAAAAATAATCATGCCATTCTTTTCTTAAAAATATGCAGGGACCATGTATCACCCAGGAGATCAATACCACTCCCAGTATGGCCCACATATCATTTTGAATCCAAATATTACCAGCCACAAAATATTTGTTACTAACTGATGAGGTAAGTACAGAAACTGAGTGTTTATAAACTTTTATGGCAACTGTATAGAATAATTTTATGTTGGTTCAATCTAAATAAAAATTTGGGACTTGTATTTTATATGTCTTTATTTCATTTTTCTATAGTTCATTTTTATTGTATTTTGTAAAACAACTAATTTATGATGGACTGGAAAATTTGAAAAAAATATATATATATACACACACACAAACAACCCTGATTCTAAACCACAGTCTGTTTCTTTTATTTTTTTTTCCTTTTATTATAGTACAAAATAGTAAAATAAAGGCCAAGCATTTTAACATAAGTATACAAAGCCTTCAAATTCTGATCCTAGACTTTTCTAGCTCCTCATACTTTTTGTGAATTTATTGTACATTTTACTTCTGCATGGAAAGAATTATCCTTTCTTGCTCAACTAGGAAATTAAGGATTTAGTCGCAGCTAATGCCCTGTTATCAAATAATTTCAGGCATATTTATATTGCTAGACCATAATCTTTTTAGTAACTATTTGTCTACTTATAATTATCAGTCTTTGCAGGACAAAGACTAAGCTGTACACTACTTGATATCTATAGGACCGGTCACAGTGTCAAAACAGTAATAAGAATTCAACAAATGCTTGATAAATGACATTAACAAGGTGGTACCTCCAACAGATTAATTATACTCCCAAAGCTAACTCACTTTCCACCTTAGTCAACTCTTTGCTCCCCTTGTCTACTTTCTGGTCCTTAGGCTACCAACAGAAAAGACTAAGTTGTGCCATTTTGGGAACCCAAGACACAGTGCATTCTAACAATCTACTTGGCATTAAAACCCAAGATAGAAATGAGAAGTTCATTCTACACAGAAAATGTGCAAAAACATTTTCATCATCCATGTGATTTAGTAATTGCTCTCCAAAGAAAGCAGAAACACTTCTTGATATAACTAGAAAGCATTTATAAAATCTTTCCATTTTCATAAGAATGCCAAATGCTCCAGGTTTCTAAATTATCCCCACCAACTGCAGTTTGCTGTGTAGGACTTGATATTTTAAAACATCAAAACTGATTATTTATTATAAACATTTTATATGGACATTTTAATTAACAAATCTCAAAATGTTCTGGGACCATTCACTCATTAATCCATAAAATAGCCTTCTGGCTGACAAAAATCATGGATTCTCACTTTAAAGGAAGAAAGGAAAAAACAAACCCCTTTATATAAAGTTATAAAATCAATTTGCTAACATAGCCAGCATTAACCTTCCCTATTGGCATCCATACTACATGTAATGTAATAAATAATTTTCTCTCACAAAGTACATATCACTTTTATAGTAACAAAGAATTGTATTTGCCAGCAAAACACACTTCAGAGTCTAATCATTCTAAATTTCCACTTAACCCAACAGATATTTAAAACTCAACTCTGTTTCCTACCTTTCCAGACCAAAGACCAATCTGCATACTGTTTTGTATCTATAGAACCTGGCATAGTGTCAAACATCACTGATTACTCAATAAATGCTTAATAAAAGGAATTAACAAGTTGGTGTCTCATACAGACTAATTATACTCCCAAAGCTAACCCACTTTTCCCTCTACTTTCCTCTTCTACTTCCTTTTCTACTTTCTGTTCCTTAGGCCCCCCCAATACAAATTATATTAAGCTTTCCACTTTGGGTACCAAAGATAGAAATATTGAGGAGTCCAGAAATATTAAGTTCCCAATTTGCTAACATATTAATGCAGAATATAGGGCTTATTTAAGAATCTGTGTAAATGTCAACAAACTCTGGTCCACAGGCCAAATCCAGCCTGTTGTTTGTTTTTGGTCAGCCCACAAGCTAAGAATGGTTTTTACGTTATTAAATGGTTGGCAGAAAGTCAAAACAGTATTTTATGACAAATGAAAATTATATGCAATTCTAATTTTAGTGTATATAAATACAGTTTTATTAGAATACAGCCATACTCATTCATTTATGTATTATCTATGGCTACTTTTGTAATACAACAACAGTTGAGTAGTTGCAACACGGACCATATAGTCCACAAAGTCTAAAATATTTACTATTTGGTCTCTACAGAAAAGTCTGCCAATCCTTCAACTACATTATTCTTCAGCTTAGACAACTAATTCAAAATCATTTTATTGATTTTTTTTTTTTACTGCCTAAGAAAGGGCAATATAAAAACTTGCAATTGCTTGGTAATATTACAAAAGATCTATGTTGGTAACATCTAGGCGTCCTCAAACTACAGCCCGCGGGCCACAAGCGGGTGTTTTTGCCCGTTTGTTTTTTTACTTCAAAATAAGATACGTGCAGTGTGCATAGGAATTTTTTCATAGTTTTCTTTAAACTATAGTCTGGCCCTCCAATGGTCTGAGGGACAGTGAAATGGCCCCTTGTTTAAAAAGTTTGAGGACCCCTGACTACAGAATGGGACCTGGTGCTCTTTTTTTTTTTTTTTTCAAGAGACAGGGTTTCACTCTTTTTAAGAGTCAGCCTGTTGCCCCAGGCTGGAGTGCAGTGGCACAATCATAGCTCACTGGGCTCAAAGGGATCCTCCTGCCTCAGGCCTCCCAAAGTGCTAGGATTACAGCATGAGCCACTGCACCTGGCCATTATGTTGTTAAAATATTTATGCTTGACTTCCATTTCAGTCTATAATGTCAAAACAAAAAATATCAGTATAACTTGCCACTGTTAAAAAACTAGATAATGGGATAAATACATGAAAAAAACTATTTTCAGACACTGAAAGCCTGAAGGAGTGTGATCTCTGAGAGAAGGGAAACAAGCGAGATGAGTCCTAAGATTGCCACAGCTTTCTATCAAGAGGCAGTTTACAGGCTGCAGTGCAGGAAAGGGGAACCTACACAGAGCTCAGTTTCCTTGCTGACTAAATTGTATATTTTAACAAGCTGTTAGAAGAGAAGATCTAGCAAAGAAAATAAAGCAAACCAAAAATAAAAAAAAAAATTAAGGAAATATTAATGCCAAGTAAGAACAAATTTATTTACATAAAAGAAAGGTAATCTTATTATACTATTTGACTTATCAGTATCTACTTACAGGATCAAGAGGTAACTTTAATTAGAAATACAGAAGTCAAGTGCATTATTTCAGATGACAGTTACGCTAAAAACCCAGACATCATCTCTATACAATTCATCTATGTAACCAAAAACCACTTGTACCCCTAAATCTATTGAAATAAAAATAAAATTTTAAAATAAGGAAAGAAGAAACCAGAAATAAAACCAGAAAACCAGAAATAAAGCCAGAAGAAACAGCTAAAAACCAAAAATGGCTATCTCCAGGATTGGGATAAGGTCTGGAAAGAGCTCAAGGCATTATTATTACTTGATATAGGTAGGCCTTTTAAAACAAATTATATATAACACATTAATTAAGAACACTTTGATTCAAAGCTGGTATTAAAAAGTCTAAATGTTTGAAAGCCTTTTCTAGCATTTTGGAAATAAAGCAAAAGTCTTCTACTAGATCAGATTTCCTATCAGTGGCCCAGAAAACTTCCAGAGGAGTCATGATGCTATTCTCCAAGTTAGTTATCATTGAAGGCCATATAGCATGTTGCAACTTTTACCTTTTAAAATTTCAATAAATAAGCAGTTATTATCATTCTTAATATTTCATTACATTTGAATAATACCTACTGTATCTCTAATTACATCCACAGTCACATCAAATGAGAGCAGGTTGTTCACTACACACAGGCACCTGGCCAAGGCAGTGGGTAGACTGAGCACCAAGCTACATTCCAATTACCAAGATGTATGTCCTAGCTCAAGGCTGTTTTTAATTTGTACAAAGGTATTCACAGTACTGTATCTGCCCAAAAGAGCCATCTTTTCCCAATCCCATAATAGTACCACAGGGGTTCAAGGCAACCCTAGTTATATCCCCTTTTTAAAATTCTTAGTTTATCTGTGTCATCCTTTTTTTTTTTTTTCTTGATCAGCAGTCTTTGAGGTTTGCCTATTTTATTAGTTTTTTTCAAAGAATGAATTCTTGATTATTTCTATTTATTTTTGGTTTGCTAGTTCAGGAATTTCAGTTTTTACCTATCCTGCATATCTCATATCTATTCTTTCATATGTTTTCCTTTGTCTCTTTTGTGTTGAGCTATTAGCTAATGCCACAGCCATTATTACTGGTAATTATTAATTATTACTAAATTAATAATTATATTATTGATTATATTATTAATTATGACTTAATTTTCATACTTAATTCAAAGAATCACACACAGATAATTTATTACTTCTGAGTAGAGAAGAACATAATGAATACCATAAATTTCTCTATGATTCTTTATGATACAATTTCAAGTGTTTTTCTTTTCTTTTTTTTTTTTTGAGACAGAGTCTCACTCTGTTGCCCAGGCTAGAGTACCATGACATCAGCCTAGCTCACAGCAATCTCAAACTCCTGGGCTCAAGTGATCCTTCTGCCTCGGCCTCTCAGAGTGCTAGGATTGCAGGCATGAGCCACCACGCCTGGCCTCAAGTGTTTTTCTTTTCTTTCCTTTTCTTTGGTGGTGTTCAGTGTTACTCAACTTATTTTATTTTTCTCTTCCTCATAAATCTTTATTAGCAACTGTCTACTGCAATTATTCTAGTTAGAATTTCTTTGGTACCTACATACTTATACACTATACTATGAAATTGAAAACATTTTTAGTTTTCCTAAAAGTACATTGAATTTGACTTCTAACTATCTTCAACAATTTGTTACGCATTCTACAATATGGTTAAAGTAATTTTGAAATACATACGAGGATAAAATTTACTTTGAGGGTGATTGGTTTCACTTAAAATGTCTTCTCTTTAAACTACAAATACACAATATACATAAGTGACATCATCCTTCCAATCCCTCCTAAAAAAAAAATCTGAAAAGAGAACATATAAGAATTAAACCCCTCAAGAGAACACATAAGTCTCAAATGCTGCTGCATAGTATATGGGCTCACTGTTTTTCATAAAAAGTAACATTTCATTTTCCCCTTAAATTTAATTACACAACAGAAAAAGGAATGAAATGCTAACAACAGACTTAGTGAGGAAAAAAAACTAATGAGCATGTGAGATAATGAAGCGAACTGTTAGAGGAGAGAGGGTGTTTGGTTATTCTTCCTTCTCTAAGGAAACAAGTTAGATATGGCTTCAGTATCTGTCGGAGAGCTCTGTTCAAAATTTGAGACAGTACACAAGATAATTCTTCATCCCAAAATTTGATAATTAATAAGTATACAATCATAACTATCCAAAATAACTACAAGTTTCTATAAATCATTACACTTGAGAAAATACTCTTCATAAAACAATATTTAAAATTTACCTCAGAAAGCACTAAGAATTAAATTTGGCCTATAGTCATAATGAGTGGCTGTTCCCCATTCAATGTCTGATACCTAGAGGTCAACACTCCCATCTACTTTGATAATACCATGATAAATAAATTTGTGTGTCACACAATTAAGTCTTACACATAGTAGTCATAGAAAATAGCTTTTCCTTGGGTAAAGTTACAGAAATGATGATAGGATACAAAAATAATGGCTGTAGCCTCAGAACATTTTCTGGATGGGCCCTCTTCGCTACCTCTATATTTCTATACTTTCCCTTTGAAAAACCATCAAAGGACTGTAATTATATATTTGTATAATTAATCTTATTTATATTTTTTCTTTCCAGAGAGATTGTTTCCCAAAGGAATACATGATATCTGAATTAAGATCTCAAAGATGAAGAGGAGGTAACTCAGGGAGAATGGAGAAGAAGAATACTCTAGGCAAAGAAAAGACTTTGTGCAAAGGCACTGAGGCAGGAGGGAAAGCAGTTACTTCAGAGGTCAAGATAAGGAATGATGGTCATCTCATACCTCAGAGAGCTAAAAATAGAAATACTATTCAATCCAGCAATAGCACTATTAGGCATCTACTCAAAAGAGCAAAGGACATTCTATAATAAAGACATTTGCACCCGAATGTTTACGACAGCACAATTCACTATTGCAAGGATGTGGAAACGACCCAAGTTCCCATCAATTCATGAGTGGATTATTAAAATTTGGTATATGTATACAATGGAATATTACTCAATTATAAGAAACGACAGTGATCCAGCACCTCTTATATTTTCCTGGATTGAGCTTGAGCCCATTATCTGAAGTGAGGTAACACAGGATCAGAAGAATAGGCTCCACTTGCACTCGCCATCAAATTGGCACTAACTGATTAACACTATGGTGCTCACATGGTAGTAATATTCTCCAGGGATTAGGGGGTTGTGGGGGTAAACTCACAACTAAAGGACACGGTGAGCATTGTAGAGGGGAAGGGCATGCCTCTAACCCTCGCTAGAGAGAGGCAAAGACATGAAATGTAACCAAAATGTTTGCACCCTCATAATACCCTAAAATAAAATAAAAAAAGAAAAGAAATGATGGTCATCTCAGATAGTGTGGTAGATATGAAAAACAAACAGCAGATATAATATTTAGAAGGTAAAATTGACACTACTTCATGATGAATTTTACATGAGATGTGAGAATAGAGAACGGATATAAGATTCTATATGCTACGCTATAAGATGAGTTTGCATTTATATATTATCTATAAAATTGTTTTTTCTTTAATTCATTTAGCTTAAAATGTTTGCTCCTATAGGAATAATCTATTTAAAGAAATATGTCTTCTAATAATGTATACAATATTATTTTTAACTACATAGCACAGAAATGACAGATACGTTAGGGAGGGTAAAAAACAAGCTGAACTGTATAAAAATAGGTACCTCTATATATCTATCTTGCTTTCCTGGGGGAGAAACTAGCTAAATGACTAAAAGGAAATAACATTTTTATGTACCTACTGTTGTGTCAGGGAAGGCTATACCTCAAGTACAGTGTACCTACAGTAACATGATGAGTTATTAATAAATAGTGAATAAATGCAAAGCTATGATAATATTTATTTTAGATTTAAAATATAGAAAATTGAGAATGCAAGCACCTTCTACAAAGAAAGAACTGAAAGGTATTTTTGAATGAAGGTCAAACCTCATGATTTCGAAATTAAAGGCAAATCACAAAAATTTTTTAGTCTTGCAATTAACTTTTTGCTGTTTTATTATGTTTTTGGGAATCAACTGCAAAGATTGGGATGCTGAAATGTAAAAAAAAAATCAGTCTAGGAGTTCATATATTCTAAGAATCACAGCAATGACAGTATAGTGAATGTACAATGTACTCAAAAATCAGATCCAAAAGACAGTGTTAAGGCAATAATCAAGTATGGTTAAATGCTACTGAAAACACTTTAAATCACCACTCAAGTACCTGACTTTATATACAAACATACAAAATGATTATTTTATTTAATTATTTATTAGTTAATGTTTCTCTGTGATCCCCTAAGGCCCTTAGTTAATTCCTCAATTTCTTTCAAGAGAATGTCCATAAACCCTCTCTACATAGCTGCCCAGGGACCATAATAATGCATTTCTCTTCTGTATCAGCTGTATAAACAAAACTTTAAAGCCACTGCACCATTATGTAATGATTATTTCATTCTTTAGTGCAAATGATGAGCTGAATTTCCTACACTATTTTTTTAACATATAGAGCTGAATTCCTTTAGATTAAATGTGTCCATGATATGATTCCATTGAAGGATTATTAACAGGCAGAAGTTACAGAAGGGGAGATTTGGATCTAATATATTGAAGAATTAGGATTAAATTTTTCCTGATATAAAACTGGCAATCTCCAAACTCAGTGGACTCATCGTTCAGTGTACAAGCACAAGTTAGATAGATATCTATGTAGTTGGGTTATTATTTAAATAAGGAAGCTCACTTGTGAGAGGGTCAGACTAAATTATTTCAAAAATCATGGATCATTTTTAAGATTTATAAGAAAAAAACTACAAAGAAGAAAATAAATCAAGACATTCATATAACAAATCTTTCAGTATTTCTTGGTTGTCTGCAATATGCCAAGAATGACTCTAGTAATATACATGAACTGAAAGAATAACCCTTGTCCTAAATACTAAATAATTCACTCTCTAAAGCAGAAGAGAAATGAGCAAACCAATAATTACAAATGCTGGTAGTTTTTCACTAAAGCCAAAACAATATTCACAGATACTTGAATCAAGTGATTTACCTTGTTCCTATAACTTAACCTTTCCACCAAACATGCTAAGCAATGAAAGAATTCCTTCCTGTTCAAGCATTCTATGAATGGGGTTTTCTTTTTTCTGAAAGGGCAAAATTTCCATCATAAGTATTGCAGGATTTTATATCATCAAATTTCTGTAAGTAGTAAACAATTTTGTATTCTACTCTCATTTCTTAACAAAACTACTTAATACTTTGAAAGGTAGATAAGTCAAGGTGGTGGCCCTGACAGAATAAATTGCTTTAGTGACAGTAGAGAATTCTTTCAGAATTGTTGGCAGAGGTTTGTTTTTTATATATATATGGTAAAGCTTGAAGCTGGTAAAGCTTGAACCAGATGTGCAAGTGTCCCGTCTCTGCAAAGAAGATGAAAATATGTCTTTCTACTCAAAGAATCCTTAGGAAAAAAACTTTCCATTTGAAGCTTCAGAGGACTATTCAGTTTCCAAAACAGGCTAACAAACAGAAGTTCTACTTCATACACTACTTTGAACTCTACTTTGAATACTAATCCACTGAGTTATAAGGTCTACTGCTCAAAGCTAGGAGGAGCTAGAAATTATAAAGACATCAATAACATCAGAGTTGTGTGCTCAAGAAATGATACAGCCTGTCAATTACTCTATGATACCCTTAAAACAGTAGAAGAAATTTTATGTAACAGACTACCTATTTCATTATTTTTTTTCCTTCTGTTCCAAGCCACAAACTAGCTCAACCATTTCCAGAGTACATAAATTCATCAAGGTTTCTCTCTGTGGCTCCTTTTGTTTGTCTAAGATACTTCGAAAACCAATTTCACGTTAAGCAACTACATAGGATAACGGAAAAAACATTTCAGTTTAGGTGAATTTAAGAAATGAAATCTAATGGGAGATGGCAAATCTCAGCCAAAAGATGAGAAAACAGTCAGTTCATCTGACAGGGCCAGGAATAAAAGGAGACACAAAAATCTCAAGCTCAAGTCCAATCTTATTGGTTGGGATTCCATATCTTGATTTCTTATCAATTATTCCAAATCTGCTAGATAGCCCAAAACAGCTAATTTCCCTTAGTTGAGTAAGATAGCCTAAAACAGTTAATTTCCCTTAATTGAGTTAACAAGTTCACAACCCCGAGATTAAAAAATAAATCAAACTTAACCTATTATATTGAGTTTAAGTAAAAACATAGTAATAGCTCTGTAAACTTTTCTTTTGGTATGAAAATTTATTTCACTTTAACACAAAAACACATCTTTAATGGCACGCTCACATTTTTTCATAATGACCCCTTCATTTTAACTTTGTTAAAATTTGTGTATGTTTCATCATCTTTTGAAGGTGTTTGAAACCATTAAGTGCATAAGCTATATAAAACTAATAACAGTTTAAAATTTTAAAGGAATTTAATTAGCTAACCATTGCAGTAGTTAACAGTATTAAGGAATTTTAATCTGCTATATTTAAGTTTATTGAATGATTTTACTAAATTTCTCAATAATATTTAATGCTTAAGGAAGAACAGGTTAACTAACAAATTCATATATGAATTAAAATACAAATAACTAAGTATTCCTTGCTACTCACAGATATTTAATGCCCCTTCAGACATTTAAAAAAAAAAAACTATCAAAAGCATTGGTTTTTTTATTCTAGTACATATGATGAGCAAAGTAAAATCAAAGAATACATATGATTCATAATACTTTCTTTTCTTTAATAGGTCTAATATTTAAAGAGAGAGATAAAGGCAGAGATGGAGTTTCTAAAGATCAAAATGGCATGCTTTTTAGTTATTGTAAAACTGCAGTGGTACAGAAAAGACTGTGTTACCTGGCTATGGAACAGTCATGTCCCTATAGTTGTTTAGAATGAAGACTACCTGTTATCAAGAAGACTTTTCTTACAAAGATAACTTTTTAACCAACCAAATCAAAGGGGGAAAAAATGTGTCTGAGTCAGGAATCCCCTGAAGTCTAGCCACAGCATTAGAACCCTTTAATAAAAAATCAGAAGTGCTAGGAAAGAAGTACAGATAGAAGGTAATATACAAATATATGTGAAAAGATAAATGCCATAGAGAATACTTTTAACATCTTCGAGGTTTCTTACAAAGCTAAACATACTCTTACCATCGGATCTAGCAATCACACTCCTTGGTATTTATCCAAAGGAGTTGAAAACTTATGTCCACATAAAAACCTGGACAACGATGTTTATAGCAGCTTTATTCATGATTGCAAAAACTTGGAAACAACCAAGATGTCCTTCAACAGGTGAATGAATAAAATAAAATGTGGTACCTACAGACCCTAGAATATTATTCAGCACTAAAAGGAAATGAGCTATCAAATCTTGAAAAGACATGGAGGAAGCTTAAATGCATATTACTAAGTGAAAGAAGCCAATCTGAAAAGGCTACATACTGTATAATTCCAACTACATGACATTCTGGAAAAGGTAAAACTGTGGAGACAGTAAAAAGATAAATGGTTGCCAGGGGTTAAGAGGTAGGAAGGAATGAACAGATGGAATACAAGAGAATTTTTACAGCAGTGAAAATACTCTGTATGATACTATAATAGTGGATACATGTCATTATACATTTGTCTAAACCACAGAATATGCAATACCAAGAGAGGACCTTAATGTAAACTATGGATTTTGGGTGGTAATGATGTGTCAATGTCGGTTCATTTATTGGAACAAATGTACCACGCCAGTGGGGGATTTGATAATGAGAGAAGCTGTGCATGTGTGGGGACAGGGGGTATATGGGAATTCTCTGTACCTTCCTCTCAATTTTGTTATAGACCTGAAACTACTCTTAAAAAAAAGAAAAGAAAAAGAGTCTTTTTAAAAAAAATTCTTTTAAGGTTTCAAAAGTGGAAAAGGTTGTAACTGTTGGAAAGGATTAGAAAAAAGCTTTAATGAAGGAAGTAAAGACAAACACTGAAAAGTAGATAAGCTTCATGAAGGTGATAGGGTGATATCTGGCACAAATAATAAATAGCATATGTAAATGTCAAAAAGACACATAGGTTATGTGTAAGACAGCCTTGCAGGAAGGACTAAAAATGGGGCCATACCACAGGAGGTTATACTGCAGAAGATCTTGTACTTAATATAGTTAGCATTAAGAAACCACTTAAAGTTTTAGTGTACAAAATTATTATGACCACAAGGACATATGAAAAAATTAATTTGGCAAAAGTATGTAAGATAGACTGCACACTACACCTAAATTTAGTTACCCTCCTTTAGTCCCTACTTTTTAACCGTTGTAATTTCTCATTCTCATTTCCTTAATCTGTGCAAGAAATTTTGAATTATCCACTTTTAAAAAATATTAGCTACCATAACTTAGTGAAAACAATCAATTTTATAAACATACTCTCTATACTATTATCTAAGTCACTAAGGATGTCAGCCTGAAAAAAAATTCTATGGAACTTGATTTCATACATCTTAATCTCTTCTCATATTGACAATAAATTATGTAAATTAATCTTTGAGAAGAGACCTTTACAATCAATTATAAACTTCATTATATCTTAAACCTGATTCTCCGAAACAACTGTTTCTTTGCCATTCAGCATCAAAGAAGAGGTATCATGTAAACACGAGTACTTTTATGAGTTTAAATTCTTTCTCTCCACTTAGTTGTATGTCTAGACAAGTTACTTAACCCTCTGTACCCAGTTTCTTGATCTATAAATCTAGAATAATGACATGGACTACCTCAAGGGCTGTGTGAAAACTGGACAAGTTAATTTACCTAATCTCCAACACTATAATGTATCCAACTCAGCCATTCAAGTTCTTTCTACATTTATGCCCATGATGAATTCAAACAGTATCATGAATTTAAATATCATCTATATGCTAATAACTCCCAAATTTCTATCTCCAGCCCAGGCTTCTCCCAACCCCCAACTTTCCAACTGCCTACTTGACATTTACACTGGTTCCACTTCTAAAAGACATCCAAACTCTATATGCTCATAAAAGAATTTCTCATCTCTGCCCTAAAACCTACTCTTCCTCTTTCTTCCACAACTCAAATAATAATACTTTATTCTTTCAGCTGTTCAAGCTAAAAACCTTGGGGTCCCCTTTACCTCCTCTCTTTATCTCATTACCTACCCACCCCCCACCTAAACCATCAAAAAAATCCTGACAGCTCTCCTTTCAAAATATTCATAAAAAATATTTATACATACACAGAACACAATCACTTCTAACCATCTCCTTAACTACTATCTTGGTCAAAGCCACCATAATTTCTTATCTGCGCTATTACAAAAGCCAGCCTACACTCCCACCTTTGGGCCTTTACATTTTATGTTCCCTGTGCCTAGAGTGCTCTTCACTCGGATACACAATCACTACTTCACTTACTTCAAGTCTTTACCTCAATGCCACTTTTTCAATGAGAATTGACCTGTGTGCCCGAAGCGACCAATCCACCTGTCACCCAAAATCTCCACTACCCTGCCATAGGATGTATAATTTTCTCATATGCAGTATAATTTATTTATTAGTTTTATCATTTATTGTCCTTCTAGCCCTTCCCAAATGAAAGTTCCATGAAGGCAGGTGTTTTTAACTGTTTTGTTCACTACCAGATGGATGAATGAATCATAGAACAAAGTAATGTGTCTTATATGAAATAGATAGCTAATTCAAGTCTCTCATTCTGTAAGGGAAAAATTTAAGGACCAGTTTTACTTGTATAAGGTCAAACAGTCAGTAAGAAGGTAACCCAGAATAAAAGCAGGGACTCGTTGGCCCCAAGCCTAGGCTCTTTTCTACCAGGGCACACTAGTGAAATTTAAGAGAATACTTATGAAAATAAATTTTTAAAATGAGCAAACAAATAAACACACATACACACAGACACACAGACACAGATACAGACACATCTCATGTTAAAATATTGCCACTGCAGAGTAGTAGTATTACACAAGGAATTTGCATGCCTGCAAACAAACTTTCTTACTTACCTCTTCCCCAGATTTTTTTGATATCTGTGTCATAGTTTCTTTGAATTTATTTGCCTTTTCAAGTTGAGCTTTAAGTTGTTCAGCTAATTCCTTCAAAAAAAAAGTAAAAATTGGTATGATATGTAGCTTAAGTCTTTACTACAGAATATTTCCAATTTACGCCACAGAAGGAAAAATAGCATAACTAACACCAATACAGCCATCATCTAATTTCAATTACCAGCTCATGGCCTAGTATATTCCTTTTTAATGAATTTGTCTCAGTTACAAATTTCTCAAATACCTGTAGTATTTGTTTATGCTTTGAAGGTAAATAACTACAAGGACATATATTTTGGGGGAGAAAGGGCGATGGAAGAAATATATAACCTTAAGAATGACATTTTTATAATTCCTTTAGCTATTATAAACTTCCAATACTTACAGCTTTAGTTATTTGTAATAAGACAGCCAAAACATGATTTAAAATATTACCTTCTTTATTGTTGATAAGTAATTTAGATAAAAATTCTGAATATATTTCAATTTTACTCTAGGAAACCTATAGGAATTTATATAATATAAAACACCTATCCTATAAATCAATAAACCATGAAGTAATAAATTAAATAAGCAGGTTTATGTGATAAGCAAAGAACAGCACGCTCTACTGCAGTGGTTCCATGAACACAGGAACACATATTTTAACTCTTACCTAGATGACCTTTCTTTCACTATTTTAACTAATGCCTCTGTACTTTCAAAACTCAAACTTCATTTTCTCGCTGTCATTATTGTTGTTGGTTTATCTTTCTTACCAATTTCTACATTGAGTCCAAGTTCAGTGTTACCAAGGATCACATTCACAGAGACAGAACAGCATATGCAAGATATCCCTTTTATTAGACATACAAACTAACAGAAATAGCTTGTCTGGCTACCATTTGTTCTACTAAACAGTATTGTACTGATAGCATACCAAAATGAAAGACCACTTAAAGATCACTTATATTTTGGTTGGAGATGAGTACACACATATGAACATGACTGAATCTATTCTATTAAGACCGAGAAAGCTATCTGGCTGTGCCAGTCTGCCATGAGCACTTTAATATATACATATCTTATTGTTATATTATTTTAACAGGCATGTGACAATATAATGAATGAATGAATGAATGCAGCACTTACAAAATCATCCCTATTTCTATTCAATTCTGATGTAAACCGCTCTTAACTCAAAACATTACTATGGGAATTAAATGAGCTAACCTACACAAAGCATCTAACAACAGTATCAAGCACAAACACATTTCCTTAAAACTTGAATAAATGACTGAACCATCTTTTTTTAAAGGCTCATTTTTTTTAGCATTCCTAAGTAAAGTGATTTAAGAAAGTAATAAGCATTCTTAATACTATGACTAAAAATGGGGGGAAAAAAAGTAACATCTTTATCTCCTTCAAATATGCTCAGTAAGTCAGAAATGCAAGAATAAAGCAAATAGCTGGGATGAATGGCTGCTCAGGCAAAAAAAAAAAAAAGAATAAAGCAAATAGCAAAATAAAAAAGAAATTTAAAAGCACACAGTTCCCTAAGGTCTTAAATTTCAGAAATGTGAGAGAGAAAATAGATTGTTTATTTAGAAGTAGGCAGATAGTACTGTTCCTAGAAATGTTCAAGAATTTCTTTAAGAAATCAATAAGCAGCAGTTATTTCTACAGTCTGCTACTCCACACTGCTGAGGAACTTCTAAAATTACTCATAAGAATTTAAATAGTTAATCACTATTCTCCAAAAGAACAACATCTAATAGTCTTACCATATTCCCCATCATCTCTGCCTTGATAATCTTGGCTCCCAACTTGTTCTTCTCATCAACACTCAGGATGTGAATGGGCTCATCTTCTGGACTACTGGTGGACCAGGATAGATTAAGAGCATATGAAATATAGGCACAATGTAAGTACCAATATTAGGTACCAACTATTATTTTAACTGACCTCAACAAAGCATTCCGCACCAATAGGAGATCATGATTCTAATACATAAAAATTAAACTCACTGTTCTACCACATAGCAACAGTTTAAGGTGCTCTGTTACAATGTCATAATCACCTATGGCAATTATAGTAACTGATCAAAATCCCAGTAACAGTGAGATAAATAATATTTATCAACTATTCTTCATTATTTAATATTGTCATACTCGTAATTCTAAAAAAGAAACAATTCTACACATCTTGGGAAATTCTTCTCATTCAATGGAACAAGTTATTGATAATCTAAGAAATTATAATCAAGAAATGATATATTTAACTGTATTCAAAGAATAAAAACAATGATCATGTGCTCGTTTGCAAAGTCAGTCCAGAACACACCATATAGTTAAATAATATGAACTAGTTTAAAATTGAGATCATGTGCCAAACCTATACTATGGAAGTCTCACCAAAAAGAGAGAAAACTCAAGCCAACGTCAGATTCCCCAACTTTACTGCCTTAAGAAAGAATTCAAGGCTACAATGCAGGAAGAGTGAACCCAGGCAGAGCCTGAAGGATTCCTGGATGAAGACAACATACTTTAGAGTTCACTGAACAAGTATCAGAGAGGAAAGCTGCATAGTGAGAAAATCCCAGAGAACTGCAGAGGGTTCTCCTTGAGTATTCAACAAGAAACCGCCCCAAAGTCAGGGAAAGAACTACCCCAAAGGATCAGAGGTACAGTATTCAGCACTCCTGTGAACAGTGTCAAGTCCCACTAACCAGACTAGGAAAGCTCTTAATTCAGAAAGCACTGGGTAGAGTATCAAAGGTCTTGTTTCATTAGTGAGACATAATAAGCCCTAGACTAAATGCTGCTCTGGGTCCACCTAATGAATGTTAAAGTAGAAGTCAAAAAGATCGAATGGTTTCCAATTAACTTAACCCATGTCCCCGAAAAAAGCTCAAGAATATTTATAAAAATTCAAAAATATCTAGCACCTAACAAGGTAAAATTTGTAATACTTAGTATCCATTCAACAATAATTGGGCAGGCAAATAAAAACAAAAATATAATCCATAATTAGAAGAAAACACTGTCAAAATCAACCCAGAACTGACACAGATGTAAGAAATAGCAGATAAGAATAAAAATTATTATAACTGCATTCTATATGTTCAAAAGTTAGATACAACAAAGATATAAAAAAGACCTGAAATGAACTTACACAGATGAAAACTACAATGTCTGAGATAAAATATATACTGGATAGGATTAATGGAAGATTAGGCTACAGAAGTAAAAATTAGTGAACTTGAAGCAATGTTCTATATGCAAAATTCTATATGCAACACAGAGAAAAGAATTTTTAAAAATGAAAAGAGCATCAGAGGGCTGTGGGACAATCTTAAGTACTCCATTATACATGTAACTGAAGTCCTTAAAAGAAATGAGAAACAGAAGAAACAAAGGCCAAAATTTTTCAAATTTGTTGAAAATTACAAACTTACAGATCTAAGAAGCTCAAGGAATCCCAAATACAAGAAAACTACACACACACAACACACACACACACACAGAATGACACAAAGACACATTATAATCAAATTGTTCAAAAGTAGTGGTAAAAGAGAACATTTTTAAAGCAGCCATAGGAAACAAAAATGACATGATTTGTGCATGTAGAAACGAAGATCAATATGATAGCAGATTTCTATCTTAAGAGAGTAGAAAAAGAAAAGCAAATTAAGCCCAAAGCAAGCCGAATACATGAAATAATAAAAAGCAGAATGAAATAAATAAAATAGAAAACAGAAACCACATAAAGAAATTCGATGAAACCAAAAGCTAATTCTTTAAGACAATAAAATTGATAAGCCTATAGCCTGACTGATCAAAAAAAGAGATATAAATTACTAATACAGAGAGTGGATATGCTAGGATTCCTGTAATCCCAGCACTTTGGGAGAAAGAGGCAAGGAGGACCACTTGAGGACAGGAGTTCGAGACCAGCCTAGGCAACCTGATCTCTACAAAAAATACAAAAATTAGCCAGGAATGGTGGCACACACCTGTACTCCCAGCTATTTGGAAGACTAAGGCAAGAGGATCACTTGAGCCTAGGAGTTTGAGGCTGCAGTGAGCTATGATCACACTGCTACACTGTAGCCTGGGCAACAGTGCAAAACCTCCTCTCTAAAAAAAAAGAGAGAGGTAACATCACTACACATGCTAAGCACTTTACAAAAAGATATCCAACGGCAAATAAGTACATAAAGAGATGTTCAACATTAGTAGTCATTAGTTATGAGGGGAATACAAATTAAAACCACCACAATGAGATACACTACACATCAACTAGAATAGCCAAAATTAAGACTGACCACTCCAAGTTCTTGCAAGGATGTAGAAAAATTGGAATTCTTATACACTGTTGGTGTATAAAATGGTATAACCACTTTGGAAGACAGTTTGGCAGTTTCTTAATATTTAAACAGTTACCATAGGATCTAGCTATTGCTCTCCTAGATACTTATACAAGCAAAAGGAAAGCTTATGTCAATACAAAGACTTGTACATGAATGTTCAGAGAAGTGTTATTTGTAATAGACAAAACTTGGAAATAATCTAAATGTTTACCAACAGGAGAAAGGAAAAACAAATTGTGGTATCCACCAATAGCCTAGTATCCATTTTTTAGGAATGAACTATTGATGTATGCAATATGAATGAAGCTCACAATAATTATGCTGAGTGAAAGGGGTCAGACCAAAAAAAGAGAGCAGGCCGGGTGCGGTGGCTCACGTCTGTAATCCTAGCACTCTGGGAGGCTGAGACAGGTGG
>VBSM01001265.1:64412623-64439287 GCA_008086735.1 Cheirogaleus medius
AAAAAAAAAAAGTGCATAATGTATGATTACATTTATATCAAACTTTAGAAAATGCAAATTACAGTTGACTCTTGAACAACACGAGTTTGAACTGCATGGGTCCACTTATATGTGGATTTTTTTCAACCAAACACAAATCAAAGGTACAGCATTGACAGGATGCTAAACCCACATATATGGAGGACAGAGTTTTTGTATATGTGAGTTCTGCAGGGCCAACTGCGGGGCCTTGAATATGTGTGGATTTCAGTATACTCAGGGGTCCTGGAAACAACCCCCCACGTATACTAAGGGACAACTGTAACCTATAATGAAAGAAAGCAGATATGTGGTTGTCCGGGGATAAGGGGTGGAGTGTAGGAGTATGAGAAGGCCAGGAGTAAGAGATTATGAAAGGGCACCAAGAAACTTGTAGGGGTGATAGTTTAATGAGAATATACACATTTCAAAACTTACCAAAATGTACACTTTATATATCTACAGTTCATGATATGTCAATTATCCTCAAAGTTTTTTTTAAAATCCTCAAAAGGGAGTAATAACGACAATTTAAAAGCAGACTATATCTAACTTGTCATCATTTCAAATATAAAGGATATAGCCATGATCAGTTTTCCTGAATTCATGGATTTTATAATACTCTATTAAAATTAACCTTAAATCATATTTTCTATAAATTTGGTTCTCCAAAACTTGACCTAACAATAATACATGGAAATTATTTTTAAATAGTGAAGTTCTCTGGCATAAAAAAAAACAGAAATCATTTAACAGATGGCAATTGGAATTTTTTTAAAAAAAGACAATCTCTACAAAACATCTAGAACAACCATTTCTTCTCATATTGGTAAAAGGAAAGGCAATACTCTGGTGTTTAGACTAAGAAATCAAAATATTTGAGGTAAAGCACCATTAGAAAGTAGCATATTTTCATTCCCCTCACATTCTTTCAGTCTACATTTTAAAAAACAATTAAAACAAACAGTAGGGGCACTGCATTCATGTAAGCAGGAGAATGTTATTACTTTTTATATACTTCTGTGGGTAGAGTTATTGTTTATATCATCAGTTGCATGTTTTTGGTATGGAAAATATTTTTTAATTTTTTTCTAATTAAATTCTGAGGTACATGTCACTTTTATTGTATTGTAAATTAATTTATGTGAATTTCAGACAACCCAATCACATAATATCTCTGTTTTACTTACTAATCAACACTCTTCTTAATTTGCATTCTTTCCCATTCAATTGATTTTTCTAAAATTCTCTGCTTTAAAAATTTACTATTCTCTTCCTAAAGAGCATGAGTGCAACTATTCCCCAGTCTGCTTGCTCCAGGGTTTACCTCTCGAATTCCCATTTCCTAAGTGAGAAATTTCTTGGCTGCTTTTCCTTCTGCCTTTTGTACCTGACCAGGTTTTTTTTTTTTTTTCCCCAACAAAATTATGTCTAGTTCATCCCTTTTTCATCTCAACACAAGCTGATGGAGAAAATAAAGAACTGATGAAAGGTTCTTTAGGACAAGGAGGTGATTTCCCCAATATTTTACAAACCCTTCTCTGTTATTCCAATAGATGCTTACTATAATCCAGGTATGGGACAAGTCTACACAAGATCTACTGGGCTCCATCATTTAAAAAGTAAGCCATCTTGCAAGCAAGCTTAAGTTTGACAGGATCAGAAGAATGAAAGACAAAGCCATCCATCAATCCATCTCCTTCTTTTGAGGAGAAAAGTTTTAGGGGCTGTTAACACAAACTCCTATATCGAATGTCAATATGGCAACAGAGTCACATCTACCAATAGATATGAGTAAAAATAAAAGTATAAATACCTAAAAACAGAGTACTAATCAAATTCTCACAGTTCTAATGCAAGCTTTTCATGAAGAACTAAAAGTTGTTTCTTTATAATACCAATCATGACCTTGCATCTTCCTTACAAGAAATGGGAAATCCCTCTTAGTATTATGAAAAAGGAGTTTTACAGTCAGACTGACATGAGTTCGAATCCAGATTCTGCCATGTACTAGCTTTAGGAGATTGGGCAAGTATCTGAGGCTATAAAATTGGGAAAATAATTAATACCTCCCCTTACATTATCACAATTAAATGCAGAAATGTACAAAATTACAGTAATTGCAGCAATGGATTAATAACAAAATTCTAAACACTGCACCTAACTTGATACTCAATAATTATTAGTTTCCTCTGCCACTGAAAGCTAGTTACTGAGTCATAGGAAAACCCTCAATCAGTCTTCCATTCACCATGCTTAAAATCCAATGGTCAAATCTTTTCAAAAAAGGTTAAAAAGTGCAATTTTAAGAAAATAATAGAGCCAAATATTTTTTATAGCTATGCATGCAATCCACATTACATACACATGCAGTATAAAAAAAAAAGGTTAAAAAGTGGAATGGCTAGAGCTGGTGCACAGATAAGTAGTAACCAAATCCTTTCAAGGGGACACAGAATTAAAAGCTTCATCACTGCACCATGGATGCCAACTCAAGCTCCTCCTCTCCTTTTCTACATTCACCTCCTGTGGGTCAGGACTTCTTGCCTCTCAACTACAGCCTCCTAACCAGTATATTTGCCTCAAGTCTGTTCCATTTCCAAATTTAACCTTTACACTGCCTCTGGAATCTCTTTAAAATGTGAATATGGTCTATTTAAAATACTTGAGATACTTCTTTCCTATCATTCATAAAATACTATCCAACTCGTAAATATAGTTAAGTTGTACAAGGCAGCACTTGCAATATCTGCTTACTCTCATTTAATATTTTATTTTTAATTATTATTATTATAGGTGCATAATAGTCATATATCTTTATAGGCCTGCCTACCCATTTTCCTCACACTCAATCATATTCATAAATTATCCAGAGGCTAGTCTATGGTAAGCATTCTACCAGGATTTAGAGATATAAAGACTAGAAAGAGATATCTGTCTGGGAGAGCTACTGCATCACACACTCCAAAATACTATTTGTAAACACCCAACTACACAATACTGTCTCATGTCTCTATGTTTTTCTCTCCCAGTTGGTTGCCCCTTCCCATTTACTGTCTAACAGTTCAATCCTTCAAGACCTTACAACTTTCCCTACACAACTTTCTTGGACCCTGTTCTCCTAAATCTTATCCCAGAAAAGCTCATTACCTCTTCCTGCGTATAACTATTGTAACTATAAGTACCTATACTTATACAGATGGTCCCTGACTTACGATTTAACTTGCAATTTCTCAACTTTATGATGGTGTGAAAGTGATACACATTCAGTAGAAATTGTACTTCGAGTACCTATACAACCATTCTGTTTTTCACTTTTAGTACAGCACTCAGTAAGTTACATGAGATATTCAACAATTTATTATAAAATAGGCTTTGAGACAGATGATATTGTCCAATTTTAGGCTAATGTAAGTGTTCTGAGCACATTTAAGGCAGGGCTGGGCTAAGCTATGATGTTCAATAGGTTAAGTATATTAAATGCATTTTTTTAGACTAGTTAAGTGCAATAGTGAGAAGGGGGAAAGTAGTAAAACAAGGAGTTCAATCTGTAACTGACTGCGAACAATCACGTAAGATAACTACCTACCTTCGGTCCAGCCTAATTGCATATTTGACTTACAATATTTTCAATTTACAATGGGCTTATTGAGACATAACCCCATTGTAAGGTGAGGAGCATCTGTATCTGCGACTATTAAGTATCATGGCGTTCATGTACCATATTTTTCACATATCTATATCACTTCCACTCCTATATTATGAGTTTCTTGAAGGCAGATACAATGTCATAATTATTTTTATACAGTTAGGCCTAGGAAATAGAAGCATTCAGTAAATATAAGATAAGTAGCAGAAAGAATTCATCAAAGGCCAACTTAAGCTCCAAGGGACACCTCAAATGCAAAAAATAACCATCCCTTGTTAATTCATTCCTTGTCACACCAGTCCAGATAGTTTTTAAAATCCAAATGAGTGTAAAAAGCAGTCTGTTTCTCAAACTTTCAGTATCCAAGAATCACTTGAGGGAAATATGATGTGTACATGGGACAAATAATTTTAGGGTAATCTTGTTCCAAAGGCTCATCAAAATTTGGGGATTAAAAAAAGCTAATAGTGGTAACGGTCATAAAAATGAGAAGACATTTCAATTTTGTGAGCTGTGTGTGAACCAAACTGTTGCATCACTTTTTTCCTGAAGCTACTAAACTCATTGTGGCCCATATATAAACCAAGATGATTACCAATATTCTGGAGATCATAAGTCAAAAAACACTGACATAAGTCATCAAGAAAGAATTCATAAATTTTTGTCCACTGCCACTCATAATCTATAGCCACACTGCCCATTTCATTTAACATTTACCATTAGTAGGAAGCTAATCCTCCTACTCTACTGTATGGGTAAACTGGACCCCACATTTACCCACACTAACTTTGAGGATCTTGCTCAATTACCCCATCTATCATCTCTCTGTATGTTTTCCTCCTTCTAAAATGCATACTGACTCTTTTCCATTGAATATAAACATGTTCAAGTACCTGCACCTTAAAAGAAAAAAAGGGTATGGGATAAGAGAGGTACTTCATTTAACCTGTATCTCCCACATATAACTTCTATCTCTACCATTCCATAACACATAATTTAGTCTACTGAAATCTGGCTTCTATACACTCTTTTACAACAAAAATATCCTTAAGTTGTCAAAGACGTCTGTTGTTATCCATCCAAAGGGCACATCTTTGTCATTTTACTTTCCTCTTCCTTGCACTTCTCAGGATGCAAGCTTACAGATTCAATCAAGGAAGAACAACGGTGAAGTCAATCCAAAGCCCACAGTTTCAAGAAGATAACTGGAATCTCAAGGGACCTTTAAAAAAGGTGGCTTCCACTGTCATGAAATGGAATGCTCCAAACAAATTATTTTTTGAGTATTTTCTAACAAGAATTAAATTGTTTATTAGTAGATAGAAGGTAGATGATGATAGGGGACATGATATACAAATCTTCTGAACATCTCTTATACTAGTATTTTCAATATTAACAGTTACTTCAACATATTTAATAAAACAGGTGTCAAGTCAATATAATAGGTGTCAAGTAAAAAATTAAAATGAGAGTTGTTGGGCACAAAATGACTGAAGAATATATTATTCTATTTTATTTTGTTTATGCTGCAATGAAGACGTTACTCTGCAGCAAAAAGCAGGGAACAGACTATTCCTCTCTTTCTCTAAGCATTTGTAATTATGAGCAGATGCTTTGAAAGAAACATCACCATGATACTTACAATTATCCCACAAAAAGAAAAAAGTACAAGCATTTCTCAACTTCCATTATTATTGCTATATTTCAGAAGTCCTCTTTATAATTAATTTCTAAAAAGCAAATCTTACTTTCCCATTAAAATGCATTCTCTTTAAAACATACACACATACACACACACACACACACACACACTTCCAAGGAAGAAGTAATTAAAAGGGCTCCAGCCCAATGACATTTCAAAAACCTGGAGTATATTGCAATTAATCCTGTGCCACAAAACAACAATTCAGTTAATGACAGACCATATATACAACAGTGGTCCCTAAGAATAATACCATATTTTTACTGTACCTTTTCTATGTTTAGATGTGATTAGATACACAAATACTTATCATTGTGTTATAATTGCCTATAATATTGAGTACAGTAACATGCTTACAAGTTTGTCGCTTAGAAAGCAATGGGCTATACTGTACAGCCTGTAAAGGACTTGCAATATAATTGTGCAGCTTAAGAATTAATCTTAGGAGAAGGAATACATGCTCAGCCCAGAGCGGCATGAGAGTCATACGTTCCGGCTTAGGTTCACCTAACAAACAGGGTTGCTGCTTGAAGGCATAACAAAGAGTTTGAGCTTCTGCACATAAGCAAATGTTTCCCAGCCCCACAGCCCTGGGGGTCTGGAGGCCACTTGATAAACATCTTGCCCTATGGGTACTGCCTGAGCTCATGGGATGGCTGGTTAGCCAATGACGGGTAAGATTCCTCTCGAGGAGGAACAACCTAAGACAGGCACAGCCGCAGGGGGCCAGGCCGAAAGGGATGGAAACGGAAAGTTTCCCTTAGTGGCTGCATTGTTTATCTGTGCTTATCTCAAACTCTGGCTTATGGCCGTCGCCTTAAGCAACCGCATTAAGACCCTGAGTCATGGGACATCTGTGTCCTTAGGCCACGTGTTCCGGAATTTATGGCCGTTGCTGCAATGCCTGGGTGGTCACGTATAAGGAAGTAACTTTGATTTTTAGAGTATAAAAATAAAATGACTGGTGCTTACAGTGCTGCAGTCTTGTACCGTCTTTATGTGTGTCCATGTCTTTCTTTGTGTGTTGCTTTGTGTTTTGTGTGTTCATACCCCGTCCTGCAAATGGGCCACAACAATAGCCTAGGTGTATAGTAGGCTATACCATCTAGGTTTGTGGAAGTACACTCTATAAGGTTTATACAATGATGAAACTGCCTAATACAATTTCTCAGAAGTATCCCCATTGTTAGGCAACACATGACTGTATTATTCTCATGCTGGCAGCGTTCACAGATCTCTCTTAATTAGTCTTTTCTTACCAGTTGTTCTCCTATTTGCTCACTCACCTAAGGATCTCATGACTATACTCAAAGCCTTCAGAACCTGGCATCCTTCTCTTGCCTTTCTGGGCTACAATAACAAACTCTGCCAAGAATGACAACAAAAGGTTAAAATACTATATAAAATGAGTTAGTTTCTGATATTAAATTAATAAAATGTAAGGCCATCACAGTAATTTTTGTTCATATTACATACTACTCTAGGTTCCAAATTCCTGAAAGTACTTAGCCAATACATTTTCCAACAAAAAAATATATGCAAAAGCACATTTCATTTCTAATAATAATAAGCTTAACATTCTTAACCACATGGGCCACTACTGGCAGATATTTTTCTGCTAGTTAAGATAATTAATTACGGGGCCTAACAAGAACAAAAAAACAAAGAATGATAAATTTGATCACATTAAAGAAAGAATGAAAGAATGGATGAAAATAAAAAGAAAGAAGGAACAAAGGAAAATTACAAATGATGAAAAAACTATTTGCATTACATGACAAATATCAAGAGTTCTCACAAGTAAAGAACAACTGAAAAAGTAGGCAAAACATATGACCACTTAACAAAAACGAAATAAAAACAAAAAAGAAATATAAGCAACACATAAAAATATGGCCAACTTCACCCATATATCTTTCAAAGAAAGAGTCTGTTTCTCAACTATATATATAGCAAAGATAAAAAAGTTCTGCAAGGAAGTAGCAGAAAGTCACTCTCATATATGACTGTAAGAATTTAAATGGGTTAATACCACAAAATATATAAAAAGTAAAATGCATGGTCTTTTTGGCCTGACAATTCCACTCCTTGGAATTTACATTACAGCTATATTTAAATAGTATGCAAAGATACACATAAAAATTTAACTGCAGCATTGTAAGAGCGACAAACTGAAAAAAACCTAAAAGTCTATCAATAGGAGACTGGTGAAAAACATTAGGCTATACCTACATTTTATAACTGAATAGTAAAGAGCCTTTAAAATAAAAAAGGTAGGTACATATGGACTCAAGTGAAAATACCTTTAAGATATATTGATTAGAAAAAACAAGGTTTAGAATAGTATATGCATCATAAAGCTATTTAGCTTATATGTTTTTATATACGTTATCTATATATAATTTTATATATTAAGTTAAATATACATATTACATATTCAAATGCACTAAAAAAAATTTTGAAAAGACACTATTAACATTGTTAACCTGACAAGTGGGATTAGGGTTAGGGGTGACAAGACAGGGAGATTTACTCTTTCATTTTATACTCTTCTGTTTAAATTAAATTACATGTTCTTGTTTTATACTCTTCTGTCTACACTGTTTAAATTTTATACACACATTTATTATTTACATGATTGCAAATGGCTTAATGTTTTACAAAATAATATTGAGGTAAACAGCAGGAAAGGTAAACATATGTAAATAATACAAAGAAATAAAACCAATTCAACTAATTTTTTGAATCATTATCATTCATACTAGACAAAGATATTAGTTATTACAACTTTTCCACAATCTGGAAGACCGACCTACATTCCAATATCCATTTTACAACAAACTAAAAGTATCTTCCAGACTTCAACTGAAAATTCTTCACTTCTTGTAGCTTATATTAATATATCTTTCTTCCTCTCTCCTATACCTCTAATTGGTCAATGTTTCTCCTATTCTACCTAAATTACTCTCACAAAGGGTATCAATAACTTTTCCATAATCAGTGTATAAAAGAAAAGACTTTTTCTTTCAAAGTCAATTTGTGGTTCTCCTTTTAACCTTATTTAAAAGCATAATAAATAGGCATTGAAAGACATGGAATCTAAGCTTTGCAAATAACTAACTACATTGTAATATTAATAGCAACAATAATAGCTAAGATTTATTGAGCACTTACTGTTGGGGGCTGATTCTGGCGATTACCTGCCTTATACTAATCATTCACTATAGCCTGTAATGTACGTGTCCTGCATAATGCAGCGGTAACCAGTATTTTCTTCAGACATGGTTACTGCCTTGGGACATAACAAGAGGGCTGAGTTTCTGCACATAAGCAAATGTTGCCCAGCTCTCACACGGTGGGCCCTTGTGGTGGGAGTCTGCAGGCCATAAAGATAAGAACATTCCCAAGGTCTGGTCCCGTAAGATGGTTGGTAGTCAAAGACAGGTAAGATCCCTCATGGGAGGGACGACCTAAGACAGCCACAACCGTGGGGGCCTGCTGCTGACTGGGAGAGAGCACAAGAAGTTCTTCTGATGGCTGCATTGTTTATTGTTGCTTATTTCGGCCTTGATTTTTGAGTTATGTCTGGCGCTGGCGCCTCAAGTAACCGTTTGGAGGTCTGAGATCATGGGAAATTGTTCCCTTGTGATACAATTCCAAAATTGACGGTTATCGCTGCTATGCTCAGATGCTCACGTACAAGGAACTAACCCTGGGTCTGGGGGGTATAAAAATAAAGCGACCAGTGCATTGGGCACTCGAGTCATGTGAAGTCTTTATGTGTGTCTGTGTCGTGCTTTATGTTCTGTGTTCAACCCCCATCCTGTAATCGGGCCACATTCAACTTACTATGTGCCAGATACCATGTGAAGTTTTCCATATATATTTAATTCACACAACAACCCCATGAAGTAGATCCTGTTAGTATCCTTGTTATAAGATAAGGAAACTGAAGTACAGTGAGATCAGGCATCAACTCTTATAAAAGGTCATAGGTCTTGGAACTGGTTAAGTGTTACACTCAAGGTTGCCAGATAAAATACATGATACCCAGTTAAATTTGAATTTCAGGTGAACAGGAAAGATTTTTAGCATAATATTACATGGGATTATTTTGTATTTAAAAACCTGAAAACCCTAGTTACATAACATTGTACAAGTCACACCCTCAGCTCCCTCAGTTTCTCTCATCTGCAAAATGCACGCAGCAGACTATGATTTCTTCTAGTTCTAAATCATTTCTACAATTTTTTTCTAGTTCTAAAATTCATTGGTTCTAAAGCTCCCTAGAATTCCAGAATTTTATAAAAAATTCAACATATTCCCAGGATAATGGGCAGACAAATGAACAGCTTCTAACAACCTTTCACTGAGTCTTTCCAGGCATTCTTCAAGGTCCTATCTTGGTATCTTATTTAATACCACTCAACATGCTCAAGAATCTTTTTATTTCTTTCACATATATGGGATGATTCCCGGATTTACCTTTCCCTCTCCAGCCAGTCACAGAATTCATGGAAAGCCACAAACCTTGCAAAATTAACACAGCTGACAAAGAACACCACCTTCAAATCAATAATATACACACACACACACACACACAGAGCTTTTAGTGAGTGCCTGTATTATAGTATATATATCAAAAGCTTACAATTTAAATAAGACAATCAAATATGAAGCAATCAGACAACCAGATGGAATACTAACAGTGTAAGATTACTTTGCATACTCTGCTTAGCTACACTCACCGAAGTCAAGACCTACAAATGGTCCAAATGCTAACTCAACCCTAATAACATTAGGAAATAAGAGCCCCATCACACCAGCAACTGGGAACTTGAATTAGTCTACCACTCAGGCTACCTGGAGTGAAGCCCGGACAATTATACATGCACACAGCCTTATACACTAATCCCTGCCATGTTTATTCAGTCACTACAACTGGATTTCTCCTTCAGTTTCCTGGGAGCAAAGCCCTGACCTGAACCAGAGCCCATTTGACTGGGGCTCAATCATTCAGTTCACGTTTTGCCAGCTCCCTCCCACTGAAAATTACACACTGTGCCTTATAATCCACTGCTTCATATGGAGTCATTAACAAAACTGGTTTATCAGACTCACAACCCCAAACTGCAATGCTCACATCTTATTACTACCATTGATTTCTATTATTTCCTAAAACTTCTTCCGTTAGTGTCCCACTCACTTGGTGGTATTTTTTAACATATTAATATTAAATGAGTATTCAAATGTAAGTCTGTCATTATCATTTGGACACTTATTTTTTATTTCTGGCTATCTCCAAGAAGGCCAGCCCTAGAGCTAAATCAAGTTTTCCTAGGTTTGATCTCACTCAAGCTGTGTTTCCTTATTTTCTGACCTAGTCCTAAGTGTTAACAGGCATAACAATAAAAAATTATTAAGTGCTACCTATTGCCCTAATCATTACGGGTACAATCACTAGCCTACCTTATTTTACACTTAAAACTAATGTTATCTTTAAAATCTGTCAATAGCCCAAACTGGATAATTTCTTTCCGTGCAAAACAATCATAGTTCACACTTCCCTCTGCAGGATCTTTGGCACATCTTTGACACTTCATATTTGAGCTATAGCAGTACATTTTCCTTCAATCTCCTAGACCTCTTACAGACATGTAGTATTTATTATTATGATTATACTTAACAATAAGATAATTTCCTTAGGAAGTAATATGGCATTGGTAACAAAATGTACCAAAATATCTCCTGCAGTACATCCATTTAAAGGCTTAACTTACTCCATTTTTTAAACTGCAAAAAGCAACAAATTATGAGCCAATATACCTACTGAATTCTTCTAGCTCTTTTTTAAATAAAACTGAAATAAATGCAATCCATAAAATACTACTGTATTGTTAAATCTGCATATCTTATCTCTTCCATCAATTTTAAGAAATGGGAGGCCACAGTCGTTATCTAATAACTGATGTTCTAAACATATATTCAGTTATTTGAAGCCTCTGGACTTTAATATTCATTTATCAGGTTAAAAAACAAATGATAAAATACCTTGCAAATGTAGACTTTGTGTCTTGCAGATGTTCTTTTTTTGGAGGGTCATCTCTCAAGCTTTCATCTTGTAATTTTTCTGTCACATCTCCTGGAACATGTCGGTATTCAACACTGCTACTAGTTTCTGATGGCTTTTGATTTGAATGTTTCTTATCTCCTCTTTCCTCAGATTGACTCCTTGATGTTAAACATTCTTCACCAGTCTCAGTGGGTTTTCGAAAATTACAATGAAAAGAACCCTGAGCTATCAATGATGAAGATGAACTAGATGGTTCAAAATGTCTGCCCTTGCTGTGATATGACAGTTCTTCATCAACAGAGGGCCTTAAAAACTTAGGTTTCAAATTTCCAAGGGAAGAAAACTCTTGCTTTTGCCTTGGGTTGTATTCTCGTCTACATGTTTCTAAAGATGCAGATCTCTTATCTTTTTCATCACCACTAAACTTATCTTTATTGCTATTGTTTACAGTATCTGTTGTAGCATATCTATCCCTTGAACTGCTATTATGTCTTACCAAGTCTGATTTCCTACTTTCTTGACTATTTTGTGCTTTATCTGAAAATGTTGGTTTCCTCCACCGTTCTCGTCTATAGTCTTCTTTTGTGGATGCAGTTTTTTCAGCTTCTTCTAATTTTGACTGAAATATTTCCATTGACTACAAAAGAGAAAAATTAAACAAAAATATCTAAAATTAAGAAAATCTCAGTGACTTAGCCCCCACATGCCACTGTACAATGACTCACTGCCAAGTGGAACAATGAAAACTTTACTAAGGGGTGGGGGGAGATCCATATAATCATCTCACTCTGAAATAAATACTTTTTAAAAAAATATGAGTGAACAATGAAAAATTACCAAATAACAAAAAAAATCCCTAAAGGATAGCCACTTAGGCCAATCACTCTGCACTAACAAAAAGTATAAAATAGAAAATAGGGGCCCGATACAGTAGTTCATGCCTATAATCCTATCACTTTAGTAGGCCAAGATAGGAGGATTGCTTGAGGCCAGGAGTTAAAGACCAGCCTGGGCAATATAGTGAGACCCCATCCATACAGAAAATTTTTTTAAAAAAATCAGCTGGGCTTGGTGGCACACCCCTGTAGTCCCAGCTACTTGGAAGGCTGAGGCAGGAGGATTGCTTAAGCCCAGGAATTTGAGGTTGCAGGGAGCTATGATGACGCCACTACACTCTAGCCCAGACAACAGAGTGAGACTCTGTCTCCAAAAGAAAGAAAGAAAAAGAAAATAGTAGTATCATAAACTCTTAAAAAAATAATCCCTACTGGTAGTGAGATTCAGGAAGTTACTGTATTGCTAAAATATAACAGACTCTCATGACAAAAAGAATAGTTCAAAAAACAAGAAAGATTTGCATTAATAAATGAAAAACTGTATGTCCAAAAAAATTGCCCAGATACACTGAACAGAAGGAACAGAAAGTGTTGAAAACCAAATTAGCTTGGAAATTCCTATACTTTAGGAAAAGACAGTAAATGAACGTAAGTTATAAGAAAAAAGACACAAGGACAATTGATTCTAGAGAATCTAATATGCATGTACTAGTACTTCCACAAATAAGAAACAAAGATGCTGGAAGAAAAGCATTAACAAAAAATTTATACGAAAATTTCCCTCAGCTGATTTTTCAGATCAGAAGGGCTCATCCAATAGCCTTGGGGGGAAGGGAAACAAAGAAAGACTTACACAGGAAAAAAAAAAACTCTAAATCCTGAATCTCAAAACTTAACAAAAAAAAAACTTCACAAATACTGGATTAGGGAAGGAGTAAATAAGTGTAAGCGTGTATATGGATGGGGAAGGTAAATAACACATTACCTACAAAGGAAAGAAAGATTGTTATCAACTTTTCATCTATAATACTAAATGAACAATGGACTAAAGATCACATTTTGAAAAAAAAAAATATTAGGCTATAATTCTGTATAAAGAATTCAAGCCGGGCATGGTGGTGCAAGCCTTTAGTCCAAGCTACTTGGGAGGCTGAGGCAGGAGGATTACTTAATCCCAGGAGACTAAATCCAGCCTGAGCAACATAGCAAAACCTGCCTCTTAAATAAAAAAAAAAAAAAAGAATTCAATTGACAGTCAAATTATCCTTCCCTAGAATTAGCAAAAGAAAATCATTTTCAAAAATGTAAAGAATAAGAAACATATCACTTACTAATTACTTAAGATGATTAAAAAATTACTTAGAAGATGATTAAGCCAAACCATAAATGAATTAGGGCAAAGATCTCTGACAAAAAAGAAAAGATGCTATAAACCAAATGGCAAATGTAATGGTCAAGTCTAAATAACTGTTCTTGAGGTTGCAAACATGAATACAGTTTTCAAGGAAAAGATGCCCCGTACATAAAAACAGAGCAGAAGGGTGGTTATGGGGGTAGGAGAAATGGGGAGACGGAGGTCAATGGTTACAAAGTTTCAGTTTTGTAGGGTACATAAGCCTAGAGAACTGATATACAGCAGGAGGACTAGAGTTAATAATATTATATTATATGCTGGAAATTAGCTAAGAAAATAGATTTTAAGTAACTTTTACCACAAAACAAAGGTAACCATGTGAGATAAATGATATATAATTTGCTTGACTATAGTAATCATTTTACTATGCATGTATCAAAACACTGTTGTATACCTTAATATATGATACAAAAATTAAACTTAAAAAATTAAAAAAATAAAAAACACCTCTTACTAAACTTCGATACTAGGATACTTTATTTAAACATGATAAGCTTCATCTTAAACATAAGAAGTCAACATTTAAACACAGAAAGACAAGAGTATTAGCTTCCAACACTCTTATCAAAGTTCTAAAATTCTAACTATTTCAAGAAGAAAAAAAAGTTAAACACTAAAAGGAAAAAAGAAAAATAATCATCATTTGCATATAACTACCTTCCCAGATAAGCCAAATTTTTAAAAAAATTATAATTAATAAGAGTTTAAAGAATTGGAGGACTAACATTAACAGCAAGTTACAAAATATAAAAAAAATTCAAATTACAAGTGAAAAAATAAAAATAACCTCAATGAAACATATATAATAACTACACAGAGAAAATTACTGAACAATATAAATGAAACCTTGAATAGAGAAATACCCAATACGTTTCAGGATGAGATGACTCAATATTAAGTCAACATAAGATTCATTAGCTCAATATTAAAAAAACAAAAAATATTAGTTGTCCTTGATTTGTCTAGCTAAATTTAAATCAAAATTCCAAAGAGTTGTAACTTTATAAGGGATTTTGAAAAAATTTTTATTTTTGTTGAGCTTGAACTTGAAAAAATAATTCTAACTTTAATAAGAAAAAAACACATAAAGAAAAGCTATATTTTTTTAGTGACTAGCAAGACTTACCCTGCCACATAGTAGGTATTCACTAATTATTTGCTATCTGTATAAATTACTGAAAACTACAATAATTATAACTAATGAGACTAATTTCAGGGATAAAAGAGAAAAACCAATGAAATAAATCTGAGAGTAAAGGAACAAACACATGCATATAAGAAATTTAATGTATAATAAATGTGCCATTTCAAAGTAATGGGAAAAGAACAATTCATTCAATATGTTGTAAACAGCTCTCTAAAGATGTAAGATGCCTACTTCACACCATATACAAATACATTAATTAATATATTCCAGAAAGACTAAAGATAAATATAAAAAATAAAACCGAACAAGTACTCAAAGTAAACATAAGTGCACATTTTTATGACTTTGGGGGTGAGGAAAACCTGTCTATGAATCACATCAAGAGCATTAAGTCATGAAAGAAATATATATGAGGAATTTTGCCAAGTAAAAATACTTAAAAATTACCCACAGCAAATTATCAACAAAGTAAAAAACAAACATAAAACTAAGGGAAAGAAATTTAAACAGATTTGTTAAGCCTTGAGTAAATCATTATCCCAAAAGTAACATGCACACATAATAGCAATAGTCAATTCACTAAAAAAAAAAAAAAATGGCCAAAATAAGTGTAAAAAAACTCCAGTTCACTAGTAAACAAATGTATAAAAATAAAAGCAAAAAAATGTTTACCAATCACAATAGCAACGACAATAAAGAATGATAATCTTACTGTTGAAAATTATGTAATAAAAGATACTTTTAAATAAGAACAATTTGTTCATTCTGTAGAGAAATTTGACAATATTTATCTCACTTTAAATATCTATTTAAAAGCAATTTCATTTTTTAGTAATTCACCTTAAGAAAATAACCAGATAAATATGCAAAATGCATTAGACAAAAATAGCCAGTGCTATTAAACAGGGGAAGGGGAAAGCATATAAATGTCCATTCATTAACATTTAAATAAATAAATAATGGAAAACCATATAAATATATAAGAAAGTATATATTTAATGTATATATTAAAGTATATATTTAATATATTTACATATATTTAATGACCTCCTGGTCATTAAAATATATGTATTTACTGGCATCCAACTATGTCTGTATTAGTAAGTAAAAGAAACAGGGTAGAGTCTATGAGCCTGCTATAAAACAGAGGGAAAAAAATAGTCTGGAAAACTATATTCTAAAATGAATGTTAACAAAGATTCTCTTAGGATGACAAGTGATTTTTACTCCCTTTTTCTCTTTTTGGCATACCTATATTTTTGAGATCTTACTACTTTCTTTTTGTTTTTTGGAGACAAAGTCTCACTCTGTCGCCCCAAGTATAGAGTGCAGTGACTTCATCATAGCTCACTGCAACCTCAAACTGCTAGGCTCAAGCAATCACTTGTCTCAGCCTCCCAAGTAGCTGAGACTACAGGCATGTGCCATTACACCCAGCTAATTTTTCTATTTTTAGTAGAGATGGGGTCTTGCTCTTGCTCAGGCTGGTCTCAAACTTCTGAGCTCAAATGATCCTCCTGCCTTGGCTTCCCAGAGTGTTAGGATTACAGGCCAGCCTGAAATCTTACTACTTTATAAGCCTGCTTTCCTCTGGAAATTGAAGAAAGAGAAAACAAAAAAAAGGGATATCAATAACTACTGAAATAGAAAGATTATCCATACATGGTGAATGGAAGAACTGGTTCTAAAATATCATATATTGCCACATGGCTCCATTATTTTAAAAGTATACATACCCATATACACTCTTTAAAAAACTCTAGAAAATACCAAAACTCTAGAATATACCAAACTCTGGAATATTCCAAAATTTCAACAGTGGTTATCTCCAGAGCTGTAGTATACAGGGTTTTCTGCACTATTTAAATTTTCTTACAACAAGAAAATGTTATTTCTACATTAAACACACATACTTCACCTTTATATACTTAAATTTTATATTCATTATGTCAATAAAAATGATACATAAGTTAATATAATAATAAAAAGCAGAAAATTACTTCAGCAGTATAAAGATACGAAATTTAATATCCATTCAATTCAAAAGAGTTTCATGGCACTTAAAATTAAAGGCACTTAATTTTTCACATAACTCTGATAATAAGATGTATCTCCTTAGTACAGATACTCACTCCGTATCTTTCAGCAACAATGTCCTCAAAATTTCTGTTTTGTTTCTCAGCTTGTTCCTTCATTCTCTGATAAGACTTCCTTAGCCAGCTTAATCCACCATCTTCTACTACTGAAACTAAATTCCAATATAAATGTTAGTTATACTTTTAATGTGGTTCTCATAAAATATTACTTCTATGATGACTTCTAAAGTATAAAATTAAATATTTTTCTTTAAATATATAGAAATATTAAATGCACTTAAAATTGAACATATATTTCAGTGCCTATATAAGCAAGCTAGAGTTTTGCCACTATGAAGAAGGACTTCAATCTAAGAAAATAAAAGGACATAAATAATTGTAATAAAGACAAATATGTGACAACTACTATAAAAAGATACAATATAAAGGGTTATAGAAAATAAGAAAAGTGAAGGATTATTTCTAACTAGGAAGTTAGGGAAAATTCACAAACCAGACTCAAGAAAATAAGTTGGATTTCTATAAAAAATGGTAAGAGTAGGGAAGACATTGCCAGAAATAAATAAGGAATAAAGGCACGTGCATAGAAAGGAAAAACCTATCTCAAATGTAGCATAAAGAATAAACAAGGAAGTTATGGAAGATAATACTAAAATGGATGTTGAAACAAATTATCTTACATTAGTCATGATTACCAACTAACATTTGAATGCCATCAACAAACTTTATTAAGCTGGTTTTATTTCCTTCTAAACACACCACACTTTTGATATGTATAAAGAAAATCAAATGACTTGCTTAAATCAAAATTCTGTTCCTGATTTTCCTTGCCCCAAAATAAGGCTGCTATAGGATCACCACAGCTCTATAACCAACAAAATGTACATATCTGGACCCCAAAAGACATGTACAAGAATATTCATAGAAGAGCAATCTGCAATAATCCCAGTCTGGAAACAACCAAGGAAATGTTCACTATCAGTAGAAGGGATATATAGATTGTGATATATCCTAAAATAGACTATTATATAGCAAGAATAAAGAACAAACTACAACTATACACAACAACATGGATGAATCTCAAAATGTGGACAAAAGGAGCCAGAAACAAAGGAGGACACTACTGATTTTTAGTACTAGAAACCAAGAAGGTGTTTATCTGTCTCACGACAGGGCACTGACTAGAAGGGCCACAAAGGGGATTTCTAATAATGTTGTTTCTCAAACTGTGTGCTCATTACACAGCTGTTTTCACTTCATAAAAACTGCTGTACACTTATGGCTTGTGTACTTTTCTATGTACGTTAGATTTCAATAAAGTTTACTTAAAGAAAGAAGAGATTTTCCAATCCTCAAACTAATTCTATTCAAATTAATTCTATTCCCACACTCAAATCTCAAAAGTTTATCTTTACTAAGCATCTCTTCTAAGATAAAGTCACCTTTTTTCACAGGTCTAAAATATTTTATATTTCAAAACCTAGATCTCTAGTTAACTAAATGATTTCACTTTTCATTCAAAGCTCATTTTACTCTTATTCTTTTTTTCTTATTAATACAGTCTATAAGATCAAAATTAATAGTACAATCACCCAAGGAACTTAGTCTAAATCTGCAATCTACACAGTGATAAGTAAAAGAAATCCATGGTAATAAATACCTATATTAATATATCAGCTATATAACTAAATTGTTTATTTCATAGAATTATCTGTGAACTGATAAAATGCTGAAATAGTGAAATGCTGGCATAGTGAAAAGTTCCTGAACAATCACTAAGATATTAACATGGCTCAGAGAAAAAAAAAAATATATCAGAGGAAAAGTAAGACTGCTTGTATTCCTCTATACTGACATTTAAAAAGAAAATCTTAAGGGAATAAAAATTTCAGCCAATTCAGTCACAAGTTAAATTCACACCTTTAGAAATATTTATATAATAAGTCATATTCAATTGCTAATATTTCCTATTTCAATAGTCCTATTATTTTTATAATTAGAGATGGTAATAATGAAGTATTTTTAATTTAAGAAATCACCAAATTTAATATATAAAAACCAAACAAAAAATACCAATCTGCAATACTATCCTAAAATTCAAGCAACAAATATTTAGTGAATATTTACTATGAATATGAAAACTTGTTAAACATAGCAAGAAGTGAAAACATGAATATGGCATGGTCCCAAGTTCTCTACACTGAAATAAAGATACATCAACTAATTATACCAAACTCACTGCTATACAGCAAATTTACATATATATACTGGATCTCAAATCTGTTTTTTATAGGAAGTAAAAAATTAAGATATATTAGTGTATGCTTCCATCATAGTTCAAAGTTATACTGTTATAGACAAAATACAACCAAATGAATGTGGGCTATATTCCCCCTCTCTCTCTGAAGAAAGCCTAATATTGAAATAACAATAAACTAAATATCAGGAGACCTAGATCTTAGTCTTGCTGCTACTACTAAACAGTTGTAAGATCTGAAGCATGTCATTAACTTCTTTGGATCATCTGTAAAATAGGATAGCTGATTTAAACCACCTTTGAAAGTCTTTACAACTCAAAGATTGTAGCAGAGACAGCCAAAAAATAAACAGGGGGAATAAATCAATAGAAAAAACAAAATCATATCAAAATTGTCTGCAAGCAAAAATTTCTACTAACTATGTGGTAAGAAATAATAGTCTTCTACTAAATAATCCAGGGTAATCAAACCTGGACTAGGAATCAGAGGACCTGGATTCTACTACTATTCACATGACTGCAGAAAAATTACCTGGTAAGTTTAAGCCTTAGTTTCCTGAGCTGTAACAATTAGAATAATAACATCTATTCTGCTCTCTTCATATGGTTGCTATAAAAATAAGCTGATATATAAATGTGCTACATAAACTCTAAAATTGTACAAATATTTCCATTACTAAGATGTGATTTAAAATAATTTTGTATGGGCTCTGAAAATGATTTACTTAAACTTTTCCACCTAATTTTCTCTAAGAAAAAAATAATCAAGATTAACAAAATTAATTATTGAAAATATGGCACCTCAATCATTACCCAAAACATGCTGATAAAAGCTTCATAGAGGCCGGGCGTGGTGGTTCACGCCTGTAATCCTAGCACTCTGGAGAGGCCGAGGCGGACGGATCGCTCAAGGTCAGGAGTTCGAGACCAGACTGAGCAATAGCAAGACCCTGTCTCTACTAAAAAATAGAAACAAATTAGTCGAACAACTAAAAATATACAGAAAAAATTAGCCGGGCATGGTGGCGCATGCCTGTAGTCCCAGCTACTCGGGAGGCTGAGGCAGAAGGATTGCTTGAGCCCAGGAGTTTGAGGTTGCTGTGAGCTAGGCTGATGCCACGGCACTCTAGCCTGGGCAACAAAGTGAGACTCTGTATCAAAAAAAAAAAAAAAAAAAAAAAAAAAAAAAAGCTTCATAGAACAAGTATTTGACATCAACATTATTGAGTATTCACTATATTCTGGATACTGTGCTAAAAAAGTTTCTAATTTAAACTTCACAATAACTATATAAGATAGACACTATCATTATTCCCTATTACAAATGAATAAATTGGGCTCAGAGAGATCCGGAAATTTTCCCATAGTCACAAAGCTAATAAGTAGAAACACCAAAATTCTAATCCTAAGTAGATGGACTCCAGAGTCTGAGAACTTAACAACACTATGTCACCTTTACCTCCTTCACACTGATATTATAACACTTTTAGGTGCCTCACAGTTTCAGCACTACCACTGATCTAAACAGAATGAGAACACTATCTGCATACACAGTAAAACCTGATCATATTTTAAAACTTAATTTCAATTCTGGGATCTGAGCTTCTGGCAGAAGCTTTCTGTCATTTTTCCTCCTTCTGAATAAATATAATACGGGAAAGGGAAGTGGTGAAAGCATGATATGAAGAGCAAAGGGGAAGGGCTCTATAAAAGCTTTACATAAGGTCATTTTCTTCCAGTCTCTTTGACTTTGCTGTTTCAGCCAGCTAAAAGATACTATCTAAGGTAGAACTCCAGCTCTTCTCCAAGTGCAAATGTCCAAAACCTAGGTTTGTCAATTCTAGGTTTTCCCCAAAGATAAATTTATTGACTGTCCTCGGACAATAGGGGTGCTGAAAGCATGGATCACAAAATCCTTCCTACATGGTAATGATTCACTGAGCTAACCTATTGTGCCCCAAATTTTTTTTAAGTTTCTATAAAACAATATTTCAAAGAGAACCTTGTATGACTACAGTTACTGTCACATAACCCAATAGAGATACTTCTGCCCATGCTAAAAGGCAAAAAAGAAACTGCCACAATTACTAATAACTCCAGTAAAACTGCTGGCTAAAATTATAAAGAAATCTGTAAGGTGGCTCTAGGGACATCTCTACATAAAAAACAAAAAAATTTTAACAAATAGATAAAATAAAAATAAGCAATGTGTAAAAAGCAGGAAAATATCCTACTAATAAATCACTAAGATGAAAAGATAACATCATGTAATTTATAATACATAATCTATATGCTGGGTTAATTGAAATTAAATAAACTTTTCATTGAGATATAAATGCAACACTTAATGGGCATATAAATATTTTTAAATTATGTTATTAAGTATGCTTATATGACACAAATATTTTGTCTCCATCTGCTGGAAAATAACAGCACTCTCCTAAGATCAATACAAATTTTATGAATGCTAGCAAAGTAAGAATTTCCGAAGATAATATCTTTAATGTTTATACATCATTTTCATGAAAATTCACAGACTTAGTATTTTTACATTTTGTTATAGAATATAACAAATGAAATGCATTATTATATCCTTACAGAATCATATTTTGTATTATGCCATTTTAAATAGAAACTCAAATATGAGAACATTATCAAGTATAAAAATATATATTTAATCCACTTGTTCCCAAATACATCATAATTAAAACAATCTTCCAAAATACTAATAATTTAAATAAGGCTTCAAAACACTGCAAATATTTTATCAATGCTTTGTCATATGTAAACTCGGGTCATTCCTTCAGTAATACCAATTATAAGAAATGCCTGTGTGTCTACAACCAAAATATAGGAATACCTTTACTAATCGATGACACACTACAGTCTTCTGGTGGAAGACCTGTCCCACCATCCTTCCAATATGGATTCAATTCTCTTTCCAGCAGTTTGGACTAGAAGAAAACATTTTCAGAGGTCAGATTTTAAAAATAAACCCACCACAAAAAAATATTAATAAATAATAAATCTGTAATCCAGTTAACAGTTATAACCCTGGACAAATCAATTAAAACTTTCTTAACATATGCTATTCTTAACATAAGTCATGTAACTTGCAGGAAATAATATCTAAATTCACATTCATTCAATGTTTTTATTGAATGCCTAGCATGTCTCAAAATTATGCTGGATATATAAGATGTAACTGTCAATAATCCTGATCAGCCCTTGATAGCTTATAATACAGTGAGAAAAACAGACAATATATAACTAATACATACTTTGAAAACAGAAATACAGAGTACTAAAGCTGCACAAAAAATTCAAACCCCTCTCACACGGAAAGATCAAAGTCTTCCTAGAGGAAGTATTACTAATATGTGCAGTCTTAGACCTAAAGATGATCAGAAATTAGCTAAGTTTTCTTTTTTTGGGTGGGGGAGGGAGGATAAAGATGTTCAAGGTAGAAAGAATAACAGCCTGTTCTTAAAACCCTGGAGAAAGAGAAAACACAGCACTTTCAGGAAACAAAGTAATTCTGACTGGCTAAAACTTAGTGTGAGTAAGTAATGACAAGAGATTGGGTTGTTGAATAATTAGGGACTAGACCACATGCACCATTTTGAACTGTTGTTGGGGTTTAATGCTGTGGGTAATGGAGAGTCATGAAAATGATCAGCTTCATATTACAAAAAGAGCAAACTGGCCTCAGTGTGAAGAAAAGACTGGAGAAGAACAAGATAGAGGCACAAATCCAGTCAGGAGATTGTGGCAGTTATCTAGGCAAGAGATGATGGCAGCCTAACCACAATGTAAGTGCCTCCTGTATTCCAAGCATGATGCCAGGCACTGAGATTATAATGAGTAAGGCAGGCATGGTCCTTACCATCAAAGAAACTACGGTCTAGAGAAGGGGGAAAGACAGTTAAGCAATATCAATACAGATAAGTGCTATGAAAGTAAAATGGTATAGAACTACATACTAGTGATACCTGAGAGTTGACCTCAGGAGTCAGAAAATGTTTCCTACAAGAAATAACAATTGCAATAGGATGGAGAGAAATGGAAAGCATTAAATGTCAGGAACTTCAGTTTCCAGGAATATGAACCAACCATACCATTGAAAATAAAAATGCTAGGTAAACTTAAAAAAAAAAAAAACAGCTTTTTAAATGTATCCATGAGCTGACAAAATAGTAAAGAATCAGCAGGGCGCAGTGGCTCATGCCTGTAATCCTAGCACTCTGGGAGGCCAAGGCAAGAGGATAGCTCAAGGTCAAGAGTTCAAAACCAGCGTGAGCAAGAGCGAGACCCTGTCTCTACTAAAACTAGAAAGAAATTAATTGGCCAACTAAAAATATAGAGAAAAAAAAATTAGCCAGGCATGGTGGCGCATGCCTATAGTCCCAGCTACTTGGGAGGCTGAGGCAGAAGGATTGCTTGAGCCCAGGAGTTTGAGGTTGCTGTGAACTAGGCTGACGCCATAGCACTCTAGCCCGGACAACAGAGTGAGACTCTATTTAAAAAAAAAACAAAAAGTAAAGAATCTTCAAAGGACAAAATTTAAGTTAAAGGTTAACTGAGAGAGATAAGCAAAACTGTAAACCACAAAGATTTGATTTCTTAGAGTAGTTTATAGCAAAAAAAAGGTCCTGTCACCTCACCTGTTAGTTTACTACAAAATGTGTCAGTATCTATAATCAAGGAATTTCTTCCAATGGTCTTATCTAGAAACACAAGCAGATACACATCAGGTACTCGACAGGACAAAAAAAAAGGCTAGAATTACATACTGAGGAGAACAACTGACAAGAGGCTAGAAAAACTGTAAGGGACTATCTGAAAATGTATAAAAGACTGAGGACTGAAAACATAAAGAACTTCTATAAATCAGTAAGAAAAAGACAAATGACCCTAATAAAAAAGCAAAAAACATAAACAAGCAGTTCACACTACAAGAAATCTGAACACAAAACATGAAAAGATCTTTCTTGTAATTATCATGTAAATACATATAAAAACAATGAAATACCATTTCTTACCCTTTGGTTAGTCCAGCAAAAATTTAAGTTTGACAATTACAGATACTACATATTGGAAAAGGAACATGTTGCTGGAACAACATAAATTGTTATAAACTCTTTGCAAATATTTGTGAAAGAATATAGGTGCATACTCTATAAATAAGCAATTCCACTTGTAGATATGCATTATAGAGAAATTTGTACACATATGCATGAGAAAATATATATAAGGCCTTCGTTGCAGCACTGTTTGTAATAGTGAAAAACAGTAAACAATATAAGTGTCCATAAGTAAATGAATGAATATTTAGAGTATGGTATAGTTGAATGATGAAAGACTACATAACAACTAAAAGGAATGAAATAGAAATAAAACGTATTAACATGAATCAATCTCTAAAACATATTCAGGCCTTCTAGTCAAAATGGCTTATTAAGCTTCCACTTCATCATCAAAATGGCTTATTAAGCTTCCACTTCATCATAATCTCCCCACTCAGGACAAACAGAAAAGATACATAATATAAAACATACCTGAGTTCAAAACAAGATAAACATCTCTGTGGATCAGAAACAGAACAGAAATGCAAAGCAGTACACAGGACTGAGGCCACAGGCCTACAGGGCTCTGTGTGTAAGCAAAAAGTGATAGTGCTGAGTTCAATTTGTGTAAGATAAAAAAATACTAAAAGCACTCCAGCTGAGACAAAAGAATGGAATCTGTCTCACCACATAAAGCCAAGGACTGAGGTAGGGAGAGCTCCTGCTCATGAAAGGTGGCTGAAGAATTGGTATAAGGTACAGAATGGGTCCATGGGTAAGTGCTATAGGTGTATAGCCTATGTAACACGATGAAGGCATAAAGAGAGAAGAGAACACAGCACAAACACAGCCTCAAGCATTGGTTTTCAAATTTTTCTGTGACCCTGACCCATGGTCAGTAGGGGGTGGTATGCATGTGTGTGTGTCCAAAATAAGAGTTTTAGGGGGAAAAAAATCTTTCTTACATGTAATACATGCTTATATTTTATATTTTTAAGTGCTAATTGTAATAAATTAAACTCATGACCCACATTTTGAAAACCACTAGCTTTGAAACACCAAAGAAATTATATTCCCAGATCAAGAAGAGATATAAAATCAACATGCTTCACATTGAACAACTGAAGACCATCATTTTAGATGTCTTCCCATTACCTTCACTTTATCTTTGTTGCCACTACAAGAATTAACATTTGGTTTTAAGAGCCATTTTTTTCTCAGAAAGAAAACATATATTTGTCATTTAAGAATATGATGTGCAAAGAACACACCCAAACTGACATGCAGGTGGTGAAAACTGGCTAATCTCACTCACTAGTCTAGATGATTTACTTCTGCATACAACCATCTGAATTCTTACCTAAGCAAAATTCCTGAATTACTACAGATTACCAAACTTCAGAACGAAATCCAAAGATTTATAGAACAGCAAAGTAATTGGAATTCATAGAGGAAAGGAGACTAAATCTACAATTTCAAATACACAAAAAGTGAAAAGGTTCCTACAATGTGCAGAGTTCTAAACTAGCTGTTAAGGAAGATACAAACATATTAATAAATAAAACAGTTTCTCAAAAATTTATATAAGGGAAATAGGATAAGATCACCCATCCTATGAATACTTTGTAGAAAACTACTATTAATAGTACTATACAGCAAAGGAACAAAGTGCTTGGGAAACATAAAGAAAGAAGAGATTTTTTTTCAGTCAAGGAAAATAGGAAGAGTTTCGCAGTATACATGAAATAGGCCTTTAAGGATAAACAGGATGCAGGCATACAGAGATGAAGGGAATTCACTAGACCAAATGAACAAAAATTTACAGGCAGGAATTTGCAGAGAAATATGAATGAGTGATTAAACTAGTATGGTTGAGGTACAAATTACCTGACAGAAAAAAATTTACCTTAAACATCAATCTAATGAGATTGGACTATATTTGTAGGCAACTTTGGGTCTCTGAAAGAGAACAATAAATACAGTCCAGGCTCTGAACAAGTTGAGAAATAAAACAAAAAGCATAAGAAATAAATACAAAAATCACCTTTACTATTGATGAAGGCTAAATTGGAAGCAAACAGCCGAACAGGCCTGTTAACTGAATCTCAAAATGAGGAAGACTTTCCCAGGTGCAGAAAGCACCAAACCAAACCCTACCTCTACCTCATTCCCTATCTGGTCTCTGCAGGCAGCCTGTTCCACAAGCAGGAAAGGCAGAGCTAAGCTGAGCATATTCAGTTTATTTTTTCCAAATTTTCCAGTAGAAAATTTACTCCATATCCTCAGGGACAGAATGAGAAAAGAGGGTGGCATGACATATCGATCGTGTTTCCCCGAAAATAAGACAAGGTTTTCTATTTATTTTTCCTCAAGAAGACACCGTAGGGCTTATTTTCAGGGGATGTG
>VBSM01001265.1:64439387-64490005 GCA_008086735.1 Cheirogaleus medius
GCAACAGAGCTCTCATGGGGCAGATGAGAAGGGCTGCTTGTCTTCTTTACCGCTTCACGACAAAATGCATGGGTTGTGCAGATACACTGCGTAGCCATGCCCATTACTAGGTCATATTTTCGGGGTAGGGCTTATATTGCGCAAATGCTTAGAAATCCTGCTAGGGCTTATTTTATGGGTAGGTCTTATTTTCCGGGAAACACGGTATCACTAGTGGAGCTTCCATCATCAGAAGTTCTTGTTGGCTCTTTCTCAAATCTGCCTCCTTACTCATATTTTCTATACCTCCTGTTCCTTTTATTTTTTTTTTCTTGAAAGCAAACATTCAGAATATGTTATTAGAACTTTTCTTTCTCTATTGGTTCACATTACACAGGTTTGCAAATGCAGCTATAAAAGGCAAATGTAAGCATGCTTTCTTAAGCATTTGACAAAGAAACTCCTTTCTAAGCTAATATGTTATTAGAACAGGTTTCTTTCCCCCATCTGGCCCTAATAGGCCACATAGAGAAATCCAGCAATAAAAGGCAAATGTAAGCATGCAGTCTATAAAATGCATCATAAACTGTTTTCTTTCAGTGAATGGGACAGTTTGACAGAGAAACACATTTGTAAGCAAACATTATTAGAACACATTTCTTTTTGTTTTGTTTTGTTTGGAGGGGGATGGTTTGCTTCAGGGTTTTCTCTTTTTTTATTCATACAGATTTAGCAGGTACAAGTGGAGTTTTGTTAAATGGATATATTGTGTATTGGTGAAGTCTGGGTTTTTTGTGTATACATCGCCTGGAGAGGGTACATTGTACCCAATAGGTAATTTTTCATCCCTCATACTCCTCCCACCCACTCATATTTTAGAGTCTCCAATGTCTATTTTTCCACTCTCTGCCCATAGTTTAACTCCCACTTATAAGTGAGAACATGCTCATACCTGCTTTTACTTTCTAAAGCTATATTAAGTAATCAAATAGATAAAGGTTTTGTGGATTCTACTGTTTATTGTTTCAGACAACTGTCTTTCAAGTACTAACCTCATATTTTCACGTACTTTGTGATTTGAGGTTGTGAGCTTATATTCCACAGAACTTTGTTTCTGCGAAAACTGTGAGGCCTAGGTTGACAGTGTGATCATCTAGAAGGGACAAGTGGTTACTTCTGCCAAGCACTATAAGGCACTACCAACTCAAGAATATTTTAAAATAAATTCCCACTTTAAAGATTTTTCAGACCAGACAGGTAGCATGAATTTGAGCCATAAACCCTATGAATCCAAGCTACAAACCACGATAGTGCATATCAGCTTGTAGTACATACTTCCTGGAGAGGTTTCCTCCCCTCTACCATACAAGATGCTTCACAACACAGGCAAGTTTTCTTGCTTTCAATTGGGTTTTTTTCCAAGTTCATCCTTTAATTGAAGATATATCCCTGTGGGGTCCCATTTTTTAGGGGTTTATCAATCAGACTTTCCCAACTCATGTAGGCTCTTGCCCTTATCTCCTATCCCCAAGCATCCATTAAAATTGAAATTCTAGATTACCAGGATCGTGGGATGCCCCAGGAAAGCGACCAGCTTCAGCATTTCTTTACATCTCTGGATTCATGCTTTTGCCTCATTTTTTAGCCTCTAAAGATTTCCCATTGTTTTCTTACCAGCAAGGTGACAAGAATAAAACATAAAATAAAAATGCTTATATTTTATCCAGAATTTTTAGGTGTCTTGAAATGGAAGCATTTCTGTGGTATTTAATTCAATATGTACACTAAAACAGAAGTTAATTGGGCCCACTTTTAATTCAATGACATTAACCTAAACTCAATATTCACTCTCAACTATATATGCCCTAAATTTATAAATCTAGTATACCTTTAAAGTGACTTCCTATAAGAAATTTACTTTAAAGAACTCATATCACATTTCATAGTTGTTCTCACTGATTTATTAAATACCACAAAAGATAAAATAATATTTAACAAGTAAAATTGTATTAATATAAGTGTCTTATCAGTTTAGTAAAGGCAACTTAGAAGGTTAAAGCATTTTAACATTCTCTTACCTGCTCAAGTGCTTGAGTTTTCTCTTGCTCTATTTTCCTCAGAGCTTCTTTTTCAGCTTTGAGTGATGATGATGACACAGTTTTAACAGACATAAAATCAACAGTCATCCATTCATCCCTCTATTAAAGAAAGGAAGCCATTTCAATCTGAACTGATTAGAACTTAATAATATAAATAATAATAAAGGAAGCCATTTCGACCTGAACCAATTAGAACTTATTAATATAAATAATAATAAAGGAAGCCATTTCAATCTGAACTGATTACAACTAATAAGAGCAGGGATTTTGAAGGCAATTAAACCTGAATCAAATCCTATATAACTTTAAGCAAGTTTCTTAATGTCTTTATGCCTTAGTCTTTCCTCTAATAAAATGGGATAAAATCCCTACCTTTCAGGATTGTGTTAAGGAGTAAACAAGATAATATAAGGCACCCAGCACAGTGCCTGGCACACAACAAGAAATCAAACATTAGTTCCTTTTCACCTGTCTTCCTTTGTCTATGGCTAAAAGTGGATAAATTACATTCTTCCTTAGGCATATGAACTATGACCCAAAATTTGTGAACTATTTCAACTGTAAGTATTGCTAAGAAAATGAAGGTGTGAAGTGAAGGGAAAGAAAAGTGTGATTGAACTCTACTCACTGTAGAAAGGTCAGATAGAGGTAACACTATAAGGCTTCCATATATAAGGGGGAAGTGCTGCTTCTCTATCAACCAGATGCAGAAAACCCCTAAGGGACTAGAATAGAGATGAGCACTCATTTCCTCACAGCAGGAAGAGAAGGGGAGTCTAAATGCTCAGCAAATAGCATTACTGCCAAAATTATTCATAAAATATACCGTTTTCAGAGTCTAATTTTTCTCCTGATGAAATTACAATCATCTTTCGTTTCAACATTCATCTATTCTTAGAAGTTGACATTTCTTTCTTTAAAATCAGGTGGCTTGCTTACCTGAATAACTTGCTTGTCATCTTCTTGTTCTGACTTTTCACCTTTCACTTTCCAGGCCTTTTCCTTGCCAAGAGTCTGAGATGAAACAGCCTCAACCCACTCATCTTCAGAGCTCTAAGAACATTTAGCATAGAAGAGAAATTCTCAAATTTGCATAATTTCATATAAAATTTCTGTGCTGTTGTTAAGTAGTAAAAATTCAGCTTCCTAGAGAAAATTCTTACACAATATTTTCCCTTTACAAAATGACATTGAAAATTTGAAGAAAAAAACATGTAATCCACTATTTCGGTTAGGCCCACAAAACATAACCAAATTATTTTTATTTTCTTATCAGTTTATTATCAAGCCAAAGGAAAGAAAAGAAAAATTAGAACTGCCAGGTAGACAACTCACTTCAGCGCAGAGCTTCAGTGCCTACCAGTATCACCCAGTAGTTCTCACATCTTTGCTTCATTAGAATAGTGGAAACAACAACCAAGTAAATGAGTTTGCTGTTTGCCCCTAAGTTTCAAATTTTGAGATTTCCCTGAATCTAAAAATGCAGAGATCTCAGGTAACAGCTAGACTAGTAAGGTATTCTGCTTACTATGTTTAAATACCAGATTATTAAATCAATTAAGAAATATCCCATCAATATCTACTATGTACTGATCATTATGCCAGGTTTTAGGTTTAGTTTTCCACAAATGCATCAATCTACTCTTCTATGTCAAGTACTGTATTAAGTACTTTCACATACATTATCACCCTGAAGCCTTAAAATAACCCTATAAAATATGATTTTGGTTTTGTAGATAAGGAAAGCTCCCCCAAATTAAGTACTTTGCCCAGGCTCTATGGTATCCAAGTCTGAGAACCAGGATAGGAATCTAGATCTGTCTAGCTCTAAAATCTATCCTTCAGAGCTATAAAACTTAAATGCAGGAAAGATCCTAGAAATCACCTAGCGCAAACCACCTGTTGAAGCACAGCTGAGAAATTTTGAAGCTAAGTGAGAGAAAAGTGAGTGAATAGCAAAGCAAACAGAATTTGGGTTTCTTGAATGAGACCAATATTCTTCCATTCTACAAAGTTCTCAGAAATTACCTAAAGCTTTCTTTGATTAGAGAACACAAATATATCTGTCAAAAAGTATAATCTACATGAAGTAAACATATTTGGGCTCTGCCACAACTGCCAACTGTTTCCCAAAGCAAAATGGATTTTATTCATTCATTCGTGTAGGCCTTGATTTGGATTTATAGAAAATTCAGAACTAGTTATTTATATTTATAGTTAAAATTTTATAAGATAATCACTATAAATGTACTTCTGGTCTGCTCATATTTACATCATCAAATCAGTTTGGGAGGACCTTGTTCCTAATTCTTGATGTCACCAAAAAGGGAGTTTGTAATCTGAAAAAATTAGCACTTTCTTTGGAGGAGTGCCAATTTGCTAAGATCAAACTAAAACAATTCAAAAGTCAGTGTTCCATAGAATTTTGCCATAGGCCGTCTTCAATAACTATGAATTTTCTTTATCTTACCAGATGTTGACCAACCACTTGAAATTCATTAAGTGGAGCCATCAGTTGCTTCATCACCACAGCTGCAACCAATCTGCAATTCTGGATAAATCTTGTCCTCATGACCTGCAACTTCAGTCTAGCTAGACTCAATCCCAGGTAGAATTCCCTTTACTGGTCCTTGATCAGTTCTCTCTTCTATTCCCTCACCCTCCTTTGAAGCATTTATCAATTTCACATTTATTTGTGGGACTATGTGATTAATGTCTCACTCTCCCACTAGGCATTAAGTGCTATAAATACAGGAAATACATCTGCTTTTGCCTACATTATATCCCCAAGTACCTAGCTTAATACATTGGCAGATAACATTGTCTGCTTCAACACCTTCCTCAAGCTCTATACCAACTCCCATTCCCCATATGCTCTGCAAATGATGTCTCCTCTTACCTCACTGAGAAAAATAAAGCTACCTTAGCTTCCAACCCACCCTCTAAGAAAATTATTTACAGCTGTGCCTATCCTTACCGCCTATTAACTCTTCCTGTTCAAGGAAGATCTTTCTTCAAAGGTTTTGATCTCAACAATTCCTGTTCTTTCAGGACCTTTCTCCATCAATTATCTCCTTCTCTTATAGCTTCAACCAAAGATCCCTAACGGCCTAGAAATATGCTCAAGTATTTCCCATCCTTTCATCCTTTTTCTTTTTTGGGGGTGGCGAGGCCTTCCTTGACCCTAGCAGGAATTCATCTTCCACCTTCGATTCTAAGACAAACTTGAAAGAGTAGTCTATATCCACTGCCTTCATATCCTCACTTTCATACATTTTTCTCAAAATTCTACAATATAGCTATTGTCCCCATTAATCTACCAAAAGATCTTCAGAGTTCACCAATGGCTTCCACTGTGTCAAATTCAACAAAATGTTTCAGTCTTTATCTCCCTAGACCTCTCTGCTCAATACAACTCTGGTGATGACTCACTTTCTTGACTTCCATTACACTTTCCAGTTCTCTTCCCACTCTTTGTTTCTTCTCCATTTCCTTCATGCTCTCTTCCTCCTTTGCTCAGCCCTTAAAAATCCATATTATTTAGAGTTCCATTCTTTGCCCACTACATTTTTTAATGTCTAAATGTTCACTGTGGGCCATTAAATCCACTCTTATAGCTTGAGCTACTACCAATTGTGCTGATACCTTTCAAATTTATCTAACAAAAAGTTTCAGTGACTTAATTGTCTAGTATACTTGGATGCCATCCTAAACTCAATAAGAAGAAAAAATAAAACCATCATCTTCTTCCACAAAATCTGTTCCTCCTTCTGTATTACTAAAGTAAGTTACATGGCACAACCAACCACCCACTTAACCAACTCAGAAACTCGGTATCATCTTCTTCACCCACCCAAACCTATTATTTTCATTTATAAAATATTTATCAAATATACTATAGAGTGAATACCATATGATTACCATGGGAACCTACTTCTACCCCTGGTCACAGGTGATTAGTTCAAAGCTAGGTACCTGACCCAATTCATTTCAATCAGAGTCATTCCCCAGGAATTTGAAATTAAAACTAAATGGGCTGATATAAAACTAAGGAGAGCTGGAAAGGCATTGGCAGAGGCCATTTCTGTCATGAGGAATGGAATTCAGCAAAAATTGATCTGTTTCAAGAAAAAAAAAAAATAGAACTCAGAGAGGAAAAAAATGAAGAAGATTCCAAAAAGCATTCACAATTCTAACTCCAACTATTTCTGAAGCCCAGTTGCCCTCCTACACCTAGATGTCTTATGAGAATGTTGAACTCTAATAATAAATCCCCACGGTTTTTGCATAATCCAATTTATGTTTGGTTTCTGTTACCTGCAACCAAGATTACCAACTAATACATATTTTCCCTTTTCCATTCTTAGAACAGCAGCCCTAGATCAGATTTTATCTCTCACTTAGACAACTGGAATAACCAAATTAGTCTCCTGGACTTCAATCTTTTCTGTTCCTCTTCCTTCTCCAACCCCTACCCTCCACCCCAAATACATTTAGAGCAATATAAAGGAGACATCTGACCACTGTATTTCTCTTCTGTGGCTCCCTGTCATAAAGACTGCCAGTTATTCCACTTCTTTCCTACAAATAGAACCCAATTTTACCTGGAAAAGCAATGTGCTTCATATGCTGGAAAGTGAAGCCTTATGAGCAAGTGTCCAATGAGATGTAAATAAAGGTATTGTGTGGGATCTTCTGGAAGCCAAGTTAAGGGGGAGAAAAAATAGCATCCTCTTTCCTGTTATCTGGACTAAGAGGCAATGCTATAAGGATGATGAAAGAGCAAGACAACAGAAGCCTTGATCCCAGAAGACCATACTAATCCTAGGTTGCCTACCTGATGCCTTTTATATGAAGGACCTTCTATCTCATTTAACCAATTGCTATTCTGCGATTGTCTAACAAATGCAGCTAAACCTAATTAGATTATACACTCCCTAACATACAAATTCAAAGCTCTTGATTTACCGGGCCCTTTCAATTCTTACAGTTTATCTCCATACACCCTCTCCTTCTGTTTTATGATCTAGTACTATCAAATTACTTATATTTATGTTTACATACAAACACACACACATACTCATACAACATATTATCTCAGAATTCCATGCGTTTGCTCTCACAATTCCTTATGCATGAAATGCCAAGCACATTTTTATTTGCCTAATTCTCACTAATCCTTTAAGTCTCAAGTATCATTTCCTCAATAAATCGGCAAATGAAATCCTCCCCCCCTAATACCTGCATTAACATGGCATCATGAGATTACATATTAATATTATGTATATCTTTATCCAATTAGAAAATAAGTTCCCCAAAGGTTTAAAAAAAAAAGCCTCTTTATATTTTTATATTCCCCATGTCTAGAACATTATCTTGCAAAGAATAGGCACTCAGTAAATGTGTGCTGAAATTAACTGAAACCCCTTCTTTTACTCTTCCAATAGCACTAGTCAGAAACTTCAAGTAGTAGCCTGCATTCAAGCATTAAATGACAGAAACTGAATGGAAGACACATTTGTGATGCAGTTAATAGTCTTATTATTCATTTATAGAACAGTTATCTAGACCACTCTGAAATCCTCCTGCCTCTATTCTGTTTCTCTTAATTTTATTACTCATTTTCACAATTATGCACTCACCTTAACACTTCAGCAAAATTGACGTTCCCCTCTCCTTCAGTTTCCTTGCTGATTTTAGTTCAATCCTCCATTTTACCTAGAAGGACTCATAAACTGCCAAGCTTAATATGCCTCCAGACTTAACACAGACCTCAGCACTCTCCTTCTCACATGCAGCCTTCAGAATTAACCACACTCCTAATCCTATCTAGAGGGCAAAACCTAGAAGGTGGAACCAAGACAGAAAAGTGCTATCAGCAAAAAATCAAGGGAACTTGAGGAAATTTATTATGTCTGCTTCTAGCCATGACATAATAAATGACATCAGAAAATAGAAATAAAAATAGAACATATGTGAAACAACTGTTTTCAGACACTAAATATTAGTGCAGGACTGTGATCCCTGATAAAACGGAAACAAATGAAGTGAACATTACAATCTCCACAGCTTTTCGCCTGGAGGCACTTTCCAGACTGTGGCACAAAGAGAGGTAACCCAAACAGACATGACAATCTCACTGAGGTAGGAGACAGAATTTGAATTTTGTGAAGGCTATGACAAAGTAAAGATGAGAAAAGAACTACACAGAGAAAGAGCACCATAAATCTACATAAAGGACCACTGGAGTCTTTAAATAAGTAAATACCAAGCTGAACATGCTGAGGATGAGAGTCCACATAGTCAGGCAAAGAATAACTATCATGGAAGGAATGATTGCTGGAGAGCTGTAAGCAGAAAAATCCTCAGAACTCACAAAGGGCTAGAAGACATTCTAGTTCCTACTAACCAAAATGGAGAAATCTTGTTGAACACCCAGGACAACCAGCAGAGAACCCAGAGGGTTGTGCCTTAGTAAGGCTAAACCAACCCTAGAGTAAAGTATTCTAGATGCATACTAACAAAACCTAAAAACAAGCCTCGAAAAGGATTACACTAATCCACAAGTAACTATCTATCTGCCAAAAGAAAACTAACACCCCTTAAAGGATGTCAACAAAATCCAGTTTTCACAAGGTTCAGTATCTAATTAAAAATTACTAGACATTCAAAGAAGCAGGAAACTGTGACCCAAAGTTAGTGGAAAAATCAATTAATTGATACAGAGCAAGAAAATAAAAGAGATAATGAAATAGCAAACCAAGATATTGACACAGCTCTTATAAATATGTTTAGGGAAAGGAAAACATGAACATAATGAGGAGACAGACTGAAGATATAAAAAAGACCCAAATGAAACTTCTAATGATGAAAAATACAATACCTGAAATGAAAATGTCACTAGATAGGGATAACAGTAGACTAGACACTGCAAAAAAATAGGCCTATAAACCTGAAGCTTATGGTATAGAAATAAAATCTACCCAAACTAAAGCACAGAAAGGAAAAAGGCTAGAAAGAAAGGTAACAGAGGCTCATTGACCTATGAGACAGTATTAAGAAGACTACCAAAAGGAAAAAACACTCATAAAACAATAGCCAGAAAGTTTCAAATTTGAGAGAAACTATAAACTCACAAATCAAGAAGCAAAATGAACCTAAGGTAGGTGCTATAATCTGAATGTTCATGTCTCCCCACTCCATATTCCTATGTTGAAACCCCCTAACCTCCAAAGTGATGGTATTAGAAGGTAGGGCCTTTGGGAGATGATTAAGAATGGGATTAGTACGCTTATAAAAGGGGGCACAAGAGAGCTCCTTTGCTCCCTTCCGCCATGTGAGATTAGAGTGAGAAAACAGCTGTCTATGAGGAAGCAGGCCCTTACTGGACACCATATCTGCCAGTGCCTTGATCCTGGATCAAACTCCAGATATAAATGTGAGATATAAATTCCTGTTGCTTACAAGCCACCAAATCTATGATACTTGATATAGCAGCCCAAATGGATTAAGACAGTGGACAAACACAAAGAAATCAACAAGATACATCGTAACTGATTCACTAAAAAATGATAGTAAAGAAAAAAATTTAAAAAGCATCAGAATAAAAAGGAAGACTAGATACAGAAGAAAAAGGATTAAAAAATATTACTAAATTCTTTTTATGTATAATGCAAACCAGAAGATAATGGAATGACATTTTAAAGTGCAGAAAAAGAACTGTGAATGTAAAAATCTGTATCTAGCCACTAATCTAACCAAATGTGACTACTGAACACTTAAAATTTGGCTAGCAAGACTGAAGAAATGAATTTTCAACCTGATAAAATTTTAATTAAAAAACTTAAAAGCTATGTATAGTTACTATATTGAATAGTGTAAAAACAACCCTTAAAAAAGGAAAAAATTAATAGGCTAGATAAAAAATCAAGACACAAATATACACTGCCTACAAGAAATACACTTTTAATATACAAGGAACAGATACATTAAAACTAAAAGAATTTAAAAAGGATATAACATGAAAATACAAATAAGAAAGCTGAAAAGGTTTTAATATGAGACAAAGCAGACTTTTATAGATAAGAGTATTACCAAAGATAAAGAGGAACATTTCATAATAATATAATGGTCGATTCATCAAGGAAATATAATAATCTTAAATATGTATGTACCTAAAAAGCTTCAAAACACATAACACAAAAACTGACAAAACTGAAAGCAGAAATAGACAAATCCACAATTACAGTTAAAGATTTCAATACTGTTCTCTCAGTAACTGATAGGACAAATAAACAGAAAATCATAAGAATACAAGAGACTTAACACTATTAACCAACTTTCACTAACTGATGTTTATAGAATACTATACCTAACAACAGCAGAATACATATTCATTTCAAATATACATGGAATTTTCACCAAGATAGATCATATGCTATTCTTAGCTTTCTGGGCTGTATTTTAAAAAAAAAAAATCATAGGCTAGAACATAAAATAAGTCTCAATAACTTTTTAAAAATTAAATTATACAGAGTATATTCTATATCAATAACAGAATCAACTTCAAAGTCAATAACAAAAAACCTGCCTCGAGGGGGGAGGGGGGCATGGGGAATATACATAACCGTAATATTTGTACCCCCATAATATGCTGAAATAAAAAAAATATATATACTAAAAAAAAAAAAAAAAAAAAAAAAAAAAAAAAAAAAAAAAAAAAAAAAAATAACAAAAAACCTAGTAAAATCTACAATTATCTGGATATTTTGAAACCTACTTATATATGATTCATGAATTTTAAAAAAGTAAAAAAATATTTTGAATAGGATGTTATAAAAATATACAACACATAAAAATTAGGTGGAAATACAACAGTGCTAAAAGAAAAATTTAGAGATTAAATATTCATTAGAACAAAAGGAAGATTTAGAATCAATTACCTATGCATCCACCTTAGGAAGCTAGAAAAAGAAGAGCAAATTAAACACAAAATAAGTACTAGGAATAAGATAGAAAATACATAAAGAAAAAACAATGAAACTAGAAGGTAATTATTTTGAGAAGTCTAATACCATTGATAAACTTCAGGCAAAACTAACCAAGGAATGAAACGGAAAATAGAAATTGCCAAAATCAGGAATGAAAGAGGGGACATCACTACAGATTCCACAGACATTAAAAGGACAAATGAAATATTACAAAAAACTTTATGGCAGTAAACTTGACAATTTCAATGAAATAAATTCCTTGAAAAACCCAAATTATTAATACTAAAACTAACTCATGAATAAACAGAAAATATTTAATATACCTACTAGAGGAATTAAATTTTTGGTTAAAAACCATTCCACAAAGAAAACTCCAAGACCAAAGGATTTCACTGGTGAATTTTTAACAAACATTTAAGGAAGAAATCACATCAATCTTGCACAAATTCTTTGACAAAACAGCAGAAGAGGAATATATTTTAATTCATCTGTGAGGCCAACATTACCTTTAAGCAAAAATGCCAATATCCCTCATGAACACAGATGAAAAAAAATCCTCACCAAATGGTTAACAAATCAAATCCAGAAATATATGTATTATATAAAGTATATAAATATAAATATATATATATCAACATATCAACAAATGTGATTTCTCCGAAGAATGCATGTTGGTGAAGCATTTGAAAATCAAAGCAATATAATTCTCCATGTTAGCTGAATAAAGGAGAAAAATCATATGATCATATCAATAGATGCAGAAAAAGCATTTAATAGAATTCAATACTCTTTCAAGATATAAACTCAAAAAACTGGAAATAGAAGGTAATTTCATGTATGAAAGGGCATACATGAAAATCTCACAGCTAAGATCATGCTTAAAGGTGAAAGACTAAATGTTTTCCACCTAAGATAGGAAATAAGGCAATGATGTGTACTTTTACCACTTCCATCCAACACTATATTAAAGTCCTAGCTACTGAAATAAGGCAACAAAATAAATAACAAATAAAATAAAAGGCACAGAGATTGAAAAGAAAAAAGTAAAACAGTCTTTATTCACACATGCCATAATCATGTACCTAAAAATCCTAAGAAATCTACCAAAAAAGCTACTAGCATAGTATTTGTGAATTTACCAAGGTGAAAAAGATACAAGCTAAATATACAAAAAGCAGTTGTATATTTTTATATACTAGCTGCAAACACATTTTTTAAAACTCTATTTATAATAGCACTCCAAGAAAACAAAATAGAAAAAAGTACAACAAAAGACATATAAGACCTCTACAATGAAAATTCCAGAACATTGTGAGAGAAATTAAAGAACTTAAAGGGATAGAGAAATACATCATGTGCATGATGAAGTGAAAGACTATTTTAAGATGTCAATCTCCCAAAATTAATCAACTGATACAAAACCATTCCAATCAAAATACCAGCAGACATTGTTGTTGAAATAAGCTGATTCTAAAATTTATAAAGAAATGCAAATAAGTTAGAGTAGCCAAAACAATTTTCAAAAAGAACAAAATCAAAGGACTTTCACTACCTGATTCCAAACTTACCCTAAAGCTCCATGAACATAGTGTATTTATGAGAAACATGTAGCTCAATGGAGCAGAATAGAGAGTCATTTGCTCCACTGATTTTCAACAAAGGAGTCAATGAAATTTAATAGGGAAAAGTTAGCTTTCTCAATAAATGATGCTAGAACAAATGGAAATTCATATGGGAAAAAAATAAACTTTGCCACTTATACTATAAACAAAAATTAAATACTATGATTTATAAATAGATCATAGATAAACAAAAAAGGAAAGCTATAAAACTTCCAGAAAAAAAAAAAAACAACAGGAGAAAATCAGGTGTGACTGAGTTGTGAAAAGATTAGGACACCAAAATCACTAAGAAAAAGATAATAAAAAATGAAAAATAACTGATAAATTAGACTTCACAAAAGAAGACAAAAAATGGCCAATAAAGACTTAAAATGATTTATATCATTGTTCTTCAGGGAAACACCACATGAGATACTACTACACACACAGCAGAATGGCTAAAAATTACAATGACTCACAATACCAAGCGCTAGCAAGGATGTGGAATGACTAAAACTCACACAGACTGTTGGTAGGAACGTAAAATGGTCCAACCACTTTGGAAAACAATGGCATTTTCCCAAGAGAAATGAAAACATATGTCCACAAAAAGACTTGTACACAAATGTTCACAGTAGCATTTTTCCTAACAGCTCCAAACTAAAAATAACCCAAATAACTTTCAACAGATAAACACATAAGCAAATTGTGGTATATTCATACAATGGAACACAGCAACAAAAAGGGAAGAACTACTGATATATGCAACAACATGAATGAACTGCAAAAACATTATGTTGAGTCAAAGAAACCAGACACAAAAAGGATATTTTATGAATCAATTTATATGAAATTTGAGAATAGCTAAGACTATAGTGTGCTTAAGTAGCTTCTTAGTTGTCCAATCTTGGAGTGGGTGGGGTGGGGGCAGGGAGACTGACTGCAAAAGCCATGAAAAACTTGATAAGGTAGTGAAATTGTTCTGTATCTTAAGTGACATGGTTAAACAGGTGTATTCACCGAACAGTACATTTAAAATAGGATCACTGTGTTATATGTAAATTATACCTCAGTAAAGTTGATTTTAAAATAAAGGGACCTTGACAAAGTCAAGATACGCTTTGCAGCCTCACATGGATCCTCAATGCTGCTCAGCAATTTTCCAATTTTCTTTTACTACCTAAGCAAAGCTGTTTGAAATCTATACCATTTCCTCAATCCCTCTCTTATTTTTATTCCCAAATTATCTTCTCAGTGATTTTACCTTCTACTTCACAGAGAACAAGAAGTAGAAACATCATCACTAATCAATTCCCTTCTTATCACACCATCTCCTTATTTATCTTCATTTGTACAAATAAACATGTTACAACTTCTCACCTAGCTCAGAAAAGAGGGTCCTCCTACGCCTCATCAAAGCTGACCCTCATTCCCTTGGGACTCTGCTAATCCAAATTTATCATTCTCCTCAATATTATTTATCTCTCCTTCCCTAAAAACATTTTCTCAAAAAGACCTCCCAACAACCCTGCCTCCTCTACCTTCCCCGCTGTCTTTCCTTCTCTTTACTACCAATACAAATTTCTCTTTCATTCTTTATTTCATTTCAATGTGCTGTGGCCACAGAGCATTCATTCAAATGACTCTAAGGTATAGGAGCGCTGTCCAGAAAGTATTCAGCCATGAATACAATGGATATATCAATACAGTGGCTGGATACTTTCCAGACAGCACTTGCATATGTTATACAACTTATCTATAAGTGTACATACTGTATGTTGCAAAAATATAAATATATACACATCTATTTCCAGGAAAGAACAAAGAAAAAAACAGGACAATGTGTCTCTAACAAGGGGAAGAAAGTGTCCTTAATCAAATGACATAAATGTTTAAACAGCCTGGCAGATCTAGGGCCTCTTAGTCTGTGATCTTTGCATAAATTCCAAGGAGTTTTATAAATCCCACTGAAATAAACAACCTTGTACATACATGTTTTTTTGGAGAAAGTATCACTTACTTTTATTAGATTCTCAATGCAGTCAATAATCCAAACTCACAATTGTAAAATTAGTGTCTCTGTGTATCTTATTTTCTCTTTAAGATTTTCTAAATCCCTTTGCTCTGAGTTACATTCAAAAAAATTTCTATGTAATTTAAATATTTCTACCATTACAAAATATGCTGGCTAGTCTACAAGACTATCTTGTATTTCTCACTATGAATAAATACACTGTATTCTCACATAAGATAGGCTTTCAAGGTCAATTACCATTTTAGTGTATTGAGAACTATAGAACTTTTGACACATAACTTCATCCAAACTCCTGTACTAAGAGATTTAACCAAACTCTAGCATGGCTTCTAGTTGTAGATTATGTCCCTAGAATAGATGACCCTAGCAAATGCCTGCCTGAGACAGCTCAACACTGCTAGGAAAATTTACTATTTGTTTCAGCCAACACCTGATGATAGACCCTGGATTTCCCTTTCTAAGGGTATTTATTAATACTAAAAAGAGCTTATAGTTGTGAATGTCGTGTCTCTTACCACTCAGAAGGGTCTGAGAGCCATTCCTCTGAAATGTAATCATCAGGAAAGATAGGGCCTATCTCCCAGTCTCTGCGGGAGGACAGAATCCTAACTACAATAATTGCCAGCTGGCAAACACAGCTGGCCTAATCCAATTTATAATGACCAACCCTTTGTAATTTTTCACTTTTCTCACTCTATTGAGCCCTCACTTTCTCCCCCCCTCATTCTTCCCTTTAAAATGCCCAAATCATCTCTGCACAAATTAGGATGAGGCTCAGCAATTTCCCCTACTGTCAGTAGATACTGAATAAGATCTGTTTTCACCACTTTAACTAATATCCAGCTATGTTTATCTTTGATTGTTTACTGCCAAAAATTTAGTTTCTGAAACAACAGGTGATCCAGACTTCTGACTATAGTGATTCAACTGAAAGGATAACCATATAAAGTTCATACATGGGAGACCAATTATCCCTAAACACCTCTAGCTCATCACTCTCTGTGCATAACCTCTTTCTTCCTCAAAACAAGTATGAAGGATTTGACCTACTTCCTTTTGTTCTGTGAGTCCTCTTCAGCCCAGAACTGGCTAGAGACATAGCCAACCCAATACTCTCTTCCTCATGACCCCAAAGGTAAGTATATAAAACACATCCAGTTTTAAAGACTTAAATGTTAATTTCTACACAAAAAAAAAAAAAACAGGGGTGACAGACTCTCAAATGTCTTGAAACCCTTTTCCCTTATTTTTACAACACTGGTCTTCCCTGCTTCTCCTAATTTTCCAACTACTTTTACTTAGCATCCTTTATTTCCTATCTGATTCTTCAGTGTTGGTATTCATCTTTCTTTTCAGTTTCCCTAGACATTTCATCCATTCTAATGGCTCTAACTAGCAATGATTCCCAAATCATATCCCCATCTTCTTACATGTTCTCTGAAACCCAAGATCCACATTTCCAATATTTCCTGTACATCTCCAAGTAGATGTCTCACAGATATTTTCATATCACAACTAGTAGTATCTTGAGTTCTCATACATTTTTAGTTCCCATATATTATTCTTTCAAATAAAAATTTCTCAAATAGCTGCTCTGATTAATTTTAGTACATACTTACTGATGAACTATCAGCTGACTCATTGTTTTTTTCGTACTTTTGTTTCTTGTTCTTTTTTTTCTTCTCTTTCTTTACTTTTTTTGAATGCTTGTCTTTTTTCTTCTTTTTCTTCACAGAATGTTCCTATAATCATTTTCAATAGGCAAGAAAGGAATTTAGTTTTACCTTTCTTCAGTAGGAAGCATTTTGAAGGAAAAAAATCCACATTCTAAAAAGCTTTAAGTCTTTCATGTAATGAAACAAAGAATATAACTAAGTAAATAAAATCTTCCAAGAAACCTTAACATGCCTTCTATATGTACTACTAATAAATCATATAGCTGAGACTCCTTATCAGAAAAATATTAGAAAAATTTTTTTATTTGTAGATTCATGACAGATATAATCAAATAAACACATATATATTCACAAATATATATACATTTCATACATATACACACACACATATTCACACACACACAATAACCCTCTATAGTCCCCCAAAAAATCTTTATACAAGATTATTAGGCCATAAAAAATATAACAAAATAGTATGAATTTAAATTGTAGGAAGAGGCTGGAGGGAGGAGGAGGGATGGAGAAAGAGAAGATATGGATCAAAGAGTAAAAAGCTTCATTACACTAGAGAAATAAGTTTTAGTGATCTATTGCATGGTGACCACATTTAATAATAAAGTATTGTATATTCCAAAATTGCTGAAAGAATAGATTTTTTTTTTGCATTTTCTTTTTTTTTATTTATTTATTTTTTTTATTTCGTGCTATAATGGGGGTACAAATATTGTTAAGGTTACATACATTGCCCCTACCACTCCCCCCCCCAACATGCCAGAGCTCCAAGTGAGTCCAATCCCCAGGTGGCGCGCACCGCATACATTATGTGACCCTACACTTCCTCCCTCCTCCCGCCTGCCCTCCATCCAACAAAAGATTTTTTTTTTATACTTTAGATACATTGTATAACTTTGCCTCTCCCTAAGAAAGGTTAGAGGTATGCCTTTCCCCACCCCCACAATGTTCTCCACATCTCTATGATGTGGGTCTTGCCCCAAGAATAGATTTTTAATGTTCTCACCACAAAAAAAGATAAGTTGGTGAGGTGATAATGTTAATTAGCTTGATTGAATTTCATAATAATATGGACATAGATCAAAACATCACACTGCACCCCATAAATAAACACAATTATTTGTCAATTCAAAATAAATTTTTAAAAAATTGTAGGAAAACAGGCTTGAGACCTAAAAACAAAAAGTCAAAGACAAAAAGCTTAAAATGCATAATTTTTTAAACCCATAAGCTTGCTATAAGTGAGCCAGACTGTAAAGCTAAGTCTTCTACCAGCTCAAGTAACAAAATCATTCTAATATCATAATGTCCAAAATATTACAATATATCACTTCTGCCAAAGAGATAAAAACTAGTCAGTAATGCCAACTACGTGATATTCATTCTGTAACTCAGGAAAACAGTCCATAAAGTTGTTCTTCCAATATTATAATAACTTGAATAAGTGCAAAAAAAGACAGGTATGTTTACATCAAGTAAATCTGTTAGTATTCACCTCTGAGAATTGTTCAATTCGCTCATTCACATCAGGAAGCATCCATGTATCCTCACCCCGAAGTCGCTTAAGTTCTTTACGTCTTTCTTCTTTTTCAAAATTGGCTTTAGCCTACAATAACAACAACAACAAAAAACTGGCAATTGATCCAACTGGTTTACACACACAAAAAAAAATGGAAAACAAAAACCTACCCCACTTTAACATAAAGGTATCTACTCATTAACCAACAGACTATTCCTTGCCAGGAACTTGCTTCTACCAAGTGTTGAAAAGATTTAAAAACAAAACCTCTTCTTCCACATAACCAATCACATTATTAACCTCCAGTGAATTAAGCTACCAAGCTGGGACCTATTATAGAATCCTAGGACCTATTTCAAGCCCTCCACTCTCTCTAAGCTCCCAACCTCAAATATGATTTCGAACCCCTTTTCTCTTCACCATCCCTGTGACTACCACCTTAGACTTTTGCAAGTTAGGAGACTGACCTCCATGCAATCAATACGCAAAGCCTGTACGCCAATACCCAACCCCCAAAATGCTTCAGGAAGAATCATCTTTCTAAAAAGAAATTATCAAATTACTAATTTTTATTCATCTTTCAACAATAGTCAAATAAAGTAAGTTTTTCTTAGGAAGTTGTTCCTGACCTCTTATTCTTCCTCCTAAACTCCAAAGTTGGGTTTGGTCCTTCTGAAACTCTGTGCATATCTCTACTATAAGATTTATCACAGCTTACCAATCCTACTTCCGGAAACTGCTTGAAACACCAAAGAGACAAGGATGAATATTTATTATACATATATATTATCTATGTTGAAATCAGGGAACAATACCAACCTTTCACCTATCCAAGACTAATCGCCCACTCATCCCCTTTAAAATCTGACTGTAGTCATTTTCACTTCTCCTTCCAGTCTCCTCCTGGCTCCTTCTCATCTGCATTTAAACTCGTTTAAAACTCTTCCATATTAAAACAAACAAAACAAAAACCCTCACTGCGTTCTATGTTGCTCTCCAAACTACAACTTTTCCCTTTTATTGCCATACTTCTTCTTGAATAGCTTGTCAGATAATTCAATACAGTTTACTTCCTCTACTCTTTATATGTTACTTCTATACATCTCAAGCTTAGTGAGAAATATGTTTCTCAACCTTTGGTGAGAGGCTAAATTTCCTGGGTCTCTTGTGTTAACTCTTGTTTGGATCAGGACTGGCTTACAGTTAAGTCTGGAATTGATACTAATAATAAGACAAGAGAATGAAAATTCAAGCTAAGTCTACTCAAATGCAACTGACATTTGTTCCTGAAAAGGTAAAATTTCATTTTACATACAGCAGAAGCAATGACTGAGACTGTGAAACACGCAGAGTCCTTAAAAGTGGCAGAGTACCTACAAAGTGCGCAGTCCGGCTGACAGAAATGCAAAGAATAGATGATTTAAAAAGGAAACTTGGAGAAAAAGAAAGGGATATCCCAGAAAAGAGAATGAGCAACTGGAACCTGCCAGAGCATCTAGAAGACGAGAGATACACAAGAATTTATCAGCATTGCAAAGGGAGACTTCACCCAAATAAAGTGAGGTACAGTGGTTAAGGGAAGGGGTGGGTAAGCTAGCTTCCAGGAACTCTCAACTTCCACAACGCCAAATAACTACAAAAGTCACAAAACGGAGGTACCTGGAGCAACACCTCGGCCCTGGCAATCCGGGTCTGTTCTTTACGCTCTTCAATACTCTTCGCACTTTCAAATCGACCACTGGCAGCCTCCATAGTTGTTGTCACCGTAAAGCTAGGAAGCCGTCATGAAATCTTAGTTTACGACAGTCGTAATTTAAGAAACAAACCGGGACTTCCGACCAGGGAGAGGAGGGGCTCTGCGCCACCAACAGAGCATGCGCAGACTTCGGTGTCGCGTAAGGTTCCAGTGATTACTCCAGTTCCAGGTTTTCGGCGAGACTTGGAAACTGGCGAAAGATTTGTTGTTTCGCGTATTGAGTTCACTGTAGGTGCAAGTAATATTAATTTACATGTGTTATGTGGCTTGCACTATACTAACAACTTTCTCACAAATTTAACGTACGGAAGCTCCTAGAGGTTACGTCCATACGTGTTAAAGTTTTGCGCCAAAGTTCCCTTTCTTACCAGAGGATCGCTTCCCTGTACTGGACGAATGGGCTGAAGCTGGCCAGAAGATCAAAGTTGCATTGAAGATTAAGTGTTTCACTTTAGTGGATTTTTTTTTTAATATATGAAATAGTCATGTGACATTGTACTTAATGATTAGTCCGTGCTTATTTTGTTAGAATTTTACATTATTTTTTGTCTAACCTCATATTATTTGCTTATACTTATCTATCCAAACATTTTTTATTGCAATGGGAAATTACATATTTATTTGGGTGGGGATTTCTTTGTTTTCTTTTATGTATGTATCTCCCAAACATAGAACTCTTAAGTGCCATGAAGAATAAGACATTTTAAAGTATTTATCAAGTGCTTTGAGAATATAAAACACTAAACTTAACATTTATAATCATAAAGGTAAAGAAGAAGTCTGGAGAATCATTATAAACTAGATACTTTAAAGACACTAAAAATAATTAACGTAAGCCAGGTTGAAGTAAATATTCTTTCTTTTCAGCTTTCATAAAATTAAATGTGTGTTTGCAAGAAGCTTTCCCAGGAGTTTCTAATTTAACTATCATTCTATAAAAGTCTTAATCTTGAGCACATAATGTTTACTTCTTTGCTGTAAAATAGAATGTACTCATTGTATTTTTGTTATAGAAAATTGAATTTTAATTTACCTACTGACCTTGTAATATTTAACCAACTGGCTACTTTGACTGATTTTGTCATCATTAACTAACATTTAAGTCTTTTCAGATTCTCTTGGGATTCAGAAAAACATCCATTCCCTCCTTTGCATCAATTACAGGACAAAAAAATATAAACAGTGATTATTACAGAAACGTGTGTTTTAATCCATTTAGGCAGCTATAACAAGACTATCATAGACTAGATGGCTTATAAACAACAAACATTTATTTCTCACAGTTTTGAAGACCAGGAAGTCCCAGCATAAGATGTGGGTAGATTTGCTGTCTGGTGAGGGTGGGTCCTGGTGCATAGATGGCAAGTCTTTTGCTCTGTCCCATGTGGCAGAAGGGGTGAGGGATCTCTCTAGGACCTCTTTTATAGGGGCATTAATCTCATTCAAGAAGATGCTGCCCTCATAAACCAATCACCTCCCAAAGGCCCTACCTCCACATAGCTTCACATTATGGAATAGGTTTCAACACAAGAATTTGGGGGGAGCACAAACATTCAGTCTGTAGCAATGTATAAAGTTATATGAAAAAAGGTTTAAAAATTTTACATAAGGCTCAAAAAAAGACTAGAATAAATGGAAAAATATACTGTGTCCTTAAAGAAGATGTAACATCATAAACAGTCAACTTTCCTTAAATTAATTTGTAAATACAATGCAATACAAATAAAATTACCAACAAAAAAATGTTGGGGTCAGAGAGGAGAACCAGGCATGTTAAAATAGAAGGAAAAAAAGGTTGTTTTGGCTAGGTTTGCATTTGACCACACCTAATAAAAATCTAATCACTTGGTTTAATCAAATAAGAAGTAATGTATTAAGGAGCCTAAAGGTGGCTGATCCAGGATTGGTGCAGTTGCTGAAGGAACCGGATTGTTTCTCCTTTTCTGCTTTGTTGCAGTCTTTAGTCTTCATGGTCACAAGCAAGGTATCACATTCTTCTATGTCTGTTCATGGCATCTATTAGACACAAGCATAAAGGGAAAGAACAAAGGGTAAAAGGTGGTATGCCAGCTAAGCTGACCCCATTTTCTATTAGAAAAATGATGGCTTTTCCTAAAGCCTAGTCCAGTTTTTTCCCTGTAAATCTTATGAGCCAGAAGTAGGTTACATGGCCACAACTAATTACAAAAGAGTCATGAAGATTCCAGGACAGTTACATCATGTAATGCCACTCAACTTGATTTTGTCTGAGGTTTCTTTGTGATTAGCTTCAAGTTAGGCATTTTGAGCAGAACTATCACAGAAGTGGGGCTGTCTTATAGCATCCTATTGGGTAGCACATGATGTCCATTTGTTCCAGTGCTGGTGATGTTAATTCTAATCATTTAAATAAAGTGATGTCTGCCAAACTTCTTTGCTGTAAAGTACCCCTATTCCTTTTGTAATTAATAAGTATTTTATGAAGTGGTTTTTGAAACTATGTAAATTATGTATCAAATTTTCAAGTTTTTTAATATCAGTATCAAATATTTGAATTATTCATTTATATCACATGGACTCATGATTTCTCAGTGGATTCCTGTTTTTGTTCAGTGGGATACTATTAAGTTATTTCAATATTTCTTCTGATGCTCAGATGATGTCCCAGGTTAGGCCAGTGAGAACCTCTTCAAGCTGGTTTCTGTGTCCTTTAGACATACACCCATATTCTTTGAGCATTTCCTTTTTGGTAGAAGAAGATAATCAATGTTCATCTTATATAATACTTTCTCTACATAAGCCCTGGAATCAACATTTTTTCCAAGAATGCTGGGTTTCTTTTAGTTTAAAATGGTATTTAGAAAAAACAAATCTGAACTTAGGTGAAAGAAAGACTTTATTCAAAAAAATTATTGCAATATGGGGAGGAGGCCTATTATAATAGGGAGAACATTCTGAAACTAAGATTTATAAGGGTCTCAAAGGTTGGGAAGAAAAAGCTTTTCTTTTATAGAGTATAGTAGACAAGGCCTAGAAAGACCCAGGTTTGAGGGAATGGGATGAGCAGGCAGCGTGACATTTTCCAAGAACATAGTGACAGTAGCCATTTCCCAGAACACAAAAGGATACGGCGATTTCTTAATGGTCATTTTCTAGGAGCATAAGGTTCAGGTAAAGTTTACAATTGTCAAGGCCAATATCTGGGCACTAAGTATGCTCATTAATATCAGGATGTTGCTGCTCCAGGTCCTCTCAATGGGCAGAGCTAAGGAGAAGATATATAGATGTAGATAAAGTTGTAGATATATACAACTATTTCTGTATCTACCTCCATGTACTGAAAACCATGAGTTCATACAGATACCTCCAGTTCTAACTCAATACCACAGGGTTCATTCTAGTTTTTTCATTTCCATATTTGTAAATCCATGCTCTAACAGGTATAAACCTAATTCCCATTATTCTTAGTATATTAACTTATTTGATCAATTATCCAATATGTAACCAATTTTCTATTGCCATCAGCTCTCCTTCCCTTGACAGATGCCCTCTTTAGCCCACTGAGATCTTAACAGCCTGTCCTAGGTTACCACATTCAGGATCTGACACCTTAAACAGGACTACCATCCCACACAGGTACACTTCTCACCCTGCCTGGTCTCTGATACTGAAGTTCCAGGTGCCACGCACACCACATAGGCACCCTTCACACCCCAGTTGTGCTCAGAGACACTCTCCCAACTCACCAACCTGGATGCATACCTTGCTCAGTCCACTAAATGACTTTGTCATTGAAGGAACTAGAAGAGAAAGACAAAGATTTAAGTCTCTTTTAATCTATAAAATTTTCGCCTGATCTCCCATTTTATTTTCATGCCATTTATGTATTAAAGAAACTGGGTCCCTTTTATTTTTAGATATCTCACATTATGAGTTTAGCTTATTGCATCTTCTTTTTTTATTTTAACATTTCTTTATCCCCTATTTCCTATAAACTGGTAGTTAAATTTAGAGATTTTATTAGATTTAGGTTCAATATTTTTTATAAAAATACTTCTGTCTACTTCCCATTGCATCACTTTTTTTTTTTTTTTTTTTTTTTTTTGTGGTGGAGACTAGGTCTCACTCTTGCTCAGGCTGGTCTCAAAATCCTGACCTTATGCAGTCCCCCTACTTCAGCCTCCCAGAGTGCTGGGATTACAAATGTGAGCCACCATGCCTGACCATTGCATCACATCTTGAGGCACATCATAGTTGTTCTACTTTTCATGAAGATTGATAAGTGGAGTTCAGGTGTTGTCAGCCTGAATTCATCTGTTATCAGGGTCCCCATCAGTCTAATAGTTTTAGCCTCCATTAATTATCATTTTCAAGATTAATTATTTTTCTAGGACTGTAAAATGGTGGCTTTCAAATTCTGCCATTTTCCCTGCATTCATTAGATGGAGTTCTATAAAGAACTCTACTTCATCAGCTGTTTGTGCCCTGAAATACAAGCCATACAGGACAAATAGGATAAATGTTTGATCATTTCTCTTTATCTTCAGAATAATGAATTGGTTGCTTACAGGAATCAATGATGTGTAGGGAAGTTTAATATCATTGTGAACTCATGTTGTCTTTTTATGTAGAACTGTTTCAATCTATTGAAATAAGCATTCCTTTTACTTCTCAAAAATGATCATTGTCTCCTACTGGGAACTCCTTCAGGTTAGTAGTTATATCCTATGTAACATGACCCCAGTAGTTTGGTAGCTTCCTTGCTTTCTGGCATTAAGGTGAGCATCATCTTTTACATTTGCTACTCCAGATGTAGAATCAGTCATTTTATGAAGAACCCTAGTTCCCTTCCATGGAAATTGATGTTTAGATACCACCATTTTGGCAGTGTTGGTACTCATGGCTACAAGGTGGTCATTATACCTAGACCTTTACAATGAACAGAACTTGGAAATACATATGTTTTTCAAAAGAGAAAAATCTTTAAAAATCTGTACAACATAGGAAATAATCAGTGAATAGACAGCTTACAGAACGGGAGAAAATGTTTGCAAACTATACATCTGACAAAGGACTAATATCCAGAATCTACAAAGAGCTCAATCAAATCAGAAAGAAAAAAACAAACAACCACATCAAAAAATGGGCAAAAGACATGAAGAGAAGTTTTTCGAAAAAAAGACAAATGGCCAACAAATATGAAACAGTGCTCATTACTAATTGTCAGGGAAATGCAAATTAAAACTACAATGAGATACCACCTTGCCCCAATCAGAATGGCCAGTATTAAAAAGTCAAAAAACAGTAGATGCTGGCATGGATGCAGAGAGAAAGGAACACTTATACACTGTGGTGGGACTGCAAATTAGTACAACTCTATGGAAAACAATATGAAGATTCCTCAAAGAAATAAATGTAGACCTACCATTCAACCCAGCAATCCCACTATTGAGTATGTACCCAAAGGAAAAGAATTCATTTTATCAAAAAGACACCTGCACTCAAATGTTTATCACAGTACAATTTACAATTGCAAAGATGTGGAATCAGCCTGAGTGCCCATCAGTTCATGAGTAGATGAAGAAAATGGGGTGTGTGTGCATTACTCATCCATAAAAAGGAATGAAATAATGTCATTTGCAGCAACTTGGATGGAACTAGAGACCATCATCCTAGTTGAAAGTAGCTCAGTAACGGAAAACCAAACACCATATGTTCTCACTAATAAGTGGGAACTAAATGATAGGTACACATGGGCACACAGAATTATAAAGGACATTGGACACCAAAAAGGGGGAAGGGTGGGGGGGCTGGAATTTACCTATTGGGTACAATGAATACTATTCTGGTGATGGACACACCAAAGCCCTGACTTAAGCATTATACAAGGTATCCATTTAACAAAAACATTTGTACCCCCTTAGTATTTTGAAATAAGTACAAAACAATAAAAGCAAGGAACATGAAGGAAGATTTAGGTGTTATCTTTGTCTCAACCTTTTTCCATACCTGTTCTTCCCTTTTCCCTATATAAACATGTTTTAAAGACTTTTATCTTTCCATGGTTAGTTTTTGAAATATGTGTATATATTCCATACATATATATGTATATATATAAAATATTTTGTCATGTGGCTCACCCCCAGAGGCTCTCAATTTTCCCTCTTCCCTTCTTCACATAAGAATAAAATATCCAGGGGCAGGATAATATAGAAGAGTACTACCAAGAGATAGACCAAATTAATTCATAATTTCAACATTTACTGAGCACCTTTATATCAAATGTTCTGCTAGGCCCTGGACCCATTCTGTGACCAAGCTTAGATTCTAGTGGAAAGAAGGAATCTTCCTTCACTTATCTTTAACCAGTCACAAATATGCATCTCCAACCCATCAGAGGCCAACAAAATGTTCCCTTTCCTTTGTTCTGCACATATTTTATACATTGAGTTGGGTGCCTCAACTCAGGCAGAGATAAACTGAAAGAACAGCAGTGATCTTGAGCCCTACTGTTATTAAAAGCTTGGCACTTGTCCCGGAGGCCACATCAGAAGAACGAGGGCAAGTGGTTGAGGAAAAGGAAAGAGAAATTTATTAATTTGCCAGCACATGAGGAAAATGACAGACTCCCATCTTAAAGTATCAATTCCTAATCATAAGCAGAAATACAGAGCTTCAGAGCTTTTAAAGGAGGGGTTTTCAGCTTCAGGGCTGTTGTTCTTCAAATACAATTGATGATTCTTATCATTCCATCTCAAAGACAATCTCAGGGACCTCTGTCCACCTGGACAGTCCTGTAGCACAAAGAACAAAGGAGACTGCCCTGCCCCTCCCTACTACTGGCCTAAAGCAGGGATGCAGATTTTAGTTCTCCAAAAGGAGTGGGGACGTTTTAAAGAGACAAAACATTTTTGCTTTTTTCCCAGGCCATTCCCTCTGTTACGCTACTTCCTTCACCTCTTCTTCTAATTTTTTTAATGAGACATTTCTTGCTTGTCAACAAAATGGCTTAATATAGGCAGACGTGGGGACGATGTGCAGCATATACCTCTATGTGGACAGAGATCTTTATTCTCACATAGGAAATAAATTCATTTATATATTTAAATGATTATGTATTTGCAACTTTTAATGATTATTCAAAATCATTAATTTTTATTGTTTATAATTTTAATTTTACTTAATTTTAAAATTTTTTAATCTTACATGGTAAGTTTTTGTGTTTTTATTGTATTGTTGCCTCTAACAGGTTTGCAATAGTAAAATGTAGATATAGAAAGAAAAGTGGCTCTGAAGTGTTATTTTCCAAGGAGAAGTATAGTTCGTGCATTTCCATGTACATTGAAGATCTTTAATAGTATGATTATATTCTTATTTTGCCTCAGTTATCTTGTTTTAGAAACTTTCCAATCTTCTGATTCATCAGAGAAGATTGACAAGAAGAATTGTAGACTGGTGGCTTTATGGCAATGCGATTCCAAGAATGCCTTACTCCTTTTTTGTCCCCCTTGTCCAGGGCATTGAATGACTGGATTAAAACAACTATTTACTCATTTATTCAACAAACATGTATCAGACATAGAATGTCCGTCAGACACTATATCAAAGCTGAGTCTACAAAGATGACAGCCATTGGCCCTGTCTTCAAAAGCCTAGAGTCTAGCAAGGGAGACAAACAAGTAAAGCAGAGATTACTCACTGACCTCCTTACTCTTCCTTGAACAGACCAAGCATGTGCCTACCTCAGGTCATTTGCACATGTATTTCCGACAGCTTGAGATATACTCTTTTATTTATTTGTTTATCTAGTTTGTATTTTTTTTGGAGACAAGGTCTCTCTATATTGCCTAGGCTAGACTCTAGCTCCTGGGCTCGAGCACTCCTCCCTCCTCAGCATTCTGAGTAACTGGGACTACAGGCATGTACCACTGTGACCAACTTCTTTTTAAATTATGTAAATATTTATACAGTTTCAACTAGATACACTTAGAGAAGTCTTGTTTCTATGCCTTTTCCCTCACTCCCCTATACGTAATCATTTTTATTAGCCGTTGGTTGTCCTTTGGTTTCTTTTTAAAATTATAAGCACAAAAGGAAGCCTACCAGGCATTATGTACCTTATGGTGTGATACAATAGGAAGTACATAGCATTATGGACAAGGTATTTTTGCAAAATGAAAACAAAAACCCATGAATTCAACCTAGCCTCTGGATCTAACTAGTTTAATGGAAACTTGGGAGCTAGAGAAAAAGGTTGAGTGACACTACAAGGAAGAAATTCACCAAATCTAGAATTCTACTAGACAAATAACACATCCTGAGATCACTCCATATCAATATATACATATATATAATGCTAATTCCTTTTTATAGCTGCATACTATCCTGTTAGAAGAATTTATTCAAATTCATTTGTAGCCTGTTCTTCTTCCACCAAAAATAAGTTCTATTAGAGCAGGAATTTTATCCTATGTTTGTTTCAATCTTAAAATAATGCCTACTGTAAATACAGATTTGTTGAATGAATTTCAAGGCATATGGTGGCTCTGGCAGAGAAATCCTTGGGGTGATTAGGACTGCAGATGGTGGGATGGAAGTGAGGGATACTCTCTCAGGGTTGATACTTCCGAAAAGACTTCCCATGGGTGGTAATCCTAAACTGAATCCTGAAAAACCTGTAAGAATTAGCAGGAAAAAGAGATGGGGGAAGAGGAGATGGTGCCTTCTGGGCAAAGAACACAGAGTGACCAAATGTACAGAGGCATGAGATAACATGATACATTCAGAGCAGGGGGACAGGTTAATTGGCTGCCCCCACATCTAACAAATCAGCTAGGAGTGAATTAGAATGATTCCTTCTCCTTATATAGCAACCTTGGAAGAATGCAGCTTTGAATGACATTCTTGACACCTGACTACCCCTGGGCTTCTTTCTTGATAAGTCTACAGAGGTTAAAATTAAATACTGCTCAAGCCTGGGTGCAGGGGCAGTTTCCATCACCCTAAAGAAAAGTGCTCCAGTTGTGAGATTATCGCCCATCAAAAGGCCAACAGATGTCCTTCTTTGTCATCTTTACATCCCCAGTAAATAGGTATCTGCGTCAAGACACTGGGCATTATGAGTGTTTCATTCAGTTCACCCAAATATATAGGTAAAGAAAAATTGAGCTAAGCCATTTCTGTCTCCTTTTAGCCTCTGGCTAACTCAGGGATATCTGGAACATGCATATCCAACAGGAGAAGTCTGGTATGTAGCTGGATTTATGTGTCTAGGGTAGGAATTTGCAAGAAGCCATAAACTTTATATTTCTCTAGACTCTGAACTCTATCTTTTAAACCACAGAGTAGGTTACAACCAAAAAGAAATGACAGCCTCTTGGAGATTGTCTGGTTTGATTCATTTTATTAAAGAGGCTGTACACTGCACAGCTGGTGTGTCTCAGGCCAGGGTAATCCAGCCAAGGCAGAATTGATTGGAGGGGCTGCTGCACCTGCTCACCCAGTACTAAAGGCATCCAAGTGAGCATGTCATGAAATATTGTCTAAATACTCTGGTATGGTTTACACAGTGACCTTGCATGTCTTACCAGTCAGAAGGGCTTTGAAATTTCATTTTATTGTTGAGAAAGAAACACCCATGGGCTCTTCTACTGAAAAAAAGCCACAGGAAATGGGCACATCAGGAAACCAAAAGCTAGATTTTGACACCTCTTCCCTTGCCTTCCCTGTCCTCCACCCCATGATGCAATGTAGAGGCAAGACCATGCCGATATTGTTACAGCTAGAGCCAGGACGGCCAGGCGTGCCCTGGGTTGCGATGACGAGCTGCATGTGTCTGCATTCCTCTCACAGGGGCTGCTCTGCCCAGCCCCACACCCCATCACCACCACCGCCGATATAAAGATATATACAGACCAGCGAGGCCTGACTCCTTTCAGATCCTGACATTGTTCAGTCCCATTCCTCACTGAAGACAGCCAAGGCTCAAGGTATGATGAGCTGTTGAAATCTGGGCTGCTGGTCAGCCACGGCGATGAGCAGCATAGAAGCTGCGCTGCTGCTGTCCCATCACTGCCTTTCTGAGCTGACCTCCTCCTCCCCGCTCTCAACCACTGTGCCTCAGTCACACGAGCCCCTTTCTACTCCCATTCCTACCAGCAGCCTTTGCACCTGGGAACTCTTACGTGATTAACAACCTGTTGTCATTCGTATCTTAGATCAAATGCCCTTTCATTGAGGGAGCCCTCCCTGACCACACAATCCAATTTCCCTACCTTGACACTACCCCCCTCCCCAATTACTCTGTCACATCACTCTATTTTATTTTCATTATAGCACTTATCTCTACCTGCAATTATCTTGCCTGTTTATTTGCTCACTTGTATCTTTCCACTTGTACCTTTAGCAAAGTGCCTGGCACAAAGGAGCTCAACAAGTATAGTGAATGGGTGAATTTAAAGAAATTGTGCTCATCTGCTTACAGTTTAAAAACACTCCAAACGTCATCTATTTGGAATCCATGCTAATTCTTGCAGGAAGTCAAAAGTTAATCAGTTTATACAGGATCTCTCAATAATAGTTTTCTACAAATTGGCTAGCCTTCTAGATAAGAGAACTTGCTTGAAAATGCTGAATTTGTCTATATGGTGAAGTCACATTTTGTAAAGGTTAAATTCTATCATCAATGTGTAAGGCAAATGTCAAGCACAGTCAAAATCGACTTTGAAAATCCTTCAGATTGCCATAAAACACAGGTATATGGTCTGGAAAAAATAGCCATATACTGTAATATATGTTTATCAATATGTAATGTGTACAGTAATATGCAGCATCACCACTAGCCTGCATGACTTTTGAGGTTGAAACATACCTTGTAAATAAGGTGACCACATGTCCGAGTTTACCTGGGACAATCTAATTGTGTTACATCTCTTGTCTTGATGGAGTTGTCAGTAGCACCCCTTTTTACTTTTGAAAGTGTCCCAGTTTGGATGATAAATCATACAGCCACTATTATGAACCCGATCTTAATTCTTTTCAACATAAGGCTGCCTATCTTTAGGTGAAGGTAGAGTTCAAGGTAAGGCCAAGACCCTTTTCTCACAATGTGCTGAAGTCATTAACACATACTTAAAAATCCCTGTCTTCCAGCCACTAGAGTAATACTTTGAAAGGTATTAATGAGGCGTTAAATGCACAGGTTCTAAAGCCAGACTTCCTTGGTTAAATTCTAACTCTGCCACTTACTATTGCATCAGTTTATCATGCTCTGGTTCCTTGACTATAAAATGGGAATAGTGATAGTATAAACCTCATAGAACTATGAAAATTAAATCAGTTAAAACATGTTAGACCATTGCCTTAAAAATTTTTTTTTTTTTTGAGACAGAGTCTCACTTTGTTGCTCAGGCTAGAGTGAGTGCCATGGCGTCAGCCTAGCTCACAGCAACCTCAATCTCCTGGGCTCAAGCAATCCTACTGCCTCAGCCTCCCGAGTAGCTGGGACTACAGGCATGCGCCACCATGCCCGGCTAATTTTTTCTGTATATATTTTTAGTTGGTCAATTAATTTCTTTCTGTTTTTAGTAGAGATGGGGTCTCGCTCAGGCTGGTTTCGAACTCCTGACCTTGAGCGATCCGCCTGCCTCGGCCTCCCAGAGTGCTAGGATTACAGGCATGAGCCACCATGCCCGGCCATTGCCTTAAAATTTTAAGTGTTCAGTGTATGTCAACAGCAATTGTTTTCTGACTTCGCTAAGGACTTATCTTGTCAATTACCTAATGCCACACTAACCCATTTTTTTCCTCTAATCTTTATGGCATGGACACTAGCTAGATTCATTGCACTTGCCTTTTCAAGTTATGCAGGAAAGAAACTGAGAAGCCATTTCCCCGTTAAGTCCCCCATGCCAGTGCTTCTCCAGAACTGGAACAGATCACTGTTTTTCTGGATGAGCACTAGACAAGGTAGCTAGTTTGTATTTAGAGGTCATGTTGTCCAAAAATCACCTTCACCTCATGTGGCCCACATTAGTTAAGTGTTAATGTGTTTAATTTAATTTTAAATGTAATTGATTTTTACAGTTGGAGATGTCACAATGACAAACACTTTTATTACTGTTATATTTGTAGAATCACTTTGAAAAATATTTCTTCTCCTTCTGTGAACACTAGAGGTCAGCCACTCAGCAAGTTCAGCTCTATCTGATATTTAAATGAAAACCTAAACTAGCAAGATACTGGGAGTACTTCATATACTGGGGAATTAGGTGACTACTCTTTGACCCAGCATCTGGTGTTCCTGGGAGTGGATCTAGCTCAATGGACACTTTCCTTTCATATCCCCACTCCCTCCATGTGGTCCACATGCCTGATAAGTCCTCCCCAGTTTCTAGTTTTACCTTGAGGTAAAACTGGGCTGGGTTCCAGAACCGGAACCTGTCCTGAGCCTCAGTTCAGTTGGAGGATGATTCTGGGCTCCCCTTTCCTCTTTACTGGGGCTGGCCCCTGCTTTTGTTATCTCTCACACTATTTTGAATGGATCTCCCGACCTATACATTTCTGATTCTGATCCCTACCAGATTACTAAGAATGCCTATTAGCCTGACCCTTTGGATATTGCCCCTTCCCTAATCAGAACAGAATTGGTTTAACATCCTTGATCTTGGTGACTTAAGAATGTTGTTTCTCCATGGAAGTGATATTGACTTGTTCTCGCCACGCATTAGAAACACTGGTCTGCTGTGTGGCTTTGGGTCAAGACAATTGATCCCACCCGTCTCAATGGTTTGAAATTCCCATTGTTTTTCCAGGTGAGGCTTTCACTAGTCTGGTACCTACGTTGGCTGAATTATAGTTGGCGGATTTTTGGTCCTCTAAGTAAGGAAGACAGGGAATGACAAACTATGAATTTCTATTTTCTCACACATTAAGTTCATTGTGTTTTAAGTACCAATCAACTCTTTATTGACAATTAAATCCACAGTAAAGGAAAGGAGGTAATGACATATTTCTATACAACATTATCCTCACTCACATATGCTTCAGAGCATAATCATTTTCCCAAGCAGCAGATTTACTTTGATAATTATGCTGTGCTCATAATTTTATTAATATGAATCTGCTTTCCCTGAGCACTGTGCCTTATGATTCTAGGAGGAGACATCACACAGGCCTGTTTGGGAGCAAGGTCCAGTCTGTCTTGGATTAGATATTTAAATTAGATGTTGCCTATAGGAAAATTCCATGCGTCTGCTGAAGAGATGTGACTGCTGTAGAAAGCATGTTACACGATCGTATGCTGGGAATTAGGGGTGGAAGTGGGTTATATTTTGGAGTGAAGTATTGAACATGTGGATAGTTAAGCTCACCAAACACTAACAGGAGAACAGCAATAGGCAGAAATGGAAAAAGTGAGAGAATATATTTATTCAATTGACAACTTGTAATGTTCGCATGTTTAGGGACCAAGGTTGTTTACTTCATAGTGAAAATCATTTTATACTAAAAAGTTAAAAGTTAAAAAGAGGAAGAGGAAATAGAACAAGACGACAGTAAGTGGGGGGAAAGGAAAGGGGGCAAAGCTCACATTTACTGATTATGTCATCCACTCCAAGAACTGTGCTGAGCAGTTTCTGTGCATTAGCTCATTTAGTTCTTGGCAACAACCCTATATATCATTATCTTCATTTTACAGACAAGAGAAGTTCAAAGAGGTTAAGTCATATAAGAATCCAAGATAATCAGATTTCAACATCAATATTATTACCCGTTCTTTATTTTGTACTGCCTTTCACAATAGAAAAGGCAGTGGTATTAAGTATAACTTGAATAAAACAACAAGATCCAAGAAGAAAAAACATTTCATGCAATGAGTGAGCCCTTTTAACCTCAGATAAAAGATGATTTGGGAAACTAGGGATAGACAGTAGAGAACATATTTATATTTCTATCTCCATGTTAGTCCAAATTTGATTACTTACAACAATGTATCAAAGCAGATTATGTTTTTAAAAAATGTCCCTGCTTGAGGCTGAGGTGAAGTACATCTGAGGGAAAACTATGTTATAGAAAGGCAAAAGTTTTGGGGAGCCTAGAAAAGGGAAAAGCATTAGTTAATAGCCATTATCTAAAAAGGAAAAGCAGAGAATACTTTGACATGCAAAACACCAGAGAAATGTGATCTGTTGATGTTTTGTTGATTCTTATCACAGCATAAGAAAAATGTCCCTCAAAACTCTTCAATTATCTGTGCTATGATTCCCAGGCTATCACATTGCACAAATCTAGGGAATACCATTCTCATTTTTTTATATATTTTTTTTTTCTCCTTTCAATGGGCATGATCCTGAACCGTTCTCATTTTTTATTCTATGGATTGCACAAGCATGTTTTGATTACTAACTCTACCTCCTAAAAACCTTAATACTAGTGAAAGATTGTCTGTAACTGCAAGTAAGAACATATGACAAGTGTTATTTGTTGAGGTCTAGTCTCTGGAAAGAAATGTCTTCCACAAAAGGGGCTTGATCAGTCTCTTATAACTTTGGGTACTGAGACTCAGTACCCCCTCCCCCTCACACCTGATCAACTCTGGCTGTTCTGTCAAAATTGGGTTTCCAGACCTGCAAACCTGAGGCCAATACTTGAACTATGATAATCCCCAGCCACCCTCCAAGTCAAGTAGGAAGACCTGTCCGAGTGGCAGCAAGTCTTCCCATTGCTTTATAAATGCAACTACTTTTATGACTCCATAATTTATAGTAGGTTATACTGATTGAGTGCTAACATTGAATAGATGCTATGTATCTCACAAAGTAAATATGGTCATTTCCCAGTAAGGATGTAATCCAAAGAGGCAACTCTCCAAAGGACAGGATATCAGTGGTACATACATGGTCAGATACCAAAAGGGTTATTATACAGAAATTTGAGTAATACCACTTCTCTATGGTTTCCATTTATTTCCTCAAATCCTAGCTTTTTTTTTTTTTTAACATAACCACACTTCTTAAAGGAAAATGCAAAGGACTGAATTTATTTCCCTTCTTTGCCTTTTACCTAATTTCTTATAGGACTATTTCCCACAGGCCACAAAACCTGTACAATTCATAGTGTCACTGTATCCCTAGAAAATAAGTAGAATGAGTTTAATAAGAATAATCATATCCATTATTGAGAGTAGCCTCATCGTTTTTGCACATATTCTCTTCATAGTGCCTCAGCTGATATGGAATGTCTAAAATGTAGATTGATAGGTCACGTTGCAGTGAGGATTTGTCTGATAACATCCACTTGCTTTCATGAACAAGTTTTATTGCAAAAGATAGCATTTACCAAAGCAGGGGTGGGGGAGGAGAGAACATGAAAAATATAACATGGCATGGTATAAAATAATGATGTCTTTTTAAAATTTTCATCCTACAAATCAGATTTCCAGAGCAGTACTCCTAGGATTACAATAGCCTGCTTTATTGCACATTTTCTCCTAACATTGAAGTCTTCTACACCAGTGCTGTCCAATAGAACTTTCTGCAGTGATGCGAATTTTCTATATCTGCACTAGCCAGTACGGTAGCCACTTACCACATGTGGCTATTGAGAACTTGAAATGTAACTAGTCCAACTGAAGAACTGAATTTTTAAATTTTATTTAATTTTAATTAATTTAAGTTTATTCTTAAAACCTTTTTTTTTATAGACAGGGTCTCCTTCTGAAAGGCCAGAGTGCAGTAGCACGATCATACATCAGTGCAGCCTTGAACTTTTCGACTCAAAAATCTTTTTAATTTAATTGTTTTTATAGATAGGGTCTTGCTGTGTTGCCCAGGCTGGACTCAAAATCCTGGTTTCAAACAATCATCCTGCCACAGCTTCCAGAGTAACTAGGACTACAGCTGTGTGCCACTGTGCCCAGCTTAATTAATTTAAATTTAAATAGCCACAAGTGGCTGGTGAGTATTATATTCAACAAGGCAGCTCAAGAAGAAAGAAGAGTTTAAGAAATTGTCTATGCCAGAGAACTATTAAAAAGTCTTCTCCCTGCTCCATAGCACTCATCATTGAAAGCCAATGACAGTGTCACTCATGGCGGTTAGGACCAGAGAATGATAATAGTTGGCAATTTCTTTCTGTCATTCAGTAAACCATAGGAGACTAACAGCTGCCAAAGGCCTGCATATATTTATGACCAAGGAATCTGCTTCACAAACAAAAGCTTGGCTTACAAGAAACAGATTCCTCAATGTGATTATATTTGTAGATTGGGGTTTCTCACAGATAGTATAAAAGTAAAATATTTAAACAAAACTAATTGTATACACATATCAAGGTTTTATTCAACCCATTAATGAAAGAACCAGCCAGAACACAAAATATCTCATTCCAGGAGTATGTGAACAACAAAGACTTACAATCTGGTAGGAAAGACATGCTAAAATAAAATATAAAATTGGTTAGCTTCTACAGGGCAATAAAATTATAACCTTTGGTATTGTTTTCTCTAGCAGGCCCAAGAAGGAAGAAGAGACAGAGCTAGGAAGGAAGAAGGGAGGGTGGTACTTCAACCTCAGGATTAACTGACACTGAATTTATCTTTCCCAATATCCAATGTCTCCTTCAAATACCTGGACTTCTCTCTAGGACACCAACTATTCTCTTTTGCCCTTGCTCTCTTTCATCAGATTAGTTGTTAAATCTTTTACAGGATTTTCACAGCCATTCCTTTCTTTTCCTTCCCACTGCTACCTAACCACCTCAGTTTCTTAACATCTCATTGTCAAAGTCAGTTAAGCTAACAAATCTCTTCTGGAGGGTTTGAGATTCAGGAAAACTTCTCAAATAACTTTTTATCTCTACTAAGATAAGTTATTCATGTAACACAAGGACAATGGGACTCACAAATTATGAATGCCCTCCCCTTTAAGAAAAGCCTAGTTAAATTTTTACATTTTTAAAGTCACTAGTGCAATTTTTAAATCACCTTTAATTTTGACATTAATGATTGTTTTCTGAAATATAATTATCTGAACAGTGTTTAAAAAGCCATTGGAACCATTAAAAGGCACAGGAGTTTGCTGAATTTATTTATCAATTCCCGGAGTCTCTTGGTGGAATCTTTGGGGTTTTCTAGATTTGAGATCATATCATCAGCAAAGAGTAATAGTTTGACCTCCTCTTTCCCCATTTGGATACCCTTTATTTCCTTCTGTTGCCTGATTGCTCTGGTTAGGACTTCCAGCACTATGTTGAATATAAGTGGTGACAATGGGCACACTTGTTTTGTTCCAGTTCTGAGTGGGAATGCTTTCAACTGAATGCATACCCATTCAGTATGTTGTTGGCTGTAGGTTTATCATCTATGGCTTTTAGAATTTTTAGGTATATTCCATCTATGCCTATTTTGTTAAGAGTTTTTATCATAAAAAGATGCTGAATTTTGTCAAATGCTTTTTCTGCATCTATTGAAATGATCATATGATCTTGGTTTTGCTTCTGTTTAAGTGGTGAATCACATTTATGGATTTATGTATGTTGAACCATCCTTGCATCCCTGGGATTAAGACCACTTGATCGTGGTGGATTATTTTTTTGATGTGCTGCTGAATTTGGTTTACTAGAATTTTATTGACGATTTTTACATCTATATTCATAAGAGATATTAGTCTATAATTTTTTGTGTGTGTCCTTTCCTGGCTTTGGTTATCAAGGTGATACTGGCTTTGGAGAATGAGTTGGAAGGATTCCTTCCTTCTCAATGTTATGAAATAATTTCTGCAGTATGGGTACCAACTCTTCTTTGTAGGTCTGATAAAATTCAGCTGTGAAACCATCTGGTTTGGCACTTTTTTTTGGTTGGCAGATTTTTTTATTGCTGTTTCAATTTTGTTGCTAATAATTGGTCTATTCAGCAGTTTCTGTATCCCGAATATATAAAGAACTCTTACAACTCAACAATTAAAATGACAACCCGATTTTAAAATATAAGCAAAGGATCTAGATAGATATTTCTTCAAAGAGGCTATACAAATGGTCAATAAACACATGAAAAGTGGCTCAATACCATTAGCCATCAGAAAAATGCAAAGCCAACCCAGAAAGAGATACCACTTCACATCCACTACGATGGGTATAATCAAAAAAGAAAGACAATAAGTGTTGGAGGGTACGTGAAGAAATCGGAAACTTCATACATAGCTAGCAAAGTGAAAATTGTTGTAACATCATTGGAAAATGGTTTGACAATTCCTCAAAATGTGAAACATAAATTTACCTTATGACCCAGCAATTCTATTCCTAGGTATAAACTCAAAATAATTGGAAATGTGTTCAAACATGTATATGAATGTTTATAGCAGCATTATTAATCATAGCCAAAAGGTAAAACAACCCAAATGTTCATTGACTGATGAATGGAAAAACAAAATGTGATACATCCATACAGTGGATAGTATTTAGCCATAAAAAGAAATGAAGTACAGATACACACTAAAACATAGATGAAACTTGGAAGCATTGTGCTAAATGAAAGAAGAGAGACATAGAAGTCAACATATTATATGATTCCATTTATATGAAATGTCCAGAATAGGCAAATCCTTAGAGACAGAAAGTAGATTAATCATTGCCAGGACATAGGGAGTGACTGTTAACGAGTATGGGGTTTCTTTTTTGAATGATGGAAATATTCTGGAATTAGATCATGGTGATGGTTACACAACTTTTTTAAATATACTAAAAGCCATTGAATTATACACTTAAAAAAAGGCACCAAAGGTCTTTAACCTGTTGGAAGAAAAGAAGGAAGGAAGGAAGAAAAACCCCCAGTAAACCATCAAATTTCTGAGTATTAGAAGAATTATCTTCTTTTCTTTTCAAGTTAGGAGGTTACAGATCAATTATTATAGTTAAAAGGAACCAATAATACATTCATGATGACACCTTTCTTTAACCTTCAATCTAGTTGTCAGGCACTACCGGGCTTTGAAGCCATATATCTTCCTTAAGGAAGTTCATTTTTCTGATTTTTTTTAAAGAGAGGCTTATGTGTTTTTCTTTCACATCATTCATGGACTACTCTGCTGGCCTCCTTACTGGTCTCCTTGCACTCTGTTTTGCCTTCTCTCCTTCTACCCCAATCCATCCTATATCCCACTACCAGTTTAAGCTTTCTGAATTGCTGCTTTATTTTAAATTGGCATGAGGTGTGACCCAGAGCTCTGTATGTTTTTGTAATTATTTATTTTTTGACACACAATAATTATGCATATTTATAGGGTAGAGTATGATGTTTCAATACATGTGAAAGACTGCTGTATTTATGAAAGGCTCCCAGGATATCCTGATTTGCAGCAAGATAGACAACCACTGCTCTAGTCAAGCCAGATTCTGCTTTCACCTCTTTGTAATTCCTTCACCATTTATACCTATTAAAATTCTTAACCCTTCTTCAAAGTCCAGCCAAAATGCCACCCCTTCCATGAAGTCTTCTCTGATTACCCTAACCAAATGTTATCAGAGCCTTTTTTTAAATTTCTATGCCATTTTTTTCTATGTACCTAATTTCTTATTGTTATAACAATTATCATTTACTTAGGTCTTTACAGTTTTCACAGTTCTTCCATAAATCTCTCTTCTAATCTTTATTTGATGCATAATGGAGGCTTTATCATTCCCAAGTTATGGAGGAGGAAACTCTGACTTACAGAGTGTATATGAGTTTCTTTTCCAAGCTCACACAGTTGGTAAATGACAAAGTTGCAAACTGAGCCCAAGTCTCCTGATCCCAAGTAGTCTTGTTGTTGGAAATATTTAAAACAAAAACAGAAATAAATCCCCTTTCACCACCATTAGAGCACATAAAAAATCACCTAAGGAACCTGCCAAATACATGTACCTGGGTGCCAGCCTCAAAGATTCTAGTTTCTCTAGCTGGACAAGCCTAGAAGCCTGGATTTTCATCAGGCACTGCCAGGTAATTATCATGCAGGTGATAAGGGGCCATACTTTGAGAAACACTTCTCTAGGTGATTACACACCATATGGAGATTGTAGGAAAACCTCCAAAGGGCCATTTTACCCATGTAAAATGATAATTCAACAATAATTAAGAATTAATAGTGGGGAAAACATTGTTTGGCTAGTACAGATCACAGCCCTGTGCCCAAGCACGCTTCCTCTGTAATTGTGAAAGTTGCTTCTTTACAACCACATCTGCCAGTTTTCCAGATGAGTGAATATTGGGCTGACCAGATGTCTGCTCAGTGGTCAATGTAAACCTCCTCCCTCTGCACTGTGACAGGTGTGCTTGCTTTGTATTTCTCCCCTGAGAAGCATAGTGGTCACTCACAGCTTTTCCCATAACAAAAGGGTTTTGGAGAAACTCATTTGGCTCAGCATTTGCAAACCAAATTTTCCTCAGAAGAGACTTTGCTGACATTTTGTTCAGTTGACTAGGCAATGTTTTAAGGCCACATGGAAAAAAATATCTGCCCAGATTAGAAAGGACCACCTGTTTCCATGAGACATTTTAAATAAGATACAGTCTCACAACCTTGACATCCTGAAGAAGATAGCATTTTCCTGCCATCCAGAACAGAAACTGCCATTTGCCATTTGGCAACTTTCTTCTGTAGGTCAAATATATCCTGGCTTATTGGGTGAACTTTGTATCGACCAAGAAGACTATTCAGGTCTATTCATTTCTCAAGCAGGATACATACATAAAGAAGATTGCTCTATAACTGGAGGCACATAGATTTTTCATTCCTTAAGAAAATATTCACTCACCTGTGTAGCATTATGTAGAGAGAGGACCGAACACTGTCTTGGACAAGCCCTTGTGTGTAGCTTGAACTGAATTTTAAAAGAAAGCAGAGGTTCTCTATTCTCTTGATCACCACTTGACTTCAGAGCCAAAGAACTTCTGTCTTTTCTCCTCCCATCCCTCAGAATTCTCTGTTTTCTAAGGAAGGTCAGAAGTGCCTTAATGGTCAGTAATAATAATACTAATATCTAGCACAAAACTATAGGATATTGATATTGGTAAATCACCTTGTGCTGTATTCCTCTCTGAAAAGTATTTTCACTATACCCAGGATGGTGTCCATGCCTTTTAGCATCTTGGAAAGAGAAGTAGGAAACCAATAAACTATTGGGTTTTAGGGCTAAAAGGGAGGAGCCACCAGCTAGGTGTGGGTAAATCTACTCCACCTTTCTCACACTATCCTGTTCCCTGGGAAGCTGACCTTATGGACTGCATCAGCTGAGTTCCTTTGCTTCCTGCTTTCCTCTTGGGTTCAGCCAGTGAGAGACACAGACAGAGACTGGGGGCAGCAGAAGAGGGAAGTGGTGGTATTTATTCCTGTATGGCTGCAGGTTAAGTTGTGTGTTCTTTTATCAAAGGCTGTGGCAAGTAGCCTTCTCCTACAACTACCCTCTTGTGGTTCCAATAACTGTACTCTTCCCACTGGCCCTATTGCTTCATATCTAGAGAGAATTAAGGATCCCTGCTGTCTGTCACTAGCTGTGGGGTGCATCTGCTTTTTTCTGATTTCCCTTTACTTTGTCCACACTTTTGTGAAGGGAATAGACCCTTCATTAAACTTTCCCATATTGCCTAATTTGAATGTGTCATCTGTGCTATTTGCTGGAATCCTGGTTTATATAGAGGACAACTCTTAAACAGGCCATGTCTAATGATATTGGACTTCCTAATAATCTTAGTGTATAGAAGGTAGGGGTGGCTTTAATCAAATTTGGAAAGTAACGAAAGAGAGTTCATAAATAAGATGATAAGGCAGACCTGATCTAGATTTCTACGCCCCAAATAAATACCTTCTTTTCAAATATTCAGACATTCACAAAAACTAAAAATATATTATGCCACAATCCATGCCTCAATAAATTATAAAAAGTAAAAACAGCACAAACAACATTCTCTGATCACAAATGCAGTAAGATTAGAAACTCATTACAAAATCAGAAAATAAAAGTTTCCACTATAACTGGAAAATTTCAAACTCTTTTATGTAAGTAACTCTTTGATCAAAAAGAAAACTCACATGGAAGTTGCCAGATTTTTAAAAATCAATCATGAAAAAAACATGCCACTTTCAGAACCTAAAGAAGAGCTTTGAGGAAAATGGAATATTCATTTCAATATAAAAGCAAAATAAATGAATTAAGCAGTTGGCTTAAAAAGGAAAGCAAAAGAAGAGATTGAGTTAGAAAATAGAAAAACAGTACTAAAAAAATAAATTTAATAGCTAATTCATTGAGGGGAAAGTTAGATGAACTACTAACTGGATCAAGTGATGATGGGGCAAAATAAAAAATGATTTAAAAAAAGTAATCACAGGAAAAAAACAAAAAGAACCATAGAAGACCACTTTGCTCAACTCTGCAAATAATTATAAAAATCTGGGTTAAAGGGATAATAGTCAAGCTATAGTATCTGGCCCCAGATATATTAGACGGGAAATCTAATTATATTTCCAGAGAAGAAATAGAGAATTTATCAAAGACCTAACCCCTAGGCGAACAAATAAATTTTTTATAAAAGCAGGTATAAATTGCTTCTTGAAAGAATTCTACCAATCCCGTTTAAGAAACAGATGATTCTAATGCCAGCCATCTTAGAGCTCAAGGAGTGAAATGGAGGAAAGTGGGTGAAGAGAAAACTTCCAAATTATATTGTGAAGAGAGTATAACATTGTTACCAAAACCTGGCCAAGGCTACAGATAAAAGAAAACTACAAACAATTCTCACTTGTGAATATCAGTGCAAGAATCCTGATTAAGATATTAGCCCATTAAAAGAAAAACACAAAATTTCAGGTGGGGTTCACCTAAAAATTCTCTTTAAATGATTCAACATTAAGACACCTATGAATGTAATTTATCACATTACAGATAACGAGGTAATATAATCACATTCATATCCTTGGGTGCTCAAATAGTATTTTTTAAAATTTAACAAGATTTTTCTTTAAACAAAACTCAATAAAATAGAAATAGACTAGATATTACAATAAAATTTCAGTCATTTCAGCCTCAAAACCAGCAGCATGCTTCATGGAAATCACAACAATAATTTCCACTCTTTGTACCCCCATAATTTGCTGAAATAAAAAATAATAATAATAATAATTTCCACTCAAGTCAGGAATAACACAAAAGTAATCAATGTGCCCACTATTTTTTAACATTGTACTGAAGGTATTGGCTAACACAAATAGACAAGAGAAAGAATTTAGTCATAAAAATTGTAAATGAGGATTTAAAACCATCCTATTTGCATATGATGTGACTGGGATATGTGGAAATCAAAAAAGTTCATAGGAAATTACAACCGGAAGGTACAAAATTGGTACGTGTTAATTAAAGATTGTTAGGGTTAGGGTTTAAAAAAGATTAACACATACATACATACAAAAAAATGGCTAGTTAAAATACATACCATGTTCTTGAATTAGAAGACTCAACATCATAAAAATATCAATTCTTCCTAAATTGATATATAATTACTATAATCTAAATAAAAATATCAGCAGGGTTTTTAAATTAGAAAAAGTGATTCAAAATTTCCCATAAGCGAACCAAAACGGACATACAAGAAACTGAATAACAAGAGCAATTGGGGCATCGGGGTGTGTGTGTTACTAGGCTTGGCAGGTGTTATAAATCTTCAACAATTAAAACATTATTGAACTGGTACATGAGTAGACAGAGAAATAATGAAAGAAATTGGAAAGCACAGAAATATATCCAAGATTAATATGTGGCAAATGTGGCATCTTAAATCAGTAAGACAAATTTAGACTTTTTAACAAATGGTACTGGGTCAACTAAGTACCGTGTTTCCCCGAAAATAAGACCTACCCATAAAATAAGCCCTAGCAGGATTTCTAAGCATTTGCGCAATAGAAGCCCTACCCTGAAAATAAGACCTAGTCATGGGCGTGGCTACGCAGCATATCTGCACAACCCATGCATTTCGTTGCCGAGCGGTGAAGAAGATGAGCAGCCCTTCTCATCTGCCCCATGAGAGCTCTGTTGCTTGAAATGAGAGATTGGGGCCAATGGTTCTAAAGGAAATAGAGTCGCAAGAAATTCAGTATGGAATTCGGGGTTTGGAGAGTTATGATGATGTTCCAGAAGAAGACAACTTAACTATATTTGAATGAATGTAGATTGTCGTACCGTACTTAAAAAAAAATAACACATCCCCTGAAAATAAGCCCTAGCGTGTCTTCTTGAGGAAAAATAAATAGAAAACCCTGTCTTATTTTCAGGGAAACATGGTAGCTTCTGAAAGAAATGAATACATTTTATCTTTACGTTATACTATGCACTAAGATAAATTCCATAGGGATTAAATAATTAAATATAAAAAATAAAGCCAAATGATTACTAGCATTTAAGTATGGGGTAGGAGTGTGGGAGAAAACATGGGATAATTCCTTATTATTATATCTTGGAGGGGGCAAGATCTAAATTTAATTCAAAATCCAAAACCATTAAAGATTGACATCAAAGTCCCATGTGTGACTAACTATACCATAAGCAAAGGACAAAGAAAAATAAAAAGCTGGAAAAAAATATTTGCAACTCATCTCACAAAATGCTAATCCCCTAAAAACCAACAGAGGAAAAACTTAACAGATTAACAGAAAAAGGGTCAAAACATGTGAACAAACAATTCACAGAAAAGGAATTATAAATTAAAATATGTTCAACCTCACTCATAAGAGATATGCAGATGAAAAGACCATGAGGTATGATTTTCCATCTTTCAAATTGGCAAAGATCCAAAATTTTAATAACAAATTCAGATGGGGAGGTATTTTCATATATTGCTGGTAGGATTATTAATCCGTATAAATTCTTTGATAGGCAATATGAAAATAATAAACAAATGTACAAATGCACATTCCCTTTGACCCAGCAATCCGGCACATTGGAGTTTTTCCAACAGATATATTACTGATGTATATACAAATTTCTTGATGTATATACAAATTTATAGGTGTATATACATATTTTTGTAATAGCTCAAGATTGGTGTATTAGTTGTCTGTTGCTGCATAAGAAATCACCCCAATACTTAGCAGCTTAAAACAATATACATTTATTATCTCACTTGCTGTAAGTCAGGAATGTGGACACAGCTTAGCTGGGTTCTCTGTCCCTCACAAGGCTTCCATTGCGGTATCAATCCTGGATCTGCAGTCTCATTTGACGCCTCAACTGGGGAAGACTCTGCTTCCAAGTTCATTCAGTGGTTGCTGACAGCATTCGGTTCCTCACGGGTTGGTGGACTGAGGGCCTCAGTTCCTCACTGATTGTTGGCCAGAGTCTGTCCTCAGCTTCTTTCCACATTGTCTGTCCCACATGGCAGCTGGCCTCCTCAAAGCATGCAAGCCAAGGAGGGAATATAGAGTCACTATATAGAGTCGAATAGAAGTCAGTCTTTTGTGATCTAATCATGGAAGTGACATCCCCTCACTATTGCTCTATTGTATTTGTCAGAAGCAAGTCTCCATATCCAGCCTGCATTCAAAGGGAAGGGATTACACAAGGGCATGAATATGAGAAGACAGGGATCACTGCAAGCCATTTCCCACCACAGCTGGAGAGAGCAGAATGTTAGAAACTTGGCATATAAGTGACAGGTATTGAATAGGTAATTCACTTACATGGTTCAAAAATTTAAAAATAATGAAAAGGTTTTCAGTAAAAAGCTACTCAGTGGTGAAGCCAATAAACATCTTTTTGTATTTTGAAAAGTTTGAACCATGTGATAAAATACCCATTAAAATTTTTTTTATTATTATTTTTTATTTTGGATGTTAATTTCTTTTTTTTTATTTTTATTTTTATTTTTTTTTATTTCAGCATATTATGGGGGTACAAATATTACGGTTATGTATATTGCCCACGCCCCCCCTCCCCCCTCGAGGCAGAGCCTCAAGCATGACCATACCCCATACGTTGCACATCTTACTCATTATGATTGTATATACCCATCCCCTCCTCCCCCCTCCCACCCGCCCAACACCCGACAAAATTTCAAATATATCTATTTTTTGGTAGCCTCATCATTCTGCAGGAGCTTTTATTTTCTACCTATCAGAAAATCTAATTTATTTCTTTCGAGTGCTTATCAGATCTTATATATTAGCATATTAACTTGTTTATTATTTGTCCTTCTCACAATACTTTAAACTTCAGAAAGGCAAGGGCCAGGTTTGTTTCATTCACCAATGTATTATCCAGTACCAGCACAGTGCCTGGCACATAATGAGCATTCAATAATTATTTGTTGAATATTTAACAAACCAATGAATGATATAAGCAATGGAGTGACAACTCTAAAATCCAGGTGACATGAGATAGTTCTTGTCCTGTTGTTGTACCTCTCTCATACCAGATTATGATGTGTTTTACACACCTGTGAGCTTCTTGGGAGATGATTAAACTTGATATAAGAATTATAATAGATATCAAATTTATTAATATGTCCCCAAATTTGAGCTCTATTTAATTATGACATTCTTTCAACATGTAACTATTGATCCCTACTATGTATCAACAGTGGTCCTATTCTTAGGGAGCCTACATTCTAAAATAAAGAAAATAATTCATATGCACAAAGGAATATAATAAGGTAAACAGATATAAAGAAGAGCATTCTAACAAAATTCTTTGGAAATCAGAAGAGAAAGAAATTATTAATATTTCCACCTAGGAGGAATGGGAAAAGGCTATATGAAAGAGATAACATCTGTGGGTCTTAAATAGTGGGTAAGATTTGAGTATGGGAAAATATTAATTACAGGAAAGGACAGGTCAGGAGCAGGAAGTGCAAGAATTAGCAAATGATACAGAGAATGTGCATGGCATGCATGGGAAGGGGCAAATAATTTGAGATGAATGGAGCCCTGAGTGTGAGGTGGGGAGCAGAGAGAATTGTTACTGGAGATATAGCAGAGGATAGGTATAAAGTGTTATGTATATTTTAGGTTATTTACAGGATTTGGGATTTCATTGCTAAGAATTAGAAGTCACTGACAGAGTTCAGTTAAGGAGAGAAACCTTCAGATTTTATAAAACTCATTTGGCAGCAGTGCAGAAAATTAGAAAGGTAAGGGAGAAATCAATACATGAAATATTTGGGAGTAGGAGTCAGCAGGACCTGTAAACCTAAGATACATGAAGTGATTGTGAACAGCACCAGACAGAATCAATTCACAGTCCTAAATTTTGAGATACAGACTATATGTGGCATGTAGTTCAAGGAAGGGAGTGTTGAGGGATGGAGGGATGGAGAGGTGTGGGAAGACCTTTAAATACCTGGTTATGAGGGTGTGCCTTCGGTGAGTCCTTGAGCTGCTGTTGCTAAGTAAATCACAATTTTAGTGTTGTTAAAGATCTATGCTTTGTATTCAAGTACAGATCAAGAAGCCAAAGCCTGTCTTGTTCCTTGTTATTAAAAGAACTAAGTGAACATTTTGAACTACTCAAATAAAACAGTATTTAGTTAGAGTGATCTAAAGGAAAAGCAAAATGAGTTGGAAATGTATTTTGATAGTTAATTTAGCTGCATACCAGGTAACAGGGGGTGTGTTAATTTGCTCAAGCAATTAAACCACATCTGAAATGGCAGCTGCAGTTGGAATCACCACCTGGTTAAATATACAAAAATCCACTGTCATTCTCCAAGATCCATATCTGTTTTCAGTATCAGCCAAAAATATGAGTTGAAATGGGACGTGGTGGGAATCACCACACCTGCATCCTTTAAGAAGATGTACTCCTGTATCCTCAAAGGTGGCGCTGATCTCTACAATCCACCCAGGTATCCCATTCCCCTGGCCATAAAGCTAGATGCAGAGAAGTTCACAAAGCCCAGGCCTGGACTAATCAATACTCCGTTCCCCTAGACACAGTGATAGTACAATAGATCAGAGATAATACTATACTACCAGTCTTATGACTATACAGTCAAGTAACCAGTGAGAACCTGTGAATTTTTTAAAAAAATTATTGGCTTATTGTTCCTCTGGTCTGCCTGAACGTGTGAGGATTAATTCCTGTCTATTTAACAGGGAGACTTATTAGTATTACTTATTAGTAAGCTTTTGGCTTACTATTTTCATCAGGAAGGCAGGTCTAGTGGCTTCCACTTGGCCTTCCCTATAAGAACAGCCCACACAACACAGATCAGGGAGCCAACGCAAGGATTCTGCCAGTTGCTGAGTATGTCTATTCCTATTATTCATTCTGGAACCGGGGAAATAACCACAGTATGGTTTTGGAAACCCACTGGATCCACTGTGAGAAGGACCTGAGCTAAAACTCCATTGATCCCCTGACCTCCATAAGCCCTCACTCTAACCGAAAGGCCACAGTGACATTTTGAGTCTCCTAGATTTTGTGTCAATTCAGCGCCAGTGCCCAGTAGTCCCCAAAGATCTGGTTATTTCCTTGTCTCCAATGCACAGTCACCTTGCTTAAAGGTCATAGGTCCCTTTGGGAAAGGCTTGGAGAAAGACTAACAGTATAAATTTCTGGCAGTGTAGCAGGGTCCTTCCTCAAGAGGACTGGACCTCCCCTTCACTTAAAGGGCTCTGGGCCTGTAAACTGAAGTCTGGGAATTGATTGAGGGACCATGACTCTATGTTTTGGTGATTCAAGTTAGACTTGACCTAGAACTCTTCTGCTTATATAGGTCAAGTAAAAATTTAGTATATTCTCATCTAATTCTCTTCTAGGGACTCCATAATCAACTAGCCAACATTATGAATTCCTGGGAGTCAGACTATTCTGATTTCTTCTTTGACTCCACTATCCACTATGACAACCACTTGCCTTTGGTGATTAAGTGCTACAAATTAGCCCCTGCCACCCTGGGATCCAATTATCCCCGTTACACTTAGGGATCCAGTTTGTTGGCAGCAGTTCTGTTTCAAAGAAGCGTGACCATGGAGTTCTTCAAGGATGCTTGGGTGTCCTTGCAAATTTGAGATCTCCTTGGAGGTACCATACTGTCAACCCTACACCACTGTTCTGTGTGGCACTGAAGTCTCTCTGGCTACTACTTGAAACCAAAGTAGCCCGTGGTGTTCTGCCTGTCATTGCAGACATTGCTGTTACTCCTGTAATGGTCCTGGACAGAAGATGCTGCTATATCATTTCTGCTTTACCAGAAAGCCCCATGGTGCCAATGCTTCAAGTCTGTATGGTGTAGGTTCATTTGAATCCTTTTCAGAGGAAATTTAGAGCAATAGTAAAATCCTTGTTGTTGCAGCCTAACATCTGTTGCCATTCTGGCTAGTATGCCCAAATTTCTTTGAGGAAACTTTCACCCCATTCTCAATCCCATTGTTGGTCTGAGACAGATGCTACCCAAAGATACATGGGATGGGCCTGACAGGCTGAAGCCCGTCCAGGTATCCCATTCCCCTGGCCATAGAGCTAGATGCAGAGAAGTTCACAAAGCCCAGGCCTGGACTAATCAATACTCCGTTCCCCTAGACACAGTGATAGTACAATAGATCAGAGATAATACTATACTACCAGTCTTATGACTATACAGTCAAGTAACCAGTGAGAACCTGTGAATTTTTTAAAAAAATTATTGGCTTATTGTTCCTCTGGTCTGCCTGAACGTGTGAGGATTAATTCCTATCTATTTAACAGGGAGACTTATTAGTATGGCTTCTTTTGTTGTCTAAGAGGGAAAAAAATGGAGACGTTTTCTGTAGGAAAATCCCCAGTATCCTGGTTAACACTTACCTTACCTTTCCTATCTCTGCCCTAAGGTTAATCACAAATAAAACTTTAAGGAATATACCACATACTCTTTTCCTGTTCACTTATAGTCTTTCCTCCACATAGAATTCAAAAGGCAGGGTCAGAGACTGATTCAGGTAATTATCCAGAGATACCACCTCTACACACACACACATGCCAACCACACATTTGGAAGCTTTGTATGCTGCGCAAATCCAGGGGGGTGCCTTTACATTGTAGGCCATTAGCGCCTCTGGTGCTTAGACTTTGGGGCTGCCTTTAAAATCTTGTGAGTATCAACAAAGGAAATTCACTCCTGGACTCTACAGTCTGTGAGTTTAACTTCCTATGGAAAGTGGACAAAAATATGGACCCTCTAGCAAGGAAGATGTACACATGCACCTGCACACAAAGTTTTGTATATAACTGCAGGTCATTCACAAACCCTCTGAAATTTATGCACGGACCACAGGTTAAGAAAGCCTTCCTGAACTCAACAGAGCTCTCTTAACTCTTCATGTTGATCCTTTAAAGGTAAAGGTTTTTATTTCCTTAAATGCTTTGTTTTCTTTGCTGGAAATGGCAAAAGCTGGAGTGGACAATTTTAAAAATTGTATTAGATGCTTATTCACCATTTCTTATTAATAAATAACAAACTCCAATTGTTTTTGCAAGAGTGAAGACAATGGGACATTGCATTCTGATAGAGCATCTTGCAGTTTTTTCTTTCACATTTACATTTTAGGTTTTTTGGGGACCTGTAAATAGAGCCACATCAGAAGGTAAGGCAGTGATAAAGCTCTTAAATTCCTTCTTTTCATTCCCATTTATTCCTTCTTGCTTCTGCAAAGGGCCTTTCAGGGTTATGCTCATGCATGCCTGGCTCTTCCTGGGGAAGCATTTTCTTTTTAGTGATCTACTAAAAATAAAGTACCATGAATCACTTGCCTTTCCATTCCTTACAATGATTTGGAATCCCTGAATGTGTTTGTTTGTCTCGGTCTAATGGTCCCTAAAGGAATTTATGATCACAATCATTGCACTGCATTCTGTTTATTTCTATTTTCGCACACTGACTGCTCGTCTAGCTGCTCAGCAGTGCATGGAATAGCTGAGCTCAGAGTAACTGCTGGGTTTGTTTGCGGATGTATTAATAGAACATTTGCTCAGGGCAGC
>VBSM01001265.1:64503127-64515488 GCA_008086735.1 Cheirogaleus medius
CTTTTCTTGCCTCCTTTGGTGCTTAAAAAAGAAGAATCTTGAAATCAGAAGGCCGCAGGTCTACTAGAAGAAAACCTAGGAAAAACTCCTCTGGACATTGGTCTAAGCAAAGAATTCATGACTAAGACCTCCAAAGCACATGTATCCAAAAAAAAAATAGACAAATGAGACTTAAATAAAATAAAAGGCTTCTGCACAGCAAAAGAAACAATCAATACAATGAACAGACAATCTGCAGTATGGAATAAAATATCTGCAAACTATGTATCTTATGGGGACTCATAACCAGAATTTACAAGGAACTCAACTCAGTAAAAAAACCAAAACAAGTAATTTCATTAAAAACGGGGCAAAGGACATGTACAGACATTTTCAAAAGAAGACATACATACAGCCTGCAAAACCATAAGCCAAATAAACCTCTTTCCTAAATAAAGAAAGAAAGAAAGAAGACATACAAATGGCCAAGAGGCATATGGAAAAATGCTCGCCATTACTATCATCAGAGAAATGCAAATTAAAACCAAAATGAGGCCAGTCATGGTGGCTCACTCCTGTAATCCTAGCACTTTGGGAGGTTGAGGTGGGAGGATCACTTGAGGTCAGGAGTTAGAGACCAGCGTGAGCAAGAGCAAGACCCCCATCTCCACAAAAAATAGAAAAATTAGCAGGGCACTGTGGCACGCGCCTGTAGTCCCAGCTACTTGGGAGGCCAAGGCAGGATGGCTCAAGCCCAGGAGTCTGAGGTTACAGTGAGCTGTGATGACACCACTGCACCACTCTAGCCTGGGCAACAGAGTGAGACCCTGTCTCAAACAAAACAAAACAAACAACATAACACAATGAGATATCATCTTAACACCAGTCAGAATGGCCATTACCAAAAAGACAAAAAATAACAGATGTTGACAAGGAAGCAGAGAAAAGGAAACACTTATACACTGTTGGCAGGAATGTAAATTAGTACAACCTCTATGGAAACTAGTATGGAGATTTCTCAAGGAACTAAAAATAGAACTACTATTTGATCCAGCAATCCCACTACTGAGTATCTACCCAAAGGAAAAGACAAATACCACATGTTCTCACTTTATAGGTGAAAGCTAAATAATGTACACACATGGATGTAGAGTGTGGAATGATAGACAATGGAGACTCAGAAGGATGGGGGGTTGGGAGGAAGATGGGTGATGAGAAATCACTTAATGGGTACAATGTACGATATTCAGGTGATGAATACACTAAAAGCCCTGGCCTTCACCACTATATAATATATCCATGTAACACAGTTACATTTGTACCCCATAATTTTATAATCAATTAATTAATTAAGTCAACATACTACTACCAGCCAAATAAAACAGAGTCTTGAACAAAGAATAGGAAAGGAGGAAAAACAGAATGGGATGGAAGTGAGACTCACATGTGAGGGATGAGAGTTTGGGTTGAGAAAGAAAGATGGGAAAGAGAAACAGAGAAGAGAGTACTCAAGAGGCCTAGAGCTAAAGATCTCAGTCTCTTCCAGCTAAAATTCTGTGACTCTGTGGGTTTAAAGTAAGGCATTTAAAAGTGAATGAGACTTGGGCTAGAAAAAAAATGCAAAAACGTGCAGTAATAAAAGCAGAGTCCCACCAGGCCTGTTTAAGTAAACATGACTCCCACGTAGCCCATCTTCATTCTGCATGCTCTCTTACAAGGAGGGCAAATTGTGTGACAAGAGAATGGAAAGAAATGAAAAGCTAAATCAGGGTCCCAAGTCAGTAAAATCCATGAACTTTTCCCGCCACTTTAGCTACAAGTTCTTAGCGAAGGAGAGACAGTGCTTACTGCTGTTGCAAAATGGTGAATAACAGCAATGGAGATACAGGCATCACAAGACCCACTGCGGACTGGTACTGCCAGCGCATCACAGACAAAGGCCTGAAAGTGCTTCTCTCTACAGATGTCCACAAGGTTTTGGCTACGATCACAACCAATCTGCAATAGAGAAATAAAGAATTTTTTAAATATCACAAAAAATTAAGAGCTATGAGCTTATTCCATTACCTTAAACTCATCAGACAGATTTCACATTCGCTGTGAAATGGTCTGAGACCATAATGTTATCAGTGCTTACAGTGAGTACAAAGTCAGAATATATAATTATTCAGAGCAGCGTTTATTACCTTGACAGATATCAAACAGAATTCAAATTGGTGAATGGAAACAAAATGACTAAAATAAAAAATGATAGCAGTGGAAATAGGAGGTCCAAGTTTGCACCTAATTGATCATCATTCTGAATCTAGATCTTTCTGTAATATCACACACACATTTAAAACTGGAAATTATCCCATAAACATATACATTTAGTCTTTTGCGGGAGCTACAAATAAGATGACCTAAGTTATCTCTCATTATTATATATACTATACTGTGATGACCCAGAGAGCAGGAGGACGGATGATTTTTTTGTTGTTTCTTTATACTTTCCAACATGTATTCCTTTAACAATCAGAAAATGAAACGCCAAAACAACCAAAAAACAAAATAATTGTTTTCATTTTTTAAAGCTATTAAGTCTTTTTCTGCTAAACACCAAAGTTTATCAAGAATAAAGTGCTGAATTTGAAATCTGTAAAATGCTATTTAATAAAACCTTTTAGTATAACCAGCAATCCTACGAGAATGATGGCACCAAAGGCAGCTAGCAAATGCTTTCATCTCCTCAAGCAGGTGAGGCCTAACGTGCCTTATGCATGTGTCTGGGTCTGTGGGAAGTATTTGGGTGTTGGGATTTCCCATCTTCTCTCTAGTTTTGTTGTTTTTATACATAGTTTTACTGTTCTAAGAATATCACGTATGTATGTATAAACACACACACACACACACACACACACACACACTGCAACGTGCCCATGTAAATTAGGGAAGGAATCAGCGAGGCTTAAGAAACATTAAATTGCTAGTTAATAATTATCCCCAGATAATTTCTTCTTAACTCAATCTCTATAATAGGGAAAAGAATTATATAAGCAGATTTAGTCAAACAGAAGTGGCTTCCAAGCTTATATTTATTCATTTAATTTTTTGATATAATGAGCATTGATCCTAGGGTTCCCTCAGCCATTCTGAGAATAAAGAATATGAATACTCATATCAAAACAATTCTTACTGAGTTAAATCACATTGCCATGCTAGTCATATTTAATGAGTTTGCTCACTTTGTAATTGGTATTAAACAGCTTCTACACTCCATCCTGAAGCTGCTTTAATTTGTTAAGTGGAATAAAAGATACCAAGCTAGAGGTAAAATATAGCAATTTCTCTTTGATATATTTTAAGATGTAAAAGTACTAAGGTACCATTAAGGCACCAGTGGTACAATTCCCAATTAATGGTTCCCTTTGTGTAAGATACATGCCTGGCTTATTTTATTTATTTTCATCCACATTCTATTTCACTCAGCCAACAGTCACAACATCAAGATGACAACACCACTCAAATAACATGCACATTATATTCTGGTGCTTTTTGTTACATTTAAATTCAGTTCATAGAATCAGAAGTTTCAAGTATGCCCAATTCTCACAGATACAGCTATACCTTGCTAAAAGTCAACAGGAAGAAATCCAACCTGCCTATAAAATAAATCCTCACACACAGGGCTCCATAGTCATTCAGGAATGGAAAGTTATTATCTGAGAACCACAGATAAGACAGAACAAGAACAACAGCCAAACAAAATAAGAGAAAATTTCCCTCTCCTTCATGCCAGACCTTTATAGCTATTTGTACAGAGCACTCCTTTTCGCCAATAAGAGAGAGCATGGGCAATTTTAATAATAAAGCACCAAGTCTACTGTAGATTCCCCACTGACCAACAACCTGACTCATGCCTGGCTCAGTACTTTCATCTTTCACTTATTTTGCCTAAGTCTTCCATATGCTATAGTCAAATTGTCACTAGTTTTTTCTCTTCTCTTTCTATTTTTAAATTTCTTTAAGTTTTTATACTAAGGATAGTACTAAGTATTTGAAAATCTCCCTAATAATATTGCATGATATCAACAAACAGACAGAAAATGTCTTATTTATAAAAACCCATATATATTCAAGGACTCATGTAAAGCTACATATTTCTGTGTGCTGGGTAGAGATCAATGATATCAAAAGAGATATTAGGCTTAAAAAGTATACTTTTACTCCTATATAATTTTTTAAACCCTCAACAAAAACATTAAATGTGCAATTCTAGAAGTACAGGTAAACATGAAAAAATATTCAATCTAGTAATCGAAGGTACAAACTAAAACCAGGCTCCATTTTTCTCCTATTAAACTATCAAAAATATTTTAAAACCAAAACACACCACAGTGATGGCAGTGTGATAACTTACTCTCATATAATGTTGGTGACAATTGGAATTGGCTCAACCATTTAAAAGAGCAATTAACAAAACATGTTTTTAAAGAAAAAAAAAATGTTTACAACTTTTGGCCCAATAGTTATTCTTCTAGAAATTTATCCTAGAAAAATAATCCAAAGTAGGGAAAAAGCTAACCAGGCTAATAACGACTGCCTTTTCCTGAGTACTCACTGTGGATTAAAGCATATTCTTTGTATCAATCCACTTAATCCTTATAATATACTTTAAGTTAGGTATTATTATCATCATATTACAGATGAGGAAACTTCATCTCAAAGAAAATAAGTAATTTGCCCTAAGCTGATTAGTAATTAAGTGGTAGAATGGAGATTTAAAACTTATTTTTTCTCTTTCCAAAAATCCATATTCTTCCTTCTTGTCCCATCTCTCAATATACATGTTCATTACGATGTCATTTGTAATAACTCCAAACTGAACACAAGCAAAAGTCCAGTAACATCCACCTAACAGAATATTACAAAGTCCAAGTCTCTTCAATATATGGTATCAGGGAAACTGGATACCAACATGCAGAAGGATGAAATTAGACCCTTATCTCACACCATATACAAATATCAACTCGAAATAGATTAAAGACTTAAATGTAAATAAGAACTGAAACTGTGAAACTACTAGAAGTAAACAAAGGGGGAAAACTCCGTAACATTGGTCTGGGCAAGAAATTTTCAGATATGATCTCAAAAGCATAGGCAACAAGAGTAAAAATAAACAAACGGGGTTAGAGCAAACTAAAAAGCTTCAGCACAGCAAAGGAAACAATCAACAGAGCAAAGAGATAACCTACAGAATAGGAGAAAATATTTGCAAACCATACATCTGATAAGGGCTTAATATCCAAAATATATAGGGAGTTCAAACAACTCAATAGCAAGAAAACAATCTGATTTTAAAATGGGCAAAAGACCTGAATATATATTTCTCAAAAGAAAACATACAAATGGCTAACAAGTATATGAAACAATGCTCAACATCACTAATCATCAGGGAAATGCAAATTAAAACCACAATGAAACATCATCTCACACCTGTTAAAATGGCCATTACCAAAAAGACAAAAAGTAAGTGATAAGTGTTGACAAGTGTGGAGAAAAGGGAACCTTTGCACACTGTTGGTGGGAATATAAATTATAGCCATTATGGAAAACAGTATGAAGGTTCCTCAAAATATTAAAATTAGAACTACCACATGATCCAGCAATCCCACTGCTGGGTATATATCCAAAGAAAATGAAATCAGTATGTCAAAGAGGTATCTGCACTCCCATGTTCATTGCAGCATTATTAAGATATGGAATCAACCTGTCCATCAGCAGATGAACAGATAAGGAAAACATGGTATATATACACAATGGAATATTACTCAGACATAAAAAAGAAGGAAATCCTGCTATTTACAACAACATGGATAAACCTGGAAGACATTATGTGAAGTGAAATAAGACAGACACGGAAGGCAAATACCACACGATCTCACGCCTGTGTGGAATCTAGAAAAGTTGATCTCATAAGAACTAGAATAGAATGATGGTTACCAGAGGCTGGGGTAGTTTGGGGGGTTGGGGAGATGTTGGTCAAAGGAGTCAAAATTTCATTCAGTTAGATAAGAGGAATAAGTTCCAGAGATCTATTTTACAACAAGGTGACTATAGTTAATAACAATATTAAACATTATTAAAAAATGCTAAGAGAGTGGATGTTAAGGGTCCTCACCAAAAAATGATAACTATGTGAGGTAATGCATGTTAATTTGCTAGATTTAGTTAATCCACAATGTATACATACTTCAAAACATCATATTGTACATGATAAATGCATATAATTTCATCTGTCAATTTAAAAAAATAAAATAAAAATAGAGAAACACTACATGACTACATATCAAAATGGAAATATTAAGTGATATAAATGAGTTGTCAAATTGTATGCATATTAATGCAAAACATTTATAGGAAAAACACTAGACAGATATTCATCACAATAAACTGGTTTATTAGGGTGATAGGATTATAGGCAAATATCTTTCCTCTCGTCAATTTTCTGAATGATGGTTATATTTTTTATTTCTTAAAAATATATATTTTAAAAACTATTAAGAAAATATGCAATTATAGGAAAATCAGACTGGCAAATATGTAGTTTAAAGTACAGAGGAACAAGCAAAGGCTGCATAAAGCACAGTGAAAAGAGTATACTCCAGGTTGAGTATCCCTTATTCGAAATGCTTGGGATCAGAAGTGTTTTAGATTTCAGCTATGTTTGGATTTTGGAATATTTGTACAACACTGGTTGAGCATCCCTAATCTAAAAAAACAAAATCTGAAAAGCTCCAGTGAGTATTTCTTTTGAATGTCATACCAGAGCTCAAAAAGGTTCAGGTTTTAAAGCAGTTCAGATTTGGAATTTCTATATTAGGGATGCTCAACCTATAGACTCTAGATTTGAATCCTGGCCTCAGCAATAACTAGCTGAACAACCTAGGAAAGCTACTTAATAACCCAGAGCCTCACCTTTCTCATCTAAAAAATAAGAAAAAAAAATATTTCTCAGGGTTAATATGAGACTCAAATAAACTGATCTATATTAAATATTTTATTAACCATAAAAGTATTGCACAAATGTTGATTATTATGACATATGGAACAAGGAGTGGAGAGAAACTCTTGTTCTGGATGCTGGATATAAAGAGAAATTTATGTCCTAAAAAAGTATCTTATCCTGAGTTAAGGCCCACCCATTATGAGGTTGTGACATTCCTTCAAGGTTGCAGAACACAGCACTGAATATTCTGGCTTTCATGTAAGAAACTGAAAGTAAATTCACAGGTTTGCTCCTCATCATTCAACAAACAATTAATAAGCTTCTACTATATGCCAAGTAAGTAGAGAACAAAACAGACATGATTCCTGCCATCTCTCTGACTTTACATCCTGTTGCTCTCTGTCACCACAGCTAGCCTTTAAGATCTCTCTTATCAGAGTACCAGAGAGCAGCAGTCCTCAACCTTTTTGGCACCGGGGACCAGTTTCATGGCAGACAATTTTTGCACAGAACAGGGAGTAGGGAGAGTGATGGTTTGGGGAATGACTAAAGTGCGTTACATTTATTGTGCAGTCAAACCTCTCTGCTAATGACAATCTGTATTTGCAGCCACTCCCCAGCACTAGCATCACCACCTCAGCTCCACCTCGGATCATCAGGCATTAGATTCTCATAAGAAGTGTACAATCTAGATCCCTTGCATGCAGTTTACAGTACGGTTTGTGCTCCTATGAGAATCTAATGCCGCTACTGATCTCACAGGAAGCAGAGCTCAGACAGTGATGCAAGGGATGGGGAGTGGCTGTAAATACAGATGAAGCTTCATTCACTGGCCACCATTCACCTCCTGCTGTGCATCCAGTTCCTAACAAGCCATGGCCTGGTACCAGTCCACGGCCCAGGGGTTGGGACACTGCAGCCATAGAGTATGCACTCTGGAGTCAGAGATGAGATTCTAATACTTGCCCTGACACTATGTGATCGTGGGCATGTCATAACTGAGTCTCAGTTTTCCCATCTGTAAAATGGAGATAATAATTCCAATCTCATAGATTACATATGTGAGAAAACACAGCACAACACTTGGCATACAGCAGGTACTTGACATTGTTGGGTTCCTTTCTGTTCTTTCCTTTACTGGGAAAGTCAATATAGTTTAAAAATAAAACAAAACAAATACAGAGATGTACAGAATAGGCCTATATAAACATATCTCCAGTTCTTACAGATTCCTGGCATTATTGAGTGTTATGTTTGCAATACCAACTATATACAGCAGCATCTAGGAAACGAATTTGAACTGAATGTGCTCTGAAACCAACGCACAAAACAATCACAGAGTGAATGAGTGTGTACATTCTGGGTACGCACATCTCACCTATTTCTGGTATTATTGTATAGGCAATGAGTCTCCTGAAGGTATAAAATCTTTGCCTATAGCTCTAAAAATAAAGCCAACAGCTAAAGGTGATGAGAGAAATGAAGAGTAACTGAAAAATAAAAAAAGAAATGGTCCCCAGCTAGAAAATCCCTAGCTACTGTAATTCACGCGGGGTGACAAAAATGTCATCTGTTAGCAGAATGGTGTATTATTTTTCTCTTTTACACTAAACCTTTTATGATCATTAAGGATATATTTATTATTTCATTTGACTTCAATTTGATTTTACCAAGGGACAACTGTAGTAGCTTTCTTCATGTAGGTGTATAATTTCTAGGATGGAGTAAAAATAAGGATTATAAACAATCTGACATACTCCAAGAACCCAGGAATGTAGACTGCGTTCATTCTCCTTATCTACTCTCTTACTCTAGTCCTTCCTCCCCTAATCTTGAGAAAGGGAAACTCCAGTCCTCACAGAGCAGTGTCACTATGAGTATTTACAACAATGCACTACAGCAGGAAGAATTTCTACTTCCTAGCACAGCAGAAAAAAAAGTGGCTCATAGAAAAGAAATGATAGCAACTTAAAACAGACACTTTGGAGTCAGACAGAAATGGCTTCAAATCCTGGGTCTAGCACTATTGGTCAAGTTTTTAATCTATTTGTGCCTTAGTTTCCTCAACAGTAAGACATCAATAAATAATAAACTTTTTTTTTCTACTATGAGTAAAATTTGGAGTCAGAAGGCATAGGCTCAAATTCCAGTTATGTCCTCTAACTTTATGACATCAGAGAAGTAATATAACTAACCTCTGTGAGCTCCAGTTTCTTCATGTATAAAAGATGGATGAAAAATATCTGCTTTATCTTTCCCATACTTAGGGCAATCCAAGCAAAGAAAATGGTTCCTATAAAAATCTTTCTAATCTGTAAAGAGTTATATAACCGCAAAGTAGTTTTACTGATAAAATAATCATATTGGAAAGCAAAATCTAATGGGAGAAAAAGACTATAATGATGGCATAAATTTCTAGAGGAATAAGAAGGAATGGTGGCGTTCATTAATTTTCAATCTATTTATTACTTTTCTGCAACAACCTAAAAAACAGCATTAAATCATGAGAAAGAAAGATGATGATAACCACTGCAAATTAAGTGAATAGAAAGTCAGAAGCAATATTACTTGCCATATATAACTCCTTATTGATGCCAAGATACTTTCCATTCCCACATCCAATATCAGCCACTATTGAACCACTTGGCAAAGCCTTCAGAAACTCCACGATGCGTGGCCATGGGCTGTGTCTTGTGCTGCTGAAGTGCCTGGCAATCTCTTCATAAACTTGGTGGACGTGCTCTTGCTCCAGCTGTGAGGCATCTTTATCATTCTCTGGAAATGAGGGAGGAGACTCTTTCCTCTGGCTGTCACAGACCAAAGGGTAACCTAAATGAAAAAATGAAGCAATATAAAACCTTCATTTTTATCCAAATGACTCATAAGGTACCAAGTTTTCCTAAAAGAAAAAGGAAATCAAAGCAAATTTGGTGACTGGGGGTAGATAGGCTCTAATTTGTCAGCTTAAAAAAAGCTCTTTCCGTATCAAATCCAATGATATGTGTGAGGGAGTCTAATATAAAAAGAAGGGGCAACAATGCATTTACAACAAAACATGACTACAATTCTGCATCTGCCATAAGATGGTGCCTATTTCATCTTGGGGTTAAAGAGTCCTCTTATTCAAGGAGGCATCTTGATAGATCTGGCCTAACTGGAAAAAAATTTAGCTAAATTAACAAGATTTAGGATGTTTCCCTTGGCAGGTGAAAGGCATAGGAGTTCTGGGGACCCTAGGACTCCCAAAAGAAGAACAAGACCTAGAAGCAAAGTGTCATTTGGCAATATTCAAAGATATTTACTGAACGTTTTGTGAAGCAGTTTGTATGGATTGTCTCAATCCTCACAGAAATACTATTGGATATGGACTATTACATCCATTTTACAGATGAGAAAACTGAAGCACAAAGAAGTTAAATAATATTCTTAAAGTGTCAGATAGTAAATCATATAGCCAATATTTAAATCCAGGCAGTGTAGACTCCAGCGCCCACATTCTCAATGACTATACTGTGTTGCCTACTTCAGTAGAATGAGCAAACCCCAAGATGAACACCACCAAGTAGAGGCAATGGCAGAGGAAATTTAGGATACAAATGTCTCACATTAATGTTGAAGTTGTTCCCTGTTCTCTGTAATAATGTCTAATAATAATTTTAAATCCTTGCCTGTTCTCTGCTATGCTATAATCTCCCTTTGTCTTCTACCAAAGTCTGTGACGTACAACATCTTTTTATGGGTAGTGTTCTAGGGAATAAAGGAAGAAGGAGTAATACTACCAGAGAAACCACAGGCAAGACTAAGGCAATAATTAGAAATCACATGACAGCAAACAATCTGCCTGCAACATTGAATAGCTTCAGGAATGAACATAAAACAAATCTCTTTTTCTAAATATAACTAGAGTAAATATAACTAGAGTATGCCAAACCTTGAGAAAGCCTAAAATGGGGATGAGAGTATCTAGTGCCTATTAATGGGTAAAGGGAAAATCTAAACATTTTTAATGGATATTTAAGAAAAGGGTAGCTCCAAAAAGCTTGAGGACTCTAAGACACACATGTGGAAACAGATAGGTTGCATTATGTTGATTAAATTAGAATTATGATTATACTGCAATATATTACATTATAATTTATCCTAAACTCATCTTAGTAAAATTTTATTCTCTTGGAAATTATGAACATCTAAGTTATCTAAAGAAATGAGCAACCTTATCACTTAAAAATCTACAAATTTTGACCAAAAGTATGCAAAGGATGACCTTGAACTTAAAAATAACCTCACTAATCATCAGGGAAATGCAAATTAAAACCACAAGATATCATCTCATACCCCTTAAATGGCTGTTCTCAAAGAGATAAAAAATACCAAATGTTGGTGAGGATGTAGAGAAAAGGGAACCCCTGCACACTGTTGGTGGGACTATAAATTAGTACAGCCATTATAGAAAACAGCATGGAGGTTCCTCAAAAAATTCAAAATAGAACTATCTTATGATCCAGTAATCCCACTACTGGGTACACATCCAAAGGAAATGAAATCAGTATGTCAAAAAGATATCTGCATTCTCATGTTCATTGCAGCATGATTCATAATAGCCAAGATATAGAATCAACCTAACTGTCCATCAATGGATGAATGGATAAAGAAAATACAGTACATATGTATACAATAGAATACTATTCAGCCATAAAAAAGAAAGAAATCCTATCATTTGCAAGAACATAGATGAATCCAGAGGACATTTATTAAGTGAAATACCAGGCACAAAAAGACAAATACCATATGATCTCACTTATATGTAGAATCTAAAAAAATTGAACTCACAGAAGCAGAGAGTAGTATGGTAGTTACTGGAGGCTGGTTGGGGTGGGGAGGGAGATGGGGAGATGTTGGTCAAAGGAGGAAAAATTTCAGTTAGATAAGAGGAATAAGTTCCAGAGATCTATTTTACAACATGGTGACTATAGTTAATAACAATGTATTGTGTATTCTTGAAAATCACTAAGAGAATGGACTTTAAGTCCCTGAGACATCACAAAAAGTTATAAGTTATGTGAGGTAATATATATGTTAATTAGCTCAATTTAGCCATTCCACATTGTAAATATATTTTAGGACATCATATTATACATAATAAATATACATAATTTTTACTTGTAAACTTTTAAAAAAATTATAAGCTGAATACCCAATGAGAGCTTCTTTACATTTAATAAATGCCCATAAAAAATATGTGCATAAGAAAACTGGCTTATCTTTCCAACTAGACTTTAAATTCCTCGAGAATAGGAGCCATGTTTTATTTTTTTTATACCTTATAAAACTACCAGCAGTGCTTAAGCCCGTTATACAAAGTGAGGTGACACAAGATCTGGAAAATGGGCTACA
>VBSM01001265.1:64522596-64537533 GCA_008086735.1 Cheirogaleus medius
TGCCTCGGCCTCCCAGAGTGCTAGGATTACAGATGTGAGCCACCGAGCCCGGCCTATATATATATGAAAAGTTCTTATTTTGAATTTGCTGTAATAGGTCTATGAACAAATTTCAATGGTCCCTATATGTTTTTCTATAATCCTTTCCCTCTCATGTTTCAGATTTTCAGGCCAATAGAGCTTGATGACCAGAACCATGTAACTTTTAACAAACTAATTGAACTTCTGAGTTATCTTCCAGAAATGGCAGAATTTCTGCATGACAAAGGAGTTGAGATGCTGAAGGCCCCTGGACACACATCTTAACACCAAGACTCACAATACCTTAATAACCTGCTCCAATACACAAAGTCCCTCCTTAATTTCAACACAACCTGCCCCAAGGCATGTAGCACCTTGTTAAAAGCCCATACTCTCCATTAGTCAGGAGATGGAGTTGAGGCTACTTCCTCTATTCTCCCAGCAGATGTCATTAGCATTAAAAATTCCTTTCTTCCCTGGCAATCCTTATTGGCCTACTGTGCAGCAAGAGTAACAGGACCAGGTTAGAAATCCCTTGAGGTTTCAGTTACAATACCATCACTCTTAAGAAGTTTAAACATTAATAATAGCAAAATTGCTTGAATACCAAAAAGAAAATATGATTATTCTCAAAAGTCCAAGAATACTTGAAATCAATGGATCACATCACCATTTTAAGTACAAATATTTTAATGGCCATGAAAAAAATATCAGATAAATTTAAGCCCCAGTACACAAAATCAAACCATCATTTTTTTATGGCTCACATTAAGGACAAATTCATTTACATGTTCATTTCCATGAATTTTTATAAAAACATGTGAGCTAAAATCTCAAGCAGGACAGAATGAATAAGCACAGAATTCAGCAATAATTTAAGTGACAATATTTGTAAATTTTAGCAGTGTAATACTCTCTCCTCAAAAGGTTAAAGATGAATGCCTACCAAAAGCACATACCCATTTCTTTAAGAGTCTCATGCTCTACGGACTGAGCTAGCCTGGCGCCAATACCCATTTCTTTAGATTTCAACTAATGCAAATAAATGAACTCAAATTGAGAGATATTTTACAACACGACTGGCCTTCTCAAAAGAGTCAAGTCATAAAGAACAAAGGAAAGTTGAGGAATATTTCTAATAAAAGACTAAACAGAATTGACAAGTAAAAATAATGCAGAATCATAGATTGAATCAGATAGAAAGTTTAAAGTACTCTAACATACAACCAGCAATATCTGAGTATGGATTGTATAAGAATATTATAAAGAGTATTTTATCAATGTTGAATTTCCTGAATTTGAGGATTGCACTGTGGTTTCATAGAACAGGAATTGGCAAACTTTTTCTATAAAGGGCCAGATAATAAATATTTTAGGCATTGAGGGCCATATATAGTATCTGCCAAATATTCTTCATTGTTTTTACAACCCTTAAAAAGGTAAAAAACCATTCTTAGCTCAAGAGTTGTACAAAAACAGGCTGAGGGCTGAATGCGGCCCACTAGCCATAGTCTGCCAACCCTTAATATAGACAAAGTCTTTGTTCTTAGGAAACACACAATGAAGCATGTTAGGGTAAAAGGCCATGATGTCTGTAACTTACCCTCAAGTGATTCAGCAAAAATAATAATAATAACATATGTGACAGAGAAATAAAAGATATGGCAAAAGGTTCACAATTGGTAAAGGTAGGTGAAAGGTGAAGGGAGTTCACTGTACTATGCTTGCAACTTTGCTTTAAATTTGTTTTTCAAAATAAAAAGATGATGTTCAAAAAAACCCAAAAGCCATAGATGCTCCTAGGAGGTTTGAACCCAGAAGCCTCAATGTGCAGGCATAGGGCATCGTTCCAGTGGCTCAGACAGAGAAGAATAAGAAGTCTCATAAAGCAAAAGGTATTCTGCCATTAAGGTCATTTGAAGACATACCCATGGGTCCAAAGGTATCTAGATTCTCCTGTCATCACCAGCAGACTCCGACGAGGCAGCATAACTGGCACTGTGACACCATCTGGGTGCTTAAAATCCATGACAATCTTGAAGCAAAAACAAAAGCATAAAGATCAATCCATAATTTCATGTACTCCAAGGATGAGAATGATTAATAGAGTCTGTCTATCTTTCTAGGCTAACAGATTAAAATATGATAATGCTTGTAGAACAGCATAGCACAATGGGTCTCAAACTTCAGTGTGCAAGAGAATCTACTGAATGACAAAAAAAATACTTTATCCAGAGATTCAGACTCAGCAGGTCTGGAGTGAGGCTCACACAACTGCATTACTAACAATCAGCCCAAGAAATTATGAAGCAGGTGGTCTAAGGCTCACGTCATGGAAAACAGTTAGGGTAGTGGTCAAACACAGGGACTTTGAAGCTGAAACACTCATATTGTGGCTCTTCCATTCAGTAGCCGTGTGACCCAGGAGAAGCCATTTAACCCCTGTGCCTTGGTTTTCTCAACTCTTATAGGGTTGTTACATGAATTAAAGATATGGATATTATAGTACCTGACACATAGTAAATACAAAAAAAGTAGCTATTATTTATTATTCATAGAATGTTAATAATTAATACTCCAAGAAGAAATAACTATTAAATGCAGACTCTCATATAATCCATTTTGTACCTTTAAAGTCATACAACATACTGGAATTAGAGGCTGATTAATAAGAGATAATAAGAGAGGACAGGAACATTTTCTACAACTTTTCCTAAATTATGCTCAAGTATTACTCTGAATAGCAACCTGTAAAGATACAATATCCAAGAAAATGTTTATGTCCTAGGAATTCATCAAACACCAAAGACTTCAGTATAAAGATAGCAACAACTGACAAATGTGAATTTAAAAGGCATATCACAGGGCTGAAAATATTTTTTAAAGTAAGTAAATGAATCCATTTGAAAAATAAATATGACAACCAAGTAAAAGTGGGATGAACAAAATTTAGCATAGTACCTTCCTTAACCACTTCGGGACCAGCGTTGACTATAGTCGACAGCCACAGATGAACGCGAGCCTCGACTTTAGTCGACAGCCAAAAGCTTTTACTTTTACAGCTTTTATCTCTGTAGTTGCAGTGTGTACATTCAGGTGATAAGTTACTATGAATCTATGACCTTTTAACAAGTCCCTGGTAGGAGTTATTATAGTTATTTTCCTAAAGCTGCCTGTAAAGTAAAACAAGCTTTCAGTGCTTTAAAGCTTTCCTCATCACACAAGAGCAAAACGGACTCGTCGTCAATGCACAGCACAAACTATCATGTGGACTATGAGTGCTGGCTGTGGGCAAGGTTTCATGGCCGGTGAGCGCCGTACCAAAGTGGTTAAAATGTTAATTGCAGAACCTAGGTAGTGGATATATAGGTATTTACTGTACAATTCAAATTTTCTGTATAAAAATTTTCATAATAAATTGCTGGGGAGAAGGCGGGTAGGAGAAAAAGCCACTGTGGCCCACTTTTAAACCAATGTATATAGGTTTCAATTTTCCTTTTGTTTTAGAGACAGGGTCTCGCTCTGATGCCCAGGCTAGAGTGTAGCCATGGTGCCATCATAGCTCACTGAAGCCACCTCCAACACCTGGGCTCAAACCTCTGTAGCTGGGACTACAGGCATATGCCACCATGCCCAGCTAATTTTTTCTATTTTTATAGAGATGGGGTCTCACTATGTTGCCCAAGCTAGTATTAAACTCCTGGCCTCAAACAACCCTCCCACTTCAGTAATCCCAAATTGCTGGGATTACAGTAATGGGTCACTGTGCCCAGTCCTCAATTTCCTTAACAGAAGCAAAAGTCTATACATAGGAAAGAACAATGAGCATATTTATTACTTTATTAGAAACAATCATCTGTGGCCAGTAAAATTTATTTTTTCTTTTTAGCTTAGAGACAGGGTCTTGCTATATTGCCCAGAGTAGACTTGAACTTCTGGGCTCAAAAGATCCTTCCACCTCAGCCTCCTGAGTAGCTAGGACTACAGGTATGCACTGCATCCCAGCCGAAATTTTTATGTAATTGAACACATATTTTTTATGAAATATGGCATCTTGATATTTTCACATTATACAGTATAATAAACACTACTCGTATCTGAAACATCATTTTTAATGGCTGTAAAATATTACATCATATGGCTATACCATAATTTACCTTAATATATTATCAGATATTTATAACTTTTATAATAAATAGTTTTAATGAACAACTTAATAAACGTTTATCATAATTTCTATCTTAGAATAAGAGTTGCTAGGCCAAATGGTTTGAACTCTTTTAAAAGTTCTTAATATAAACAAACTGCTTTCCAAGGACTGTACCAATCTATACTCCCACTAGCAGTATGAAACTATTTGATCATATTTTCACCAACACAGGAATATGATTTTCTTTTAAAAATCTTAATTTCAAAAAATAAATAAACCATACAGTATTGCTTTAATTTGCAAATCACTGTAGATTTAAATTACAAACCATTTCTAATTGTTATCTTTTCATTTATGGTTATTTATTGTGTAGAAGTTTTCAGGGCCAGGTTCACGAACATACATCCTGTGTCCAGGGCTCTGTGCACAGAAGGGCATCCATGCTAAATTTAACGCTCTTCTGTCACTGTCCTAGAATTCTTAACATTATCGTTGAACTTGTGTTTTGTTAAATGAAGTCTGATGGAACAACAGAGCATGTGCATGAGCAGAGGAAATACACACCACCTGCTTGTCAACAGTTCCTTGAGTCCCATTTGGGTAATGCATTCACAATGTCCCGTGAGCACAGAAAGTGTGAGAGTTCACTGAGAATCAGAGTACAAGGTAAGCATTTTATATCTACCACTGAGTGAGTAGCTTGGAAAGGCCACCAGAACTTGCTTTAAAGGCAGAGAAAGAAGGCACTGGTGTTGTGTTGTAGGAAACACAAGCAACTGAGGAACCCCACCATTATATTCTTTCTTACTTGTTTTACTTTCCTGTGTTAGCCAACCACTTACAGTGAAAATGATGACACAGAAAAAAATGGAAAGATAAGACAACCTGTCAGGAGCTCACCTGAGCTGAAAGAAAGAGCTCAGCTGTCAGGTGTCAGAGTAGCCAATTAAAGCAACAAGCTAAAAAATGAAAGCTGATCACTTATTGCAATAGTATAAGCAAAAGTCTAAAACCAGACTCCCTCCATTCCATTTTCCCCCACTAAACATTGCACAAGTCAAGGGTGAGGTGGATCACTGCAGACATGGGGATCGCCTCACTGTTGAGGGAGCCCCAAACAAAACAGCAGTTTTATGAACCCAGGAGTCAGGGGAAGGGTGAGGGGGAAGGACTAGGAACTGAAAAGTAACCAGTACTAAGTCAGAGTAAGGAAAGTGTCTTCGAGGTTTCCTGCTCCTCCCCCTACAAGGTGGCCTTGGTAGAGGTGCCTGAAGTGGACCTCAGACAAAGGCCTCAGAGAAAGAGACCTGGGAATGAAGGTGCCTAGGCTAGGAATGCCAACAGGCATAAGAGCATGACCAGCCAGGGAGGCCTGACTCCTTTACTGCAATTCAGAGACAGACCGTCATGCACTGGCTGTGTATTAAGTCTGGGGTGGGGAGGGCTTTCCCCCACAAGAACTAGGGAAAGCCTTTGTAATTGCCTATAGTCAGGCCTAAAAAATCATAAGATTTCACTCTGGAGCTCCTTGTAGCCCATAGCTCCTTTTCCTTCAAGTCCTTCCTTACTCTTCAGTAAGCTGAAGGTAGATAGTGTTAGTAGAATGTGCACGTATCAAGAAGTGAAACAAAAGTGGTTACGGTTGAGTTAGTTTTGTGCAGCATTTCCACTATTCAGGTAAAAATGATCACACAAATACGTACAAGCACAAAATACAAATTAAGTTTCGTGATTCCTCATATGAATTAAGTGTTCTTACATTTGCATTTAAAACTAGTATCATGCAATATAAAGTGACAAAATTCATATCAGTAATTTAAAATTTAGATTTATTTACTAAGAATGACATTAAGTAGCAAATAAAAAATACCTTGACAAGATGAGACGAGACCACAGAAGAAAGGGAAAAAGCTTTATATTTTAGTACATTTAATAGTATATTTTCTTGCTTTTTGAAATAAGAAATCTACATTTTCATTTTGAACTGTGCCCTATAATTTAAATAGCGGGCCCTAAAAGTTTTGCATTTTTTTTATGCTGTCAATCCATTGTTTTGTGTTTACAAAAGACAAAAATACAGTCTATTTCTTTGTAGGCTACAAAGCCTCCATCCTAATCAGACAAATATTTACTCCTATTTTCTTATAGATTTTCATGCTATTCTTTACATTAAAGTCTTTACACTTCTGAAATTTATTTTGTTATATATTTGACAATATAGGGTTTTTTTTAATTTAAGGATATAATTTTTATTAAAATGAAATGTAGATTTCCTACAAAAATTAAATTTCTCTTAGAACATTCTATCATCAAAATAAAATATTTTCAGTATCTTCATATTTAAGTATCTGTACCTTAACTAAATGTTTGTTAAAAGACAAAAAGAAAAAAAAGGACTTTAAAAAAAATTCACTAAGGATTCACAATCAATAATGTTCCCCTGCAATTGCTGACTCATTCTGCCATGTGACAGTTTTGCTCCACATGAGCTTTTTTCCAATTATTCTTTTGGTTTTACCTATTTTCTGAGATGGCAGAGTCAATAAAGATCAAGTCCCCAGCAAACTCATCGGACATGACTGAGGATAATGTTCAGTTCAAAGCAAACAAACAAAAACCATAGACATTCTGATCTTATACAACCTTTACACATCCAAAATACAATAGAATGAAGACCCCAGACACAGTTATCACTCTGTCACCCAAGAAAAGATAAGATGGATGACAGAAAAGCACAGGAAGGGATAAATAGATCTCCATGTTGGCTAAACAGGATAATGAAGAATATATTGCTACTGGGAACACTTCTGAGAAAGACGACAAACTTAATTCTGATCCTTAATAGTTAGAAACAGGCTAAGATCATTAACCTTTCGAGAGAAATCCCTGAAGAACATCTGGACAAGTGACAATATTATGTGAAGAATGATGCGTGATTCACAGAGAATGATGAGAGCTGAGAGGCCAGAACTTACTATATTTAACTGGAGAAAATATTTCATAGCTGAAAGTCTACCTGTTTCCTACAGCCTACCAAATGCAAATCTTCTATAGTTGTGCTGACATTTTCATTTGACCCAAATGAATTAAGAGCTTGCTTTTTATTTTAAATAGCAAAAAGAGGATTCCACAAAAGATGATACCCCCAGAAGTACACTTTGTTAAGCTGAAGGGTAGCTGGAAGAAAAGCTTACTGATATCCCATTTGAAAATAACTAAAAGAAAACAAGCTCTGCTCCCTTGTCCTGCAGTCAGCAGCAATTTTATAAAGTACAGGTGCCTATATTCTGGTCATAAGAAGGGATAAACTATGATGGTGCCATATGACATAAAAGAGCGTGCCCTTGAGTAGTATTAATATATGCAGCAGCTAAATACCACTGCAGTCCAAAGGCACTTATTTCTCATCATTGCTGAGAGAGAAAATGAGAGACAGAACATCATTTGATGCTTCTGTGTACATTTAGAGTACACATCTGGAAACATGCCTACAGTACCACACATGTGGAACAGGCAAAATTAGATCAGGAAAAATTTTAAAAGAAAAATCACAAAAAATCTACTTTATAGCAGAAGTTGGCAAATTCCAACATTCAAATACAACTCTGCCTTCCAAAACTAGGTCTCAGCTGTTGAATGAATAGATTCTGCCATCTCTTCCTCTTCACCCCCAAATACAGATGGTTTTGAACTGTTTTGTCTAGCGAGGCTCAAGTGTAATGTAAAATGAAAAGAGAAGGCATCTTTTAGCTCAATGTTCTAAACACATTGCCAAATGGCACAATGGAGAACAAAATATATGTTGCATAACAGAAAAATAAGCTTGAAAAAGAAAGGATGTTAGATTGGAAAGACAAAGCATGTTGAATATTATAAATACTTAGCTTAAATGCCTAAGAGATAATATGCTCATGCTTATGTGGTTACATTGAGACTTGCTATGAGTTCTCATTTATCACTGTGGCTTCATTAATTTGCTTCATTTATAGGCAGGAACTATGAAGTGAAATCTACCATCATTAAAAAATCGGCTCTCAAAAGAGTCAGTAACAGACCACTTTAATAATATTAAGTTTTACTTTATATATGATAAGGCTACAAAAGTAATAAAGAATTGTAGCTTAAAAAATAAATTTTTAAAATTTTATCTTTGCTTACTTGTTAGAGTCTGTCTAGTACATTATACTCAACAAGTATATTTTTGGAAAGAAGGCTTCCTAAATTCCATTTGTTTATTTTCTAGACTTTCCACCTTAAGCAAAATAAATAACAGATTCATATACACAAATAATCAAAATGAGATAGAGCAATAAGATCAATAATCATGGCTATATCTATTCCTGAGACCCTGCATTGCTCCCCATAAAGAAAAGGTCAGTTAATATAGCATTTACCATAGTCCCTAGCATAAAATAGGTGGTTAGTTGCTGGTGGTAATGATCATGGTAATGGCAGTGTTGATGATGGTAGGAATAGAAGCAATAGTGGCTGCTATTATTATTACTAATTGCTTATCAACTCCCTATGACAATTAAAATGTAAGCATTATGTGCTAACTTCAATTTAATACAGAAAGCACAGAAACAAAGTGATTTCTTCATGGTTAATTAAAAGTTACTAATCGGGATGAGCTAGAATCCAAGTCTCCTGACTTGTTCAATGCTGAATCCAGCCCTGGTACAAACATCAGGTTTCAGATCCAAGGATCTGAAAACAATATATACAGGCTTTAACTTTTTCAGTTCTAGCACTACATTGGAATATTTAATTGAATGATAATTACAAAATGCCACTAGGGCCTATTTTACTTCATTTTTATTTACTCTTTGTCTAAAAGAATGAATTTGAAATCTGACTGCTTTTGGAATTGATACTATACAGCTTTAACATTTCAGTGTTTTCTAACTCAATTGTTCAAACATCTAGCTAAATAACACAATCACCTGTGAGCTTTCTATAAACATATTAGGTTATTAAGTATGAAATGTCCAATTTCCTTAAGTACTAAGTTTGACGGTTGATATCTCTGACATTTCACTTTGACACTTCCTGTTTTATGTTTATTGTGAAGGTATATCCCCAGTCTTTCAAATACATGGTTTGGCTTGTGATTATCTTTCAAATTTTTTTTTAGAGCAATTTTTGTGAAAACATGGATAAGTCAAAAATTGTGTTATGTTTGAATATGAGTGCCATCGTGGAACTTAAATTATTTTAATATATGCTAAATAATTCTTCATAAATGATAGTTTTTATTTCTTTAGAAAGTTATATGCTATTTCACATTTTTCTGTTACTTGACCATTGGACATTTCATATTTAATGACCTAAGATGGGGGAATTAGAGGAAACTACAATCAAATTAGACAAGCCAAAAGAAAGAATTAGTGACAGAAGAAACTATTTGGAGTAAAGCATTGATAAACAAAAGCTACAAAACATAAAAGACAGGATAAGTAAAATAAAAAATACAGAGAAAAGGTAAATGAAGAAAGAGAACAAGGCAGAGGAAAAATCTACAGAGACAGTGACTAAGAACTTTCCAAAAATTGATGGAAAAAAACAATCCACAGATTAAGAAACCCAATAAACCCCAAGCAGAAAAAGCAAACTCATGAAAATAAGCAGAATAAGTAGGCTCATCAAAATAAAATACAGAAAACAAAAGATAAAACAAAAAAAAATCTTAAAAGAAGCCAGAGAAAAACAAGTCACCCTCAAACATAACAAGAGCAATAATGTAAGCCAGGAAAAAAGTAAATGAAATCTTCAGTGCATGAGGAAAACTAAGAGCATGAGGAAGCTTTTGGGAATGATGAGTATGTTCATTATCTGAGTGTAGTGAAGCTTTCATGAGTGTATATTAAATATGTGCAGTTTACTGTATGTCAATTACATCTCTATAAAGTGAAAGGACCCCACTGCTAGTAAACCATCTAACAGAAGAAAAATATCACTGCACACAACTGCCCCTTCATTTGCTTAACCACCTGTGCATTATCTTGTTTTTTCAAGAGTTTGTTTTACAGCACTTGAAAAGTACTGAGCAGACAGAAAAAGGAGTGTAACTCTCCTTCACATCCGCCAGACCACGTTTTGAGAAGTCTGATAAAAAGCCAGTCTAGCAGAGAAGAAAAAAACACAACCGCCTTCTGTTATCATTTTACAACAATAACTATACTCTATCTTTTATCCCAATAAAAGCCCAAGCAAGCCACTCATCCTCGGAGACGGCACTTCTTCTTTCTTTCACTCCGTGCCCTTTCTTCTCTTAGAGAGTAAAATAAACTTCTTGCTTCAAATCTACCCTAATCTTTAAGTCAAGAATTCTTTCTCAGCCTGAGGTATGAGCTCCCTCCCTAACACAAAGCAGTTTTTAAAAGAAAACCTGAGCTGCAATAAAACAGTACTTAAAAGCAAAGCTTACATGTCAAAAGTCTTTCCCAGGGTCTGAATGGATCAATTGGTAGACAGTGGGGCCATTAACCAGCACAGGAAACCCAGAAAGAACACAGATTTGTCCTCTCTGATAAATGGCTGAAGACAAAGAGAATAAGTTTTGATTTAGACAAATTAAAATCCCTTTCAGAATGTTGGATATTCAGGTCTAGCATCTGAAGGGAAAAAAAAATCAAGGTAGAAAATATTTTTGTATCCCCCACATTTGCCCAGGATAATGTTAGTCACATAAGTAAACACTTTTTCAACCAACATCCATTTAAACAACCATATGTTCCATTCTTTCTGTAAAGCACACTCATGCCCTGAATGGTTGTTGACAGGCAACTCTCTAATATGTTCATGCACTTCTCTTCTCATCAGTAGAGCTGCATGCTTAACAAGTCAAATTGTGTATGTTTCCAAACCTCTTTGTTCCAGTTACCCTTGTCATGGTAATTATTTAATATTAAACAAATGAATGAAAACTGAGCGAGAAAAGACAGTATCTTTCTATATAAGCCAAGGTGAATGTTGCAGAAAGACTCAATAAAAGTGAGCAAATAAATACATTGTTGCAACAGATGTGATAATTCCATAATAAAATATTGGATATCAAAACATCAATACATAAAATCCTACACTTAGATGGCTTCATGAATGTCTTTATGCGTTTGCTTTACTTTAAAGAAATGGAAACTGGAAAAGACAAGGCAGACTATGGACCCTCAGAGAAAAAAGGCCTTGGCCCCACAACAAAATATCTGCGAGTCAATCTATATGTGTTAAGTTAAAACGTTTGTAGTATGCATGTATCTTTTATTATTACTCCCTAATTTAAGTGAACTTGCTTGCACCAACTATAGCACCTAAGCAGGCTTCTACTGTAGTTTTCTGAACTCCATTGATTTTCTAAATTTTATTCTAGTTCTACAGTACAGCTGGAGTGATATAATGCTGCTTTCTTGCTACAAAGTAAATATACACAATTTTAACCAAAAAGATAAAAGAATGGGTACTCTAAAGTCTTCAAATATAGCAGAATATTCTGTTTTATTATGTCATGCTATGAAATAGACTATGTTTGCAGACTACTTGGTGAAATAGATGCATGTCTTTGCCATTATTCTTTTTACAGGGGCATGAGAAAAGGAGATCCTACCCCATATAAAGGAGATAAAGAGTACACTTTAAGAACTGTCAGCACTGACTCTCATTTGCCCAATTTATACAAAAGGGAATTTTGATTTCCAAGAGATCTTGAAAGATGAGAAAATTACAAAAAAAATAGGAGAATCTTCAGAGCATAAGTTCTGGGAAAATTCTTAAAAGTGAAAATAAAATTTAATACATAAAAACTGACATGATCAAACAAGGTAAAGTATTTACTTATTTCTAGCCCACAAACCAGATCTACTTGTCTACTCTAGAAGTTTTCAATGTTAGAGACATGTAGGATAAGAAAAATGAAGATTGGCCCAAGGCCATGGTAAGTATACTATGATGTAACTAAATAGTCCACATGAGAATTATGCTGTCTTCTCACGTCTACATCAATATATACAGCCATATGGAAGTAACCATGGCTATAGATACAAACCACACACACACATAAGAAAGAGAAATATATACTCACTAGGCAGATAGATCACTATTTTAATGCTAAGGACACTACAAAGATAGATGAAAAATTTCACAAATAAGCTATAAAGGATGAGAGAAACAAGAAAGGAGCCATATAGCAGAGACAATCCATATGTTAGAACTTTGGGAACTAAATATTCCAAGAACTCACAGATAAAAATAAAGTGTGGGCCCTGGAATCAAGATTAATAACAAAAAGAAGAGACTGGTTTCAGAGGCTGTCAACACTGCTTATAAATGCTTATAAATGCATATATTAAGGGCTGAATTTGAGATTGGAAATAAAGTCAGTATGTCTGGAGTCCAGTTTGAATTTGTTTTAAGTAGCATAAAGAAAATGTCTAGGTGCTTTTCCCAGTTTGTGGCTGAAGATCAGAAAGTAATGAGGCTGGATGCAATAGCTCATGCCTGTAATTCCAGCATTTTGGGAGGCCAAGGCAGGATGACTGCTTGAGAGCAGGAGTTCCAGACCAGCCTGTACAACATAGTGAGACCCTGTCTGTACAAAAAATTATGAAAAATTAGCCAGGCATGGTGGTGCATGCCTGGAGTCACAGTGACTCAGGAGCCTGAGGCAGGAGGATCACTTGAGCCTGAGTTCAAGGCTGCAGTGAGCTATGATCGTGCCCCTGTACTTCAGCTTGGGTGATAGAAAAAAGAAAGAAAAGGGAAGGAAAGGAAGGAAGGAAGAAAGGAAGAGAGGGGGGGAAGAGAGGGGAGGGAGGGAGGGAAGGGGAAGAGAGGAAACATTTGTCTGTTAAAGCAATAAACTTTTAAAAGAGAAGTGCCCTGTGAGTCATTCCTGATAGAAATGATGAGAATTGCTGCAGGATCAGAAAGGATCAGAATATCTCTGGGGCAAACGACATATAGACCAGACTGAAAAAACCTAGAAAAGCTACAAAACCATTCAGCTGAGTATTTCAAGATATTTCATAAAGAATTTTTATTCAATACCCTATGACAGGAGATCAGGCTGGATTTGATAGCCGTTTGCTGAAAGCATGGGCCTGGAAAGAGAACAAGCAATATAAATAAAAGATGCAACCCCTAGTAGGCATTCCGTAGAGGGGGTCTTCATCAAGTAGCCAATTATCTCAGCCCACTAAATTGCAAAAGTCATCATAATAAGAAATATTTACTGATGAACCAACTTCTTATAAAATTAGTACTTGCCCAAATATCTCTCTCTCTTCAATGCCAACAGCTATCTCTGTCCATATGGTAACCCCTTTGTCAGTCTTCCAGTAAATGTCAGTGTTATAAATATTAGTCAATGTAACGCAAACACAAAACAAATTAAAGTTACAATTCTTACAAAAGATAGAAGACTTTCTGAAGTTGATGAAAGGAATGTCAGAAGAACCATTTAAATCTCATGCAATGACATCTAACATTTAAACATCTGGCAGAGTTAGGACTTTAACAATGAAGAAGAGAAAATAAAACAACAATGATGCACAATTGGTCCTTCTAAATAAAATAATGTGAATATCAGAGGTTTAAGATAGACTCTTAGAATAACAGATAAAGACTTTAATAATATTATTGGGAGGAAAAAGGCTCTCTTTATAACCAAGCTGTAACAGTCAAATAAAGAAATTTTTATCAGGCTATCATATTTTATCAGAAAAACAATACCAAAACAAAATTCATGTGACTCATTCTTTGTCCTAAAAATCAGTACACAGTTATAATATAATCTAAATATTGCTAAATAAAAAATGTTTAAGAACCCACCTCATCAATTTTAGTTTCACTTTTCCAGGTAAGTCTTAACCAAAACTTCTTTCTTTCTTCCAATAAAAGTTTCGTTCTGGCTTTAAATACATGCATGTTACACGGTCATTTTTTTGCTCAGACGACCAAGTCTTATGGTACTTAATGAACTGATTATCTGTGCAACAACATCACTACTTCATTATCACAAAGAGGTTTATGGCAAGGGCATCTTTCAAAATATCTGGCCAGCAAAAGGAAGCTGCAATTTACAGGACAAACCTATTAGTGAAGGAGTACTTAAAAGCAAAAGTCTACTTGACTTCTCAGGGTGTACATCATTCTTATATGTCCTGATGCACTCTACCCCTTGTTGTATATTTCCCTAAGCTAGTCCTTAGGTATATAAGCACTGGGTATTTGAGATGGAAAGAACCTGAGTGGTTCCTTGATGAAATCATTGAGCTAAGCCAACAAGTTAAAACTTTTGGAACTAGCTTTCCTTGAAACATCTTGTTATATGAGATATTAACTTGTCTTTGTTATGTAATCATTTTTATTTGAGTTTTCAGCTATGATTTGCTGCTGAAAGCATTCTCACTTTTATGCTTATCATATAACATATATACATATCTGTAATATCTTTGGAGGTACAAAAGTATTAAAGAAAATTGCAACTTAGTTGTAAAGGCAAAACAAATAAAATAAATATATTTGAAAAAAGCAAGACTCGTCTGGCTTACTATGAAATGTACACTATCTTCTAGATGTACTATAAGAGTTTTAAGAATATGCTCAAGTAGTCATAAAAATAAGATAAAAATAAGGCATTTAAATAAGATTTATATTAAAGTTAAGAATACTTCATGGGAACACCTTGATTTGGAACATTTAAGAATTAAGAAAGTCCGGGTGCGGTGGCTCACACCTATAATCCTAGCACTCTGGGAGGCTGAGGTGGGAGG
>VBSM01001265.1:64541804-64569467 GCA_008086735.1 Cheirogaleus medius
AAAAAAAAAAAATCACTGTGATAAAAATCACTCAGCTTTTAATTTAGCAGTCAGATCCATTAATATAACAATAAACTCCCAAGGAAAACAAAAAAAGTAAAAACAAAAATTAAGAATCTTAAAAGTTATTTCATTAATTTTTTCAAATAAAAAGTCCAAAAGAACTGTACTAACAATTTTGGTATTCTGTAGAATAGCAATAAAATTATAAAAATATACCACATATTGGAAGTTGACACTTTCTTTTTGTTATTTCAAATTTAATTGTTTTAAATAATTTCCCTTAAAAAAACACAAACACCTTTCAAAGTAGAACTAACTTACTTTTATTGGAGTCATAAATGTTATTTCATGATAGAAGGAAAAACTAAAGTCATTTAAAAAATAGGTAAATTTAGCTCCAATGAAGAATGATACCAAAGGATTACCATTCTAGAATATATAGTAAATTCTTAATCAATTAGACAATCCATTAGAAAAAACTGGCAAAGGAAATGAAAAGGAATTCACAGAAAAAGAATACAAATGACCAACCTTACTACTAATCAGGAAATTACAAATTTAAAAGTTTTATAATACCACATGTTGGTAAGGGTGGGTAGAAGGGGGTATACATTTGGTGGGAATATGTTGGTATAGCTGTTTGGGGAGGCAATTTGTCAGTATCTTTTAACATTTCTAATGAGCATGGCTTTTGACACAAGTCTGCTTCTTAGGAGTCTCCCTTGAGAAACCGATGCATAGTACGTAAAGAAGTGCATAAAGATATTCATTGTAGCACTACTTATAAAAGCTAAAAACTAGAAATAACCTAAATGTCTATCAATAGGGAACTAATTGAGTATGTTATTATGGGTCATTTGGTAAAATAAAAATCTATATAAGATCTCCAAGACATATAGTGAAGGGAAAAGAACAAGTTGGAGTGATACATGTAATATATGAATATACAATGTATGCCATAAAGCCATGCAATACTATATATGTTAACAACTATGCACTTGTATAGGTATATATATTTGAATGTAAATTCATTTTTTAAAGAATTGGAAGGATATACATATACTAAACTGTTAATAGTACATACTTCTGAGAAGTGCGCACACAAGGACAAGTAGTGAAGAGGAACTTTAATTTAGTTCTATCCATATGTTTGATTTTTTTAAAGAACAAAACTATACTATTTATCTAATTAAAACATTTTAAATCAACTGTTTTGAAAATTTATCTACAAATGACAAATGAAACATGCCCTACCAACTATATTACACTTCTAATGTATTAAATCTTTTTTTCTGAACCAGAATTTATTAACAATTACTTACCCCCAGGTAATGGCTTATCTTTATCTACACTGTTGCTCTCATAGAGGAATTCATAACCAAAATGCTTTACTCTTCTGTGTTTTAAGGATTTTTGAACTGTGTGAAGAGAAGAAAGTAAACTATTAGGGAGCAAAAGAACTGTATTCCTTCGTATATGTCAAAGTCAACATTTTTAGTAAGGATGAGTTTAGTAATGGTTAATTTCTGTTAACTGTTAAATTACTGTCTTTAATAAAATTAACCATTCCGCCTCATCTTTGCTGTTTTTTCAAGTTTAAAATTGTAACAAACTCTTTTAAAGAATTTCACCCAATCATCTGAAAGCTAAACATGTACACTGCCATTCACAAGACTACTAATGATCTAGAAAGAATCAGAGCAACTCTAATTTACAAATATCTCCAGGAAGCTCTTACTACTTATACTGGTATGGTACTGAACTGCTGATTCCACATGGAAAATTTGCCTTAGGGTGGAGAGGAATGAAAAAAATAAGTTAGGTAATAATGTTAGGTAATAGAAATTAATCAGTTTGGAGCTATATAATTGATAGCTATATAAATGTTATTAATGCTCCTAATAATTGTTAGTATGACTTCTCTAACATTAGATTCAGGCTACTTTCAGTAATTTTAAGGAACTATTAATAAATCAAAAAGGGAGGAAGAAAGGAAGAGCAGTAACATGACATTTTGCAGAAACTTTTAAATATCAGATTTTAAGAGTTTTACTTACAATTTTGATTATCTGTATCTTCTGTCCAATCAACACTTTCCAAAAGCATTTTCTCATCCTCAGAAGAAATTATTTCTTCTATTACCATGAGGCCTGGTGGTAAGGCTTGAGGCCCCAACTCTTTCCATTGTGCTAAGGGGAAACAAATTAAAATAGTCACATACAAAACTAAAAGTTCCTATATGCAAATAATTCTGCTCAAGAGCTATTTATCAATTCACAAAACTCCCAGTCCTCATTTTCAGAAATAAGAACACTGAAAAGCACACAATATATTAAAAGTGCAGAAACAAAGACCAAGATCAAAATTATAGTACATTTTACCCACGGCAATTACCAATATCAAATAGAACAATATTTATTTAAATATCCTGTTTGACCATGATTAAATCACTTTTTAAATCTCACTAAGAGACAAGGTTTCTCATAATATCCACAGTATGTACCTCCATAAAAAAAGTCAGATTGTCTCTTAATAATGAATATAAGAATTTAAATGCTCATTTTTGCTCTTAGTCTCTTGATATTAGATATGGTCAAGTAAGAGAAAATGTAAAATAACATATAACTTTATAAAGAATAAAAAATATCATTTATGAAGAATTATTTAATGTATATTAAAATAATCTGAGTTCCTGTGTCCTTCAAAGTTTTAGATAAGTATAGCTCTAGAAGGAAAAGAAAAAAGAGTTTACTATTAGATAAAGGGAATAGGGTATTCACATTTACTGTCAGGGAGCTAATCATTCGTATTACAGACATAATTTCTGCCAGGTAGTTTTCTGCCAGGCAAATTAAATCTTTGAATTATTTAATATAAAAAGTCATAAAAATAATAATTATCTACTAGATTCTATTAATATTTCAGAAACATGCATAGTAAATCATTTGATAAATATATACAAGTACTTACTATGTGTCAGACATTATATTATTTATTTAATTTATAAAAGGAAAACTTTAGAAGGAATTCCTTAAAGATAAGTAATTCATAGTACAAGTAATTTGGATTTAGTTTCCTAAATATGTTTTTAAAAAAACATTAAAAATACCTGTCATATTTGTTACTCAGTGGCTATCAGGTAGCAGATATAAAAACAAGTATCAAAATTATTTCTAACTCAGTTCTCTGAGAGAACTCTGTTCTCAATTAAAAATGATTTCCAATTAGATACATGATTGCTACAGTCTTAGAAGGACACCTGGATCTAATGAAGGATTTCAAATAAAGAACACTCCAAAACTCACTTTGTGTAGTTCTTACTGAGTGTTCTCAGTACTGAATGGGGGAAAACTCAATGATAGTATTTCCTGATTAAAACTTACTCCTTAGCCACTCAGTTTTCAAAAACTGATCAGAAACACATACGATACAAGGATAATCTAGTTTCTAAACTATGTAAAGTTTCAATCAGATTTAAAATTAAATGCATATGGACCCTGAGAAGTGTAATTTCTAAAATATATCTTTAAAAGAGTCTAAAAGTTTCTGAGTTCTGTTTTACAAAAAGATAAACCTGATCAAATTACGCTCACCTACCCACTCCCAGGATATCTAAACTGAGCTCCTTTATTATCTAAAAAATTTAATTATTCAGTTCCTCAGTCACACTATCCAGTGGTTATCATATTGGATAGCACAGACATGAACTCTTCCATCATCACAAAGAGTTCTATTGGGTAGCACTACCATAAAGTTTTAGGAACCTAGTGGCTAAAGGTGCTCCTCCAAAAATATGAAGATTGGCATATAACCACTTTGATCACAATGAATTCTTAAGTAATTAATTCAAAGCTTCTGTGTAGACACTATGAAGTAAATTGGTGATCTGAATCCTCAATATTAAACTTTGAAAAGCACGTGTAGGTAGGAGAGTTCCAAAATAAGCAACAGGCATAATAAACATATTGTTGATTGGTGGGACCAGCTTCCCTTAAAGATAGGATATGTCTTATTCACCTCTGTACCTTCAACTACTAGCCCCACGTGCAAACTATTTAATGGATACTTAAAGAATGTTTGTTAAAGTAAAATGGGCCACTAACCTGCTGTCCTCATTTTCTTTCACAATAATTAACCCCCCCCAACTTATGTCTATGAAAAGAAAACTCATACAAAGCAAGAACCACTTTTTAAAATATGACTGTATGTTAATACCTTTTTCCACAAAATTCAAATATAGAATGATCTTTTGTCCTAAATCATCCACTATTTCTTTTCCGTTGAGAGTAACATAGGCTCTCTTGGATTCTTCTGTAGTTTTGTATCTTGCAAATGAGTAGGGCTTGTTGGGTGGCATTAAGAGAGCTTCCACCAGTCCACATTTCTCTAAAACCGGGAGCAGATGTTTCCTACTCACACCATTTCCCAAACCACCATTGGCAACAACCAGGTTCTTAAAAGACAAAAAAAAAAGGAAGTAACATGAGCAATTGATATCAATCTATTTAAAATAAGATTATTTTTAAATAAGATTTCTACAAAGATGTAATTAAGGGAAAAAGGGTTTCATTGTAGTGGTTATTTGGTTTGCTAATTTTATACAAAGTATATAAACCAATTTACTAAATATTTGGGGAATAAAAAGTGTTCCTAGGTTGGAAATAATATTGATTTTTAAATAACCTATTTCAGCAAAACATTCATTTCTTAATCACCATAAACGCAAAAGAGAACACTATTACTCAGACATAAAAATTTAACATAATGAAAGGAAAAGAGGAGAATAAATAAGCAGTTACATAACATTTGCTTTTTGTCAAAGACTATTCTATATGCTTTTACCTAATTAATCCTCATTAACATAATCTTCACAACATAGTGAATTTATTTGGGTAATATTAACCCCACATTATAGAGGAAGAACTGAAGATCAGACAAGTTAGGTTAGGGCAGTGATTAGAGGTGGGTTTCAAACATATTTGTCAGTTTCTAGAATCTACACTTTTAATATAACCATTATACAATGTTTACTAAAAACAAAAAGTAAAGGTACTGGCTCAAAGAAAAATCAATTATAAGTTCTACTGAACATAAATTAGGAAGATTTTCCTCTAGGTAAATTCAGTCTAATTAATTTGGTCAGTTTGTAATTAAAGTTTAGTCCTGCACTAAACTTTATTTAAGGAAATTTTGGCGGGGTGAAGGAGAAGTCTCCTGTTTTTATTCTGATGTTTATGGCCTAGCACCCATACAGTCTCTATACTTAAAAACCATTCTATGTGGTGTTAAGATCTTTAATTTATGATCTATGACTTCTAAAAACACTGTAGTATAACAAAAATAAGCTATAGATGGTCTACTCTCATCAATTATCACTTATACCAGGTGTTGGCAAAGTTTTTCTGAAAAGAGCTAGATAGTAGATATTGTATGCTTCGCAGGCCACGTAAGTTTCTGTCACATAGTCTCCGATTTATTTTTTAACAACCTTTTAAAAATGTAAAACCATTTTTAGCTCACAAGCCTGATTTGGCCTGAGGACAGTAGTTTGCCAACCCCTGATTCATTTAAGGTCAAGGTTAGTACATAGTGAATTAGTTTTATTATACAAAATGAGAATACCTAGAACCTTGTTTGAAAAGGATATAATAGAACAATTATAAAGTGGATAATAAGAAAAGTAAAACTCTGTTTTGTCATGGGACAGCCAATACCTTATATGTATGCAAGTATACACACACACATAATAAACAAACCCACTAATACAATACTGTATAATATGGCATAAAAAAATTTAGTCTCAGAGTGCTTGCTCTGGACCTCTTTAATGAAGTTTATTGATTAAAATACCAAAATGATTTGGTTATTTCTACCCATAGTTTCAAAAACATTTTCATTTCCTAAATCTAAGGAATTACAAAGGGTACATAAATCTCAAGGGTACACTACTCTATCTATGAATGGAAGATGATGAGGCATGACTGGGAGAGAGGTCCTCATAGATGCTGTCCAAGTGATTTGTGGGCAACTCTAAAGGCAAACCACACAAAACAAGTGCAATAGGGGGTAGGAGAAGGGAGGAACTTATTTCCCATTACATGTGAGTTATACACTATAATTAAATATAATAATTATTTTATTTATAATTATTCAAGGAATTTTCTAAATACTAAGAACTATAAAGCAGAGAATTTAGATATTTTTTGAAGTCATCTTCAGTCCTGACAATTTGAGGATCACTGCTCTAGAAAAATCTTATAAACCTGTAAATTTGAACAAAGGAACCTATATTTATAACACATCATTAAAAGAATAAAAAATGCTTGTTCTCCCTCAGGTAAATAAAATATAATTAGAGATCCCTCTACAATTTTATTCTTTTCTTTTCAAACTATGGCAGAGAAAAAAATAATCAGAGCTTAAATAAAATGCCACTTTGGAAGCCATGAGGCGAGATTAAAGTTTCTGGAGACCCTAAAGAAAAGACAGACCCAAACAGAAACAAGGTTCAGAGATAGCAAAGAAACTCAGCCTGTTTTTTTGGTTTTTTTTTTCTTACTACTTTTCTTCATGGCCCCTGTAAGGAAAAGAAAGGTAGTCATGCTTAGAAAGAGACAAGAGTAGGGTATATCAGTTTAAGTTTCTGAATGCCTCTCAGCCTCAGTGGCTCTTGGCTGAAACAGTAAAGTCTATGCAAACATACTAATTCTAATCTATTCTATTCTAATCTATTACCTAGTCCACCCTTGCTATAGGAATTTGGCTTAAATTCTCTGAAGTCAACAATATTTAACTCCAAGTATGGGCCTTTTACCTGTTAAATTCAAATGTCCCTCAACAGACTGCTCATTCCTAAGCTAATGCAGCACAGAAGACTGCATGGTAAGCATAAAGGAAGAGTATCAGTCTGAGAGTCAACAGGCCTAAATTTTAATCCCTGCTCCACTCTCACAATTTTATGTTTGATCCTCAGTGAAATGATATCTAAGATTCCTTCTTACTCTTATTCTATAGCTTTATGAACCAAAAATAGTATCGTAAGAACTCCTTACATTCATGTAGTATTTTAATGTCTAGTAAGTACTATTAGATTCTCTAGAATCCAACAAGCCAATGGGGTAAAAATGTATGCAGTACTACGCTCTGCTTACAAATGAAGAAAGCCAAGGTCAAAGTTTATTCTTCATGTCCAAATAAGTGGAGAAACTAAGAGTTAAACTGAGTTCTTCTAATTTATAGCCCAGGAAATTTCATAGTCCCTCAGATTTCTCATCTCATTTAATTAGATGATCAGATAATGTAAAGGCTTTTCAATAAGGTCTAATAAAAATGTTTTGTAGCACATAATCAAAATACTTTATAAAATAGGTGAGGTTGGGAACAGAGGAAAGAAAATTGTATTAGAATGCAGAAGATCTATTAATGGCTTTAAGTTTCTATTACCCACTAGTTTATATCAATAACCTCTCAGAACTTTAGTTTTCTCAATAAGGATATTTACGGAATTAAATATAATAATGAATATAATTATGCTCTGCAAACTAAAAAGATTTGTATAGTGTTATTATTATTACTATATACCCACAACTTCTTCTCACTCAACAATACAATCAATAGAATTTTAAACTACAGACAAAGCTATGGCCCCAAATAGAAAGTCAGCAGGTCCTATCATATGTGTATTTAATATGGATGTAACACACGACTGAACAATTACAGCCTTGAGCAATTATTAACAAATATTAATATAATACATTAACGTGTCAACACATTTACATTTAAATGATAATAATAGTTTTAGGTCACCTGAGTGGCATAGGATACTGTTTCAATGCCTTCATGTCTCAGCAAAGTATGCTTGGCTTTAATTTGTTTCCTTAAGAACTTCTTCTCCGTTTTATTGAGTTTGTAATCATGTTGATGGTTGCTGTCCACAGCAATACTGCAAAAAAACAGTAAAAAATGTCAATCTTAAGAGTCCTGAAGGAACAATTATAATGATGCTATTCATATAATCTATATTTATAGTTTATAAATATTTCTATGTGACAATTTTTTAAATGTTTCATTTACCTTTCACTAACCAAGAAAAGAAGAGAAAAACATAAAATAAAGGAATGTCTAAGAACATCTAATAACATCTCTGATGGTTCTAAAAAATGTTCTAATGTCATAGCTCCATTAAGTGTGCTATTTTACTCATAGATGATGAATCCCTTTACTTATGAAGTAAGGCACTTACTTATGAAGTAAGTAAATATAGGCACTTATAAATAAGTGCTTATTATTGTCTCAGCACCTGTAGTATACAACTATAATATAGTACATAGTTTATGCTTTCAATAAGTTTAAAAGCTAGTTGAGGACAACAAACACTAAACAATGAAAGAATATGACATATCTTTATATTACTATAACTAAGTGTTAACAGGACAGTCTTTAGGTGTGACATAAATTAGAGACAAAAAATAAGATGAATGTTAACTGGAAAAGTTGGGAAGACTTTCAAATATAAGGTGACTTGTGCTGAGTTCTAAAGGATAAGAACACTATAGGGTCATAGGGAAAGGAAGGTATTCATGGGGTTCAACAGAAATGGAAATGTCTGGCAAAGACAGGGAGGTACAGGCATAATGTTTTTAGAGCAGAGAGAGTATGCTGACCATCTACCCTCTACACACTTGAAAGTCTGCAAAGTTAACAGAAGAAACAAATTTAGGGTGTTAATGAAAATCATATTTCAAAACAGCTCATAAACAGTCAAAGCTCTAATTACTAATCTTTAAGTATAGAAGAAAAATACCAAGCCTAATGAAATGCCAGCAGCCCAGCTTCCTAACACATGGGGTACATATGATAGGAGGTAAGGCCAGTGAGGCAGGCTGGCTGGACAGCACACTAGGGAGATGAGAATTAAGAAGACCTGCAATAATCCAGCTTGGCAAGTAGAAATGTCTGATGTAGGCTGGAGAGTAGAAAGAAGGAGAACAGGGGAGGAGGGGAAAGAGGAAGGGTGAAAGCAAAGTTCGGGTAGAATCAATAGGCCTTGGTGTCTACTTAAACTTGAGGAAGAAAAGAATCAAAGATCATTTACCAAAAGGATAAGGCTGAGTGACTGAGAAACTAGTGATGTCATTTCAAAACTGGAAAGGAGGAAGGTCAGGAAACGCTTCTCAGGAAGGGAGGTAATTAGTCAGATTAAAGAGCTGCTCAGGAAGAGCTGCTCAGGAAGGGAGGTAATTAGTCAGATTAAGGATATAATATTAATATGTTCAAGGTACTAGTCATATATACAGTTGCAATGTCACACTCACAATTGACAATATGAAGTGGCTCCGAGGAAAGGGACTGAGGTTAGAAAGCTTTAGGAGTCATCATTAGACAAGAAGGGGGCAACTGAATGGATATCTCCAACTAACTATAATTATTTGTTCTAATATCTGTTCCCCTCCACTGAACTATGAGCTCTTTGAGGACAGGGATTAAAGCATATTTTTCTTTGTTACCCCAGAGCCTCATTCAGTGCTATGAGGCCATATAACACAGTGTTTAGGAGTCCAGGTTCCAGGTTCAAATCTTAGCTCTACCACCTATTAGCTGTATGCTCCTAGGTGAGTTAATTACACATCTCTGTGTTTCAGTTTCTTCATCTCTAAATAGGGATAGGTATAAAAATAACAGTGCTCATCTTATAGCTTTTTTAGGAGAATTAAATTGATTTACTACCAGATTACTATTTTCACAAGAAGATCAGAATGGCTTAAGAAGACAAAGAATAGCTGAGGGCCTTTGAAGGAGTCATTTTATAGCCATTGCATTCCAAGATCTCCATTTTTGGAACACCAACTTTGTAGTACGTCAGGGAGAACAAGGGATGAATGCACTACAGAATTTTTTTCTTAATACTTCACATAAGCAAAGACTTCAAAGTGGAAGAAATGAGAAAGAAAAAAATACATCTTTTTAAAAGTCTGCCACTAAGAGTCCACCACCAGCAGATGGAGCCTCATAACTACATTTTTTTTCATCCCCTTTCCTTTCTATCTCCCTCAATCATGCAATAGTATTGCATGTAAAGAAAGACAAAGCCACATGGCTTTTGAGGCTTATTTTTCCTCCATTCAAGTAGCTTGGCAATGTGCTGGCCCAGCAGATCTGAGTCACCTTAACAAAGAATAGGCTGATATCAGTTACTCAGGTCTGGAAGTATCCCTTTCGAATAAGGCCACTTCCCTGGCTAGGGAGTATCCACTATTGCACAAATGCCTGGATGCTCCGTGCCATATTATGGGAGTGAAGTCACTATTACTAGGATACTAGTCATGCTGAGTCCAGTCCAGCCACCTCTAGCCTAAGCATACTCTCTGTGGGATGAGATTACACAAGCTCTGCTACTTACTTGCTTGTTAGTAAATTTAACCCCAATACATCCTATTTGATAGTGCCCTACGTGATAATGGTAGTATGCGTGTCCATGCCCTCCTTAAGCAACAGAGAATCTATTATAAACCAAGCAAGATAAACAAATGTTCCTGTGCTTGTATGTAAATTATACTTAATTAATAGCAAAGATTAGAAAGAACCTAAATTCCTATTAAATGAGGCCTGATTTTAAAGTACAGCACAGGAATACAAAGCTTCCATACAAATCTTTAGAACATACAAGAAATTGGTGATATGTATCAGTTGCCTCCATGGAGGGGAAATGGATAGATGACTGCAGGAATGAAAGGGACCTTTCTTCTTTCATGACTTTTGAGTTTAATAGCTATTCAAATTGCATTACCTATTTTAAAAATAAAAATAATAAAGCTTTAAAATGATTAGAAAAGATTCACCCCATCACTTGTCATGTCACCTCGTTTTGACTCTTTGAAGTACACTTAGTTTACATTGTTGAATAAACCTAAATTGAACTTGCCATCTTAGCTCCTAAACCTCTCCCCCTCCAGAATTCTGAGTTTGGCAGCCCTTTGCCACGTTTTCATTAACACCTAGTGTGTATCCCTGTCTCTGGAGTTCTCACATTGTATTATAATTATCTGTATGTGTTGGGCTCACCCAGAAGGCTATCATCTACCTGACGGCACAGACCTTGTGCCCGGCATACGGTTCAGAATAATTGTTCAATGAAATTATTATAATCAAAACCACAAGTAGACACCACCAGAGGCCCAAGGGTCGCAGGGATTGCTCAAATAAGAAGAGCACAAGAACAATCAGCTGCGCGAGCGATCTAGCCATCAGCACCGCCTTTGTTTTTTACTGGATTGACGCTGGTCAGAAAAGCCGCAGAGTGCCCGACTAACGCTCCCCACGTTGTAACCGCCTGTCTCCAACCCCCCCCAAAAAAAAGATTCACACAGACACCACGTGAACACCCGCACCAAACACAAACACGTGCACCTTAAACACTAACAGAACCACACAACGCACAGCCGCCCTACTGCCCACAGACGGTAACACAGCGCCGCCCACCCAGATCATCCCTCCTTTCCCTAGGTTTTCTTTCTCTATCGGCGAGGCGGGTAGAGTACATCAGAAGAGGCTGACAAGAGGAATGAAATATTTGCAGCACTTCCGCCTCGGCTCAGGCCGGGTTCTCACCACACAGGTGCTCTCCTTTGCCAGCCTCTCCACTCCAGCCCCAGAAAGCGGCGGCCGGTACTCGCACACCACCTCACCTGGGCGCGGCCATGTTGGAGAAAACTGCACTACATTTCCCATGAACCAGCGGGGCGACAAACAGAGCTCCCACAATCCCCTTCGCCTCCCAGAGCCCCGTATGGACCCTTTCTTGGCCGGATGCCTTTGTTTGTAAAGTGCTGTCTATTAGGATGGAAATTCAGTTGTCTTATTTGGAGAAATAGTGACGATTAATAGGGCAGCTTTATTTTTATAGGTCGCTCCCCAAATGGACAAAGTCAAACAAGTCTGTGCCCTTCGGTCCCTCAATAGTGGCCCCCGCCACCTTGGGCTCTTTGTGCGTATTTCCTCCTGAATCTTTGGTATGGGAGAGTATCCCAGGGTCTGAAGGATGATCTCATGGGCAAGAGGGAAGGAGGTTGACTGTGCACGAACGTGCCAGGGGAATGGTGAGTAATAGGAAGATATGCGGAAGAATGTTGAAGGAAGCAAGACAGAAAGGTCGCCAGATTATTAGAAAACCTAATGCCATTCTATTCTGTAGGCCTAAGGGTGGGGGTGGGAGGCTGGGACGATTAAAGAAATTAAGTGATATGACCAGAGCTTCTTGAGGAAGGTAGGAGGAGAGACTAGAAGATGGCTGTTGCAGTGGTGAGATGAAAAGTAACGAAGTATTTAACTGGGAACCAACAAAGGAAAAGGAAAAATACTTGATATCAAAAGTAAAAGACACAGGAGAGGGTGATGATTAGCAGTTGTTCCTGCTTTAATGTTATTTGTGATGCAAGTATATTATAATCATTATACCTGCATTAGGTGATGAGCTATGTGAGTGCAGGGAAGCAAACCTGGGGAGCGAGGGAATCACCTTCCTATAATGAATGTTGATACAATGCCCCAATTCACACTGCACCACAGTGGGCTATCAGTAAAAGTTAAGGCGGGCTAGCTGGCCAGGAAAAGTGGCATTAAAAAGAGAGTGTTGTTGAGTGGAGGAATGATTTGTGTGGAGAATAAGTTAGAAGGAGGAAAGAACAGAAATTGGGAGGCAGATAGGCAGCCATTTCAGTGAGTCCAGGAAACAAAGGAGGAGACCAAAACTGAAGAGCAAAAGTGAGGAGGCGAGTGCAAGGTGGTGAGGTCAAATTAACCAGACATTGCGAAGTATTTATACTTGGATATAAAAGGAAACATCTCTCCCATTGCAATCTTGCTTCTGCACTACTAGATGCTTTCAAAAATACATCCCAACATAATTTTCTACAACGATGGAAATATTTTATAATCTGAACTGTCCAATATGATACACACTAGTGACACTTTTGGGCATTTCAGATGTGGGTAGTACAACCAAGGAACTGAATTTTGAATTATAAAAATTTTATTTAGTTTTAATTAACTGAAATAGCCACATGTGGCTAGTGGCTTCCAAATTGGACAACAGTGGAAAATAGCCCCTTATCTCCTATTGGCCAAATTCAATTATTTCATTTCAGTGTCTGGACTGCTTCAAGATACTTAAGCTTTTAAAGCTTTTGATTTTCTAAGCCTCTGTAAAATTACTCTCTTTTAGTTCTCTTTGTACATTCTGATCACTTTTTTTCAATGTTTTCCACTAGCTTCCCTACCTCTGTGTATAATTAAACACAGGCAATCCCTCAGGTTTTGTGTTTGACCTTTTTCTCTTAGTCTACAGCCTCTTCCTGCCTGCCTTCCCAAAAGTTTTAAAGAGATTTGTGAATAATTCCCTAATCTTAACCTTCAACCCTGACTTTCTTTTAAGAATCAGTTTGGGGCCAGACATGGTGGCTCAAGCCTGTAATCCTAGCACTCTGGGAGGCCAAGGCTGGAGGACTGCTTGAGGTCAGGAGTTTGAAAGCAGCCTGAGTAAGAGCAAGACACCCCCTCCCCCACCACTCCCTCCACCTCTACTAAAAATAGAAAAAATTAAAATTAGCAGGGTGTGGTGGTGCATGCCTTAGTCCCAGCTACTCAGGAGGGTGAGACAGGAGGATTGCTTGAGCCCAGGAGTTTGAAGTTGCTGTGAGCTAGGCTGATGCCATGACACTCTAGCCATGGCACTCTAGTGGGGGCGACAGAGTGAGACTCTGTCTCAAAAAAAAAAAAAAAAAAGAATCAGTTTGATTTAGTGAAAAGCATATGAAGGCATCGGAGTATGTCCTAAAGTAGAAACTACAAAAGAATATTTACCTTTTAGGACTGTTGAGATAATTAAATAAAATACCATATATAGAGAGAGTAGCTGTTAAATGGTTGCTCATTTCTCCTCTTCTGCTCCTGAGTTACAGGCTCACATTTCCAACTACCTACTGTCCATCCCTGCCTCAATATCCTTAGAAAAAGTAAATACATATAAAATTCTGTATGTAATCCTTTGTACACAGGCCCTTATCTTTTCTTGGAGTATTGCACAGATCGTTTCTCCTAGAGAAGATGACTCCCTGAGTGATTTTCAACTACACTGAGACCCTGTTTATTCATTATATAACCCCATCATATTTGATAGTCTATAATTATAGGAATTTAATAGATGTTGAACTGAAAAGAAATTTTAATTAGAAGATAAAATTCATCTTCACCTGTGCCAAAAACTACCTGGTAATCTATAATAATTTTTCTATAATTTTTCAAAGATATGAAATGCTGACCTAGGCTTTCCTTAGTAAAAAACTAGTGTCAACTTCATGACGGGTGAGTACTCTGTGTCAGCTGTGCCAGGGTTGGCAAGATTTTTCTGTGAAGGCCAGATAATAAATATTGTTGGCTTTGTGGCCACACATTTTTCTTTGTGTTTTTTTTTTTCCTTAATAACCCTTTAAGAATGTAAACACTTTTCTTAGCTCCCCCTGCTTTTGCTGGCAGGATTTGGCCAATGGGCTATAGTTTTCCAACCCCTGGGCCCTCTTCCTGAACTTTGTAATCAAGAGCACAGTCTCAAGGTAAAACTAAAATAGCCCACTAATGAAGATATTTATTGTAAATTATAATATAGTATAAATTAATTTAATCAGATTAGCCAACACTTCATTTTAAAGCATTGAAAAGTAGAGTTCCAGAAATTTGGGCTAGGAACAACATGTCATTTAGAATTGATTCTAGTTGCCAGTAACAGAAAACTGAGCTAATTACTTAAATGAAGTTATTTTTCCTCAAATAACAAGCCATCTAGACAAAGGCAATCACTAACATTGGTACTGCTGCTCAAAAATGTCATAAAGAACCCAGGCGCTTTATATTCTGCTCCACCATCCTTGGTGTATTGATTTTTTTTAATCCTCATTCTTGATGTCTCCTGGTTAAAAGGTGGCTGCTGCAGATCCAGGTGTCTTGTCCCTATACTGTCATCTCTAGCTGGAAAAATGAAAGAGTGGCTCCCTCTATATCCAGGAAATGAAGCTCCCAATGGACTTTCCTTTGTGTTTGTTTGTTTGTTTGTGGTGTTTTGTTTTGTTTTGTTTACCACAAATGGGTTGTATACTATAGTGGGGAGAATAATGTACCCCCATGGTCACAGTCTAATCCCTGGAACCTATGAATATGCAGGTGTAATTAGGTTTGCAGACTTTAACACATTGACTGCCACACTAGAAAAAAACATTTTTCCGCCCTTGGGCCATGCTGTTTTATTACAAAAATAAAAACTGAAAACAAAATGAGCCTTTCTAATTTGATGAAAAATTTGTTTTTTATTGTTTTCTGAATGTGAGTTATATGCAACTTCAAAAATAGTTCTCACAGCTCCCAAAGTGAAGAGACATGTGAGTTACATATGCTTCACAAGGCCTTGGGCTCAAAACTAGTGTGAGTTAAATACAACTCACGTGGCAGTTAATGTGTTAAAATAGATTATCCTAGATTACCCAATGGCCCAGTCTAACCACACAATTCCTTAAAAGCAGATCATTCACTCTGAGAAGTGAGTGAGAGATGAAACTGAAGAAGTCAGAATGATTCCAAGTGTGAAGGATTTAATACCTTGTTTGCTGGCTCTGAAATGTCAGGGTCCATGTGCAAGGACCTGAAGCAAGGCCTCTAATGAGCTATGAGCCAGCTCATCTGATAGCCAACAAGAAATGGAGACTTCATCCTACAACCACAAGGAATTGGATTCGGTCAACGACCTTAATTGGAAGCAGATCCTTCCCAGAGTATCTTGATAAGAGCCTAGCCAGCCAGCATCTTGATTTTGTCTTTGTGAAACTCAAAGCTGAGAAACCAACCAAACCAACCCAAACTTCTGACCTACAGAACTGTGAAGTAATAAATTTGCTTTGAACTGCTAAATTTGTGGTAATTTGTTACATCAGCACTAGAATCTAATACACAAGTTTACTCTAGACCAATCACTAGCTAAGGGAAGTAGAATTACCAGGACTGCTTGTTTTAAAGCCAATCATGATTCACTCCATGGGTCTAGGATGAAGCCTATCCTCCCAAAAATTGAGAGACATTGATAGACTATACTTTATCACAGGTGGGGGAATTAAGTTTCTATTAGCAAGAAAAAAGGGAGACATTTGTTGGGTAGACAATTAAGTGTGTTCCATAAGGGAGTTGAGCACTTATTTCTAGCTAGATTATCATAATAATGATCTCTCTCAAAACCTGAGAGAAAAGGGTGCTTAAAGGATGAGCACTCTCATTAACTTATAAAGCATCCAAAGGTAGAATTCCAACATCTATTATGTTCTCCTTCAAGACTCTTCAATCAGAAAACATTGAAAATGGCCCCAACAGTCCTTGAGAACAGTTACCATATTTACTGTGGTTCCAAACTGTGATACTGTTTCACTGCCGTTTCAAATTCAGTTCCTGTAGTTATGAGGTTTCTAACCTTCCTTCCCCTTCTCCCCACCTGCCACCACCATTTGATCCTGGCTACCTTCTGGCTTTTCTTCCTCTTGTCCCCAATGGCAACTGTACTAGTTTTGCTCCTCCTGCCTGCCCTCCCCCTCCCCGCCCCATCCCATTTATGATTTAAAAAAAAAAATCCAAAACCTTTTATTTCTCAGTCTTTCCTCTCCACTTACTCTTCTGCTACTTATTTTATACCTCCTGGGTAAGTGGCAAATTTGTATCAAGTTTCCTTTCCAAGTTTGTATTATCTCTGCTGCTTCCCTGGCTTGCTGGTTTCTTGAAACTCCAGCAAGAATGCATTATGTAAAACCATTTGATGTTCATTGTGACATTTTAGGACTGAATACATTATTCATGCTGTGGTGATAAAAATTCAATGAAAAGTTTGCAGTTTTGTAAGTCATATGGTGAATGTATTCCCCGTGCAGTAATTGGAGGCAAAAAGTTACCAAGAAAAGAGAAAAGAGAAGGAAAAGAAAAGGGTCACCCTTTTTAATTTGTAATACAAAATATAAAACTCAGCTTGGGGGATTGTTCTTTGGGCATTTCTGAAACATAAGGTTTTAACTGTGAAGCATTAGCCTCCTAAAATGGTCTCTTTATTCTTGAGGCTGAAGCCCTGCTTACTTTGCAAAATAATTTTTCTGCAACAGATTTTTCAAGCAGACAAGAATAAAGAAATAGCAGACAACTCAGGGTGCAGGAAAATCTTTGAGGTGATTAGAGGCATGGGATTTGTGGATTCTAAAAGGTTATGATAAAATAAAACAATTAAAAAATGTTTCCCTTTACAAGAAAAAAATCTCTTAAAAATTTATAAACACTACATTTAAAAATGTCTTGCCACTTTGATGGCATCATACTACCGTTGATTTCTCAAAGACTCAAAGATACTTGCCCAGAGAGGTCAAGCTTCATTATTAACTGTACTGGGTGGAAATTCATAGTTCATACAGCTTTTGTGATCATTTCTAATTGAGGGAATAGACTTCTTTTCAGATCTGATTAGATGGTCTTAGCTATTACATTGTGACTGAGATCTCATACTAGGAGCTTCAATTTTTGCCATTTTCTGTTGGTTACTTACTTGTGCTTGAATTATTCTCTTTATTCATCTTCACTGTAGGGAATTTAGAGTTTTCTAACCCACTTATCCATTTTGCAAAAATAGTTTTTGGATTATATAATCCAAAATCCATTTACCAGGCAAAAAATATCATGTCTCATTTAAAGCAAAAGAGGGAGGGCGCCAGAGGAAGCTGCCCTGCCCATGAACTCCCACTCCCCCCTTCTTTTAGAGCACCTATCATGAAGTCTGTGACATGTGACATCAGATATGCAGACCTAATGAAGCCTCCAAGATATTACATGTGAATTTGTTTTACATAAAAATATAAACAGAATTTCCAATATATTCTTCCAGTTCCCCTAAGTCATACACACTTCACTTTAGAGGCTACTGCGCTAGGGCATGTTTCTCAAAAGGCAGTTCTTAGACTACTCGCATCAAAATCACTGGAGCACTTGTTTAACATGTAGTCTCTGACCCCACTAGACATAACAAGTCAACTGAAAGCAAATATAAATTGTAATAGTTTCTCTGAACCCCAATGGGTTATACTGTGTGCTCCAAAATCTCTGGGGCCAGGACCCAATAATCTGCATGTTTTATAAGAAATCCTGCTGCTTTTACAAGTTTTCAACCATTGAAGAAAACATTGTATATCATTCATCCACATAGACCTCTTTAAAAATCATCCCAGAGTATCAAGCTGCCGAATTTCTAGTATACCGTGTTTCCCTGAAAATAAGACCTACCCATAAAATAAGCCCTAGCAGGATTTCTAAGCATTTGCGCAATATAAGCCCTACCCCTATTTCCTCACGGAGTGGTAAAGAAGACGAGCAGCCCTTCTCATCTGCCCCACAAGAGCTCTATTGCTCAACATGAGAGATTGGGGCCGATGGTTCTAAAGGAAATAGAGTCGCAAGAAATTCAGGATGGAATTCGGGGTTTGGAGAGTTATGATGATGTTCCAGAAGAAGATGACTTAACTATATTTGAATAAATGTAGATTGTTGTACTGTACTTAAAAAAAATAACACATCCCCTGAAAATAAGCCCTAGGGTGTTTTCTTGAGGAAAAATAAATATAAGACCCTGTCTTAGTTTCAGGGAAACACGGTATTTGGGACTTTTATTTCAGGGGAAATATTTTAATTTTATATGGTACAAAGGACCAAGAAGTCAGATAATCTAAAACTCAGATTAAATTATTAAAGAACCCATAAAATTATGTCTCTAAACAATTCTAATTACTGGCGTCACTATATCCCATTTCACAGATGTAATAACTGAGACTTAAAAACAAAGTGTATAAGCTGTTTAAGTAGAAGATATTTTTAAGAGTGATTTACATTCATATCTATGTTATCATGTGAATAAAAGGGTTTGCTTTTATAAATTAAAACATACCTCTTTATCTACAACTATTTATTGAATTGAGGTATCAAGTACTAAGTGTTTAATGTACATTATTGAATTTTTAAAAAATCCTACACATTATTCTCCCAATTTTATGAGCTCTGAGGTTCAGAGAGGTTAAGCAAATTTCCCAAGATCACACAGTAATGAAGCCATGAGTCCAATCCAAAGTCCCTCTTCTTTACCAACTGCATGTATTATTGCTGAGGGGCACCATTGCAGAGAAGATATGTCCTTTTTTGATATTTAGAAGTTCATTCAAGTGTAATGAGACAAATAGAGACATGACAAAAAATGTCTTAAGTGGTGGGTACATCTGTTATGCAAGTATACACTAATTTGCACAGTATAACTTTTTAAATCTTCTATGATGTATACAAAATCTTAACTAAAAGTTTAAATGTTATATTGTTTCTAAAAGACAAAAGGCATTACTTATCTTATTTTCTTCTCTTGCCCCAGCTTTCAATATCAGAAATAAGATTGGATATCATCATTTTCTCATCTATTTAAAATACGGCTTAGCAGACCATGCGGTCAATAGAAAGTTAACCAAACCTAGAATTTACTTTTCAACACCTCTGGGAAGTCTCTTAACATTCTAAAGGTAAGAACCTAATAATTAGCATTGATTACAACATTTTTCTTCATGAAAAGACACACTGCGTGGCCACATGTTGGTGTCCTCCCCACAAAATTCGTATGTTTAAACTCAGTCCCCAGTGCAATAATATTAAGGGGTGGGGCCTTTGGGAAGTGATTGAGTTATGAGAGGGCTCTGCCCTCATGAGTAGGATTAATGCCCTTACAAAAGAAAGTGAAGGGAGCATGTCCCCTTTCTGCCCTTCCACCATGTGAGGACACAGCAACAAGGTGCCATCTACAAGGAACAGACACCGAGTCTGCTGGTGCCTGGTACCTTGATCTTAGACTTCCCAGTCTCCAGAACTGTATGAAATAAATTTCTGTTGCTTAGACTGGGTAATTTGTAAGGTTATAGCAGGAGTGGACTAAGACACATACCAAGTTAGAAATAGATAGCTTTGAAAAAAATCATTTGAAACAAGAAGTTTAGTGAAGTTGAATTATTAACCTGCTAATATAGGTAGACCATGATCTCATGTTAAAAAATGTTTTTTATGCTTGCCATTATTTGGGGGGGGGGGCTTATGAATTTCTGACTTCTTTCTTATGTCGTCCTCCATATTACAAATTCCTCCATAGTTTTAAATGCTCTTTCAGGCCAATGAATATAAATGTTATGGCAATAGTGGCTTCTCTTTAGTTGGTTCTAATATAACTCAAGGTGATTGGAGTTAGGTGAGGTGGTTAGATAAACCTTAGCTGAGAATTCAGGAAACAAAAAAAGTAAGGGACAGATTTTTAAAGATATAGGGGTCTAGGACCCAAAGAAAGACAGTAAACTATTAGCCATGTTTCTTTCGATGTAGTGGGCACCTTTGACCAGCAGGTGGCAGCAGTGGAAGCAGGAACGTCTAAGGAAAAAAAGGAATCCTGGGGTAAATACCAACGCTGGGAAACCAGGATCCTGTCTCAAGAGCTCGGCAATCACTAGAGGCTTCTGGCTGGTAAGGAGGCCTTTAGAAGGTGCCACTTCCCTGAAGTGACCCCAGGCTTCCCCTGTTCAGGAGTCTAAAAGAGGAGTTTAAGTACCAAAATCAAGGGTTAGGAGTTTTTTGTTTGTTTGTTTTTGAGACAGAGTCTCACTCTGTTGCCGCGGCTAGAGTGCCGTGGCGTCAGCCTCATTCAAAGCAACCTCAAACTCCTGGGCTCAGGCGATCCTTCTGCCTCAGCCTCCCAAGTAGCTGGGACTACAGGCATGCGCCACCATGCCCAGCTAATTTTTTCTATATTCTAGTTGGCCAATTAATTTCTTTCTATTTTTAGTAGAGATGGGGTCTCGCTCTTGCTCAGGCTGGTTTCGAACTCCTGAACTCAAATGATCCGCCCACCTCGGCCTCCCAGAGTGCTAGGATTACAGGTGTGAGCCACCGCGCCTGGCCAAGGGTTAGGAGTTTTGAGCAGATGTTACCAAACCTGTAACAAAACGTCTCTCAAAAGTCAGCCCAATTTATACCAAGAAAAATCAACAAGAAGTAGCAGACACCGAACCACGATAAGAAGAATGAGAAAGATGAACTAGGATTTAAGCCACAAGTCTCTGAACAGAGCAAAAAGCAAATCTGACTGGAAACTCAAAGTGTTGATGCCATGGCCAGTGCCACTGATCCAGGCTGGGCCTCCAGTTCCACCAATTATTAAATTAGTAGTGGTGGAAAAAAAAAATTAGTAGTGGTGGGAGCATGTGGGCAGGCCTCCTGGGAGGACGGGGGGGGGGGGGGGGGGGGGGGGTCTCGGTTAGTGGATGTTTTGGCAATGGAGAACCATCACCTATCTGTTTCTTGGGCCATACTAGTGTCTGTGAGAGCAGTTGAAAATCTGATGGTGTCGACTACTAATGCCCCCTTCCCTGTCAGCTAGCAGTTAAGTAAATAGTGGTGAGAAATGAAACAAGGGTGTCACTTGTCAGATAAAAGAAGGCTAATGAATGATTTTTCCAGTACCTTGTGGAGGTGGTTCAGGGGAGGAAAAGAAAAGGCAGACCTAATCACCACAAGAGGGAGAGATACTACAGCAAGAAGTTCACTTTCAATACAATGCCTTACATTTTTGGCTCTGCTTTTTTATAAAGCGTGGCTTATTCTCAAGACTATGTAGAACTGCCTTTAGTTCTATCTAGACAAGTCTCTGATCAGGGATGGTGCACCTAGAAGCAGGGAGAAGTGGAGAAATGAGGTCAAACCATACTAACCGAGGAAAAGCTGAGAATTTTGTTTGGGGTTCTAAACAAAAACATTTAGATTTGAGAGATCCATTTGCATTTCCTGAGGGAAAATGCACTTCAGAAATATTACTTCCATTAGCCGTGATTTTCAGTTTCTATGAGCAGGGGTAAGTCCAACATGTATTAGTTGTCGGGGCCAGAGTCCAGGATTAAGCAAGAATCAGTCATCCTTCAAGTTATAGAAGATAGGCCGGGCGAGGTGGCTCACGCCTGTAATCCTAGCACTCTGGGAGGCTGAGGCGGGTGGATTGCTCAAGGTCAGGAGTTCAAAACCAGCCTGAGCAAGAGCGAGACCCCGTCTCTACTAAAAATAGAAAGAAATTAATTGGCCAAATAAAAATATACAGAAAAAAAAAATTAGCTGGGCATGGTGGCGCATGCCTGTGTCCCAGCTACTCGGGAGGCTGAGGCAGAAGGATTGCTTGAGCCCAGGAGTTTGAGGTTGCCGTGAGCTAGGCTGATGCCATGGCACTCTAGCCCGGGCAACAGAGTGAGACTCTGTCTCAAAAAAAAAAAAGTTATATGAGACAGTGGTCAGTACGAGATAAACAGCAGAGCCTCAGGGCAGCCCTGCTAGGTCCAAACAGTTCTTTCACATCAGGATCCAAGCTCATGCTCTCCTATCTAGGTCAAGTTTGGAACAAGTGCTTGGCAGAAATGATCCCAAGGTAGAGGATGGCAGGCAGGCAACACCAGAGTACTCAGCAGTCAGAATACCCTAGTTTTGTTCCATATACAAACGGGACAGGAGAGCCTCCAAGGAAGTCTAATATTAATATATAGAAATTCCTGAAGGATTTAGGTTTCAGACTTTGATTCACCTGAAGGCCCTCAGGACATGAAATACATGCTGAAAACACCCCTTGCTCCACAAAACACTGGAGGGGAGACTGGGAATGTTGCCTGAAGCTATAAAATGTTCGTCTCCACACTGAAAGGCCACAGACCACAGAAGTGACAGCCTTCAAAGGAAGACCCGACTCTCAGGTGTACCGGGTGAGAGGTAGGCCATGCCAAGCCAAACAAGTACTAAGTAGAGCATGTTTAAGAAGCAAGTATCTACATGTGAGGTTCCTATATGGACCTGGAGATTCAGGCTCCAACCAATAGTTTTATCGCTAAAGACATAGCTAAGGTTAACAAAGATCCAGTCCTATTAGAAAACCGCATGAAAAATGCGACTCCCATCCCTCCAAACAAGGTAGTTTCCATGCCAAGCATTGGCCAGGAAGCTAGAGTTCCAGGTCACATGCTGGTGCTGGAAATGGACAAAATAAAGCAGCCCAGGCACAGGTCTGTCAGGCTTTTAATATGGAGCTGAGCCATCTTCACCTTGGCATCCACTGGAAATATAGCTGGAAGATTCTCAGACTGCCATGGTTGACATAGGTCTGCTATAAACAGCTGGGGCTTGAGCTCTTTCTGCTGCGACACACTTCAGTTTCCACTGGAGAAAGGCCTATAGCCTAAAATTAAAAAGCTGGTTTGTTGCTCCTCTCTCATACCATTGCTGTATCATCCCCTCAAGTCATCAGGGCTGCCCATAAATGTTATCATAGGGCAGGGGTCCTCAAACTATGGCCCGCGGGCCACATGTGGCCCACCGAGGACATTTATCCGGCCCGCTGGGTGTTTTTGCTCATTTGTTTTTTTACTTCAAAATAAGATACGTGCAGTGTGCATAGGAATTTGTTCATAGTTTGTTTTTTTTTTAACTATAGTCCGGCCCTCCAACGGTCTGAGGGACAGTGAACTGGCCCCCTGTTTAAAAAGTTTGAGGACCCCTGTCACAGGGCATTTGAAGGGGGCTATTCCAAAGCAGGTTGCTTACCCCTTGAGACAAGGGATAGTCTGATTTTCATGTGGTCAAAAGAGTTCATCACTAGGTTCTAGAGCCTAGAAAACTAGGAAAACTAGAAAAGGTTAAGTCCACAGCAAGTAGCTAGACAGAACTTCTGCAACTCCTCTGCACATGTCCAGCTGCCAGTGAGGAAGGCCATACCTCAGTGAGATGTCCCGTACGCTGGATCTTCAAGAGTTGTTCTTCCTTGGTGAGGAGGGAGATGTGAAGTCTCAGAGCAGCATTCTCCTCTGGTAACAGCTGGCCTACATGCCCCAGTTTTGCCAGGGTGAAGGTCAATGTCTGAAAGGCACAGGTGAGGCTGCTTATCTAACCGTATTCTTCTTTATAAGTTAGGTGGTCAAGAAAAGCCCTCTTCAACCCCTTAGTGGAAATAAGGACTTGAAAAGAACATATGCTCCCATGTAAGGACAAGGGACATCCAGTCAGTCCAGTGGTAGCTAAGACCAGGAGAAGCCACCAGCAGAAACAGTCAGGAGCTCTTCTGCTCTTCCACTGTTCACAAGGTCCACTTAAAGCGAAAAGAAAGATACAGAACAGCACGTGGAACTAGAAATCAGTTCACTCAAGAGGGGATGTCGCCAGAAGACAATGCATTGAAAAAGTAGGACACAGGCTTGTGACTGCAAAGCAACATAATGCCATCACAAAACAAACACAGTGACCAAAAAAGAAAAAAATCCATCAGCAGGCAATTCTTGGAATTCTCGGAGCATGTTCAGGGTAGTCCCCGAAGGTTTAAGGGTAAAACCCACTCCATAGATGAACTCCCCAAACCAAGGCAGGGCCTCAATTCTCAGGGAAAGCAAGCTCTCGTGGTGTAGGCTCAGAAACAATGACAGGAGGCAGGAAGCCTCCTCACAAAGCAACCTGAGACCACATGGCAGGGAGGATCCCTGTGGGTGCTTTAAATCCCTCCAGCTAGGTCAGGCTTGGGGGTGGCAGCTGGGGCAGGTTTGAGCCTGCAGGTGAGAGGTCAAGTGACTCCAGGTATGCTCAAAAGGCTCCCACTGTGGGAACAAAGGAAGCCCTCAGGGAACAAAAATCAGGTGAGGTCTGATTTATATCACTCCTTCAGTGCTCAGATGTATACCACCTTCTGGTCTCTTTCAATTATTTAACTGTTATATTGTTATTCAGTTTCCCCTAATTAAGCTAATTCCTTAAAGACCACTGTTTATACTTCTGTATCCTACTGAATAGCATCCAGGATCAAGTACTGCACACAGGTAGTGCTCAATATGTATTTGTTGATTTATTGTTTGCCGATTTACAAGCAGAGTGATAGGACAGAGACCATACTGCATGGGAATGTGAGTGAAGGGAGTTTTATCCTGGCAAGTCCCATCACCTTTCCTCACCTCAACTGCTTCTCTGTAAAATGGGGTCATTTGGACTAAACCATTGATGATCAGATTGTGTTCCTTTGAGCTCTATCAGGATTTCTCAGAGATGCCTCAGGTAGCCACCAAGCACAGTGAAGTGGGGAATGGACAGGGACACTAGCCCACCCTGACTGTATTGAGAGATCTGCTTTTGTCAGTTTAACACTTTGGGGTTCACAGTAGAAAGTCATATAAATGAGTTCTGTGGCTAAAGTTTTTCCAAAAATTACCTCACTTGATTATTTCAAAGTTTCCTTGCACTGTAACATAATGATTTTGTTATTTCATTGACATTCAAATGGGACAAGTGCCTTATTTGGGAGTGATTCATCCCAGTCTAGGAACTGTGCTTCCTGGTACCCTCACAAGCCTCTGGGGACATCTCCCACTTTCATAGATGTTTGTGTCTGACTGCATACCTCTTTTGCATTCCTTGGCTCAGTCATCTCAAACATGTAACCTCCTCCCTTTTCCTCCAACCTTCCTGTGAACCTAATTGGTGTCCTAATTATTGGGAGAGCCACCTGTGACACCTCCCTCATTCCTGGTCCTTTCTGCTTTCCTTCTCCATAGCATTCGTACCTTGTGCTTCTTACTGTTCCTCTTTTGCCTGGCAGTGTTTGGCTTTTTCCACCCTTTGCTTATTTATACCCAAGGATTCCCAAGAACACTAAAAAATTTCTGTGGATGATGCCTGTAGAGTGGCCCAGGGATCCTCAAACTACGGCCCACGGGCCACATGCGGCCCGCCGAGGACATTTATCCGGCCCACAGGGTGTTTTTGCCGCCGCTGCCTGTCCTGCTTAGCAGCCGACTCGTCCTGGGCCCACAGTGTGCATGTGTGGAATGTGTGCCGCACTCTCCAACGGCCCTCCAATGGTCTGAGGGACAGTGAACTGGCCCCCTGTTAAAAAGTTTGAGGACTCCTGCGACTAATGGCCTAACCAATGAAGGAAAAGGCATGGGAGAGGAAGGAAGAGAGAAGGAGGGCAAGAGAAACGAAAGAAGGTGTGTGTGGTCTCTTGGCATGTGGTGATATCCTCTCTTCCTTGTCCCTTCTCTAAAATACATCCCAATCTCCACTATGAATGGGGCTGCTTATGACTAACAATCTAATAAAAGAATAAAACTTGCACTCTCCATTCCTTCTCACCAAATAGTAGTCAACTAGCGTGACCTCGAAAGACAGGGCTGTTGGGTCAGACTGCCTGGAATCTTGCATCCACCATTGTCACTATATTTGTAACTTTGACTTCTTTATAGCTCAGGTTCCTCATCTGTATGTAAAGTGGGGATGATAATAATAAAACCCATCTTTAAGGTTGTTGTGAGGGTGAAATGAGATTTACCAGTAAAGTGTTCTAAGCAAGTTCTGGCACAAAGTAAGGCCCTATAAATGTGGGCTGTTATTCTAAAAGTAAAATATTTTGCTTTAAGGCTCTTCCCTTGTCTCTGAGTGCAACATCATGTTCCCTTGTAAATGAACTGGCCCTGTCCCATGTGGCCTTACCATGCCTACCACAGTCTAATGAATGCTGATGGCAAGGATGGCAAGCTTTGGGGCAGCTGGTGCTCTAGCTGCTCTCTGTGGAGAGCTTATTAAGTGCCCTCAACTGTTGTGCTAGCAAGGCACTAGTTTCGATGAGGCAAAGAAAGGAACTAACCACCTCAGTAGTCTGTTCACAATAGGCCTGTTTAGGAGGTTCAGCCTGGGGTAACATATAAATTTTATTATTTTATTGCAAGAATATAATAGACTATGAAACATAGGAGCTTCAGTTGCTATTTCTACAGAATTTGGCTCGTGTCCTAAGTGTGTGGTTCTTAATCAGCTATGTGCATTAGAATTACCTGGGGGAGTATTGAAAAACCATGCAGGCATGGGCCCCATCCCCCAAGGATTCTGATTCACAAGACCCAGGTGATGTTCTGGCATGTTTATTTGGAAAACATTTACCCAAGCGATTCTGAGCCAGAACTACTGTTCCAAAGTATTTCTGGCCCCTTTCCTCCCATTAACAAAAACCAGCTTCAACTAGAATGTAAAGATCATCCCCAATTTTTGAGGTATACTAGAAATTTCTTACTAAATTCTCCACTCACAGAAGAAAATGTCTTTAGTTCATGTCTATAACATATCATGAAATTATGAATTAAGATTATGCTACTAGCAACTCTTCTAGTAGGTTTTTCCACTAAGCTTGAGCTACTAGTAACTCTTCAAGTAGGTTTTTTCTGCCATTTTAATGAGAACAACAAGGGAGAAAAAAGCCTTTGGGGATAATTTTGCGATTCACTTCTTTCACCTGAAGCTGACCCTACACTGGGATGCATGATGGCATTGCTGTTGCAATTTCTGTTTTTCTCTTGGATACTTTTTTTCTAACTTTCTTATGTTAGAGTACTTGTCTACTTTCATATATGAGGAATCCAAGTCCCTGAGCATTTTGATCTAGAGACAAGCAGAATAGGGAACAAGAAAAATATAATTGAATCCCATTCTATTTAACTAAAGCATGCTTTCTTTTTTTTTTTTTTT
>VBSM01001265.1:64578214-64590876 GCA_008086735.1 Cheirogaleus medius
TAAATTGAGTCTGTCATCTGGAAAGACCGATTTTGGGCGGGCATCCAGGCATTGTTCTGCATCGCCGCAGTGTATGTGCGTGTTGTGCCTGTAGCTTGACAACCGTCCTTAACTGGTGCTTCCAATATGGTGGAAAGCAGGTAGTGTGCTTGTATTGGGATAAACGTCTTAATTCATTATCATCTTATGACAGCATGTAGTTACAGCAGACTTAGTCATTCCCTCCCTAGAAGTTTTCTGTGAGGTTAGTCTAGCTGAAATTTTGGCAAAGGGACACTCTTGTATCCCTCTGTATTGGGAGGTATTTCTCCTTAATCTCTTTCATGGGAATAAGAAATGAATGTCTTCTCTGGAAAACATCACTGTCCAGTGATGAAAGAAAAGCCCATTAATGTAGGGAACTTTCAGGATTGGAATGGGCTCCAGGACATCTTTCCCTACACTTTGGTTTATAACTTCCATTGCACCATCACCATTAACCAGTAAACCAGCACCTGCAGCAGTCAGTACTCTAATAAAATGATACTACTTTCCAGAAAAAGCCTGGTTTCCCCCCTTTTCGTGAGATAAGACAGGTATGTAATCTTTTAAAGAACCTATAAGGAATTCTTCCGTTGACCAAAATTTCCAGCCTCCAGTACAAGATGCTGAAAGAGACAACTCTTTTCTCTTGTCAGCCCATACACAGTGAAGGTGAAGTGCTTCAATGTACAGATGTTGCACATTTAGGGGAGGCTTTTTCAACAAAGACCTACTGCAGTTACATCACAGGCTCCACCTCCGCCTGGCAGACTGCTTCTCCAAGCCTGTTAGTGAGGACAGTATGTATTGCTGTGCTTGATTAATGAAGAAAAGAAATCCCAAAATGAAAGATTTTATTTTATTTCCCTTATTGTGTTTTGCTGATTTAATTAAGAATATGAAATTTTCAAAAATTGTTAATTATTCATACATGCAGCCAGGACTTAAGTCAGGCATAGTAATAACTCTGTAAATATTAGCTTTCCGAGAGATTTTGGGCAACATTACAATATTCTTTGTGCTAAAATTATTGATAGGTAGATTAGAAGGAAATTCTATAAAATTAACAAAATAAGTGAAAATGTTATATAATAAGCAGTGTTTCCTAAAGCATGTTTCTGAGATGCTCAGAAAGAAACCCAGTGGCATTAACAAACATAAAATCTGGCTAACTGAGAAGTTTGGATCCAAACCTCCAGGTACCTCAAGGAAGCATTCCTTGCGTCCTCTGAGAATTTTTTATAAGTCACTGTTAGGGTTACTAGATTTAGAAAATAAAAATACAGGCTGCTGAGTTGAAGTTGAATTTCAGATAAATAGTGAATTGTTGTTATTAGGATAAATGCATTCCATACAATATTTGGGGCATAATGCTAAAAAAAAAAAATTAGTTGTTTATCTCAAATTCAGTTTTGACTGGGCAGCCTGTATTTTTTCTGGCAACCTTAGTTACTGGAAATGTTTCATTCCTCCTTTTTGGGTCACTCATGGGTTGAAAATATAAAGTGGAGCAGAAATCATATGCTGTTCTGCAGACAATCTGGGACAAGCTCAGTTCTGGTTTAAGCTATTGAAAATAACTCATGCTTAAAAGTGAGTAGTTTAGATTCAACACATATTTCTTGAGTACCTCTGCTTGCTGGGCTTAGTGGAAAGTGCCAAGGATACAAAGATGAGAAGGGGAAGTGAGGCAGGGGGAGGGATCTACATCATAAGATGTGGGACTTGCTATGCCAGTAGTGTGTGTATATGTGGTGGGGGTGGAGAGTGTCTACTGCAGGAGCCTGGGAGAGACACTGAATTCAACTGAGCAGCTCTAGTCAGGGAGTAAAAGGCCTAGCAGTGTTGACCGGGCTGGCCCTGAATAAGAGAGTGAGATCTTATCCTGGGAGAAAAGGAGGAAAGAAACCTCTGTGTTTATAGATAGTGGAGTGGAGCTGGAAGTTGAAGGATTTCACCTAATGGCCTCAGTTAGAGGACAGAGTGGCCTGCCGAAAATGAGGGAAATGAGAAGGGAATTCTAAAAGAAAGATTTTAAAAGGTTGCCAATGGGAATGGAAGAGGGAGCTGAAAAGGGACAAGTGCACGTACTGGCAAATGGTACTTGGGCGAATGCATCTCAATGCATTGAAAGTAGCAATTGATCTGCTCCTTGACTCATACCTTAAGTGCTCTCCTTCATTCACTATTCTCCTACCATCCTGGTCTCCTCAGGTAAAAAGTCATCGCCACCCAATCCTGGAATATATTATTTAAAGGTTTTATTACTTTTATATAAAAATAGATATTTAAATATAATATTTGAGATGCTGGTCAATATTCAGTTGCCTCTGGCACAAATTCCTGAAATAAGGTAATCAGATATTTTGGTTTTAGCATATCTATTGCTTCAAATAGGAAAAGACATTAAATTGTGATCATTTTCTGATTTGGTCCAGCAATGTATTTAAAAAATTTTTTTAATTTTTAAAAATTATTATGGGTACATTGTAGTTCTATATTTTTATAAGGTACATGTGATGTTTTGATACAAGCATACAATGTGAATTAATCAAATCAGGGTAATTGGGGTATATATCACCTCAGGTATTTGTCATTTCTTTGTGTTAGGAACATTCCAATTCCATTCTTTTAGTTATTTTAAGGTATACCCCAACTTATTGCTGATTATAGGCACCTTGTTGTGCTATCAAATATTGCTTGTTCTATTTAACTATCTAACTATATATTTGATCCAGCTCTCTTTAAGGAAGCAGATTCTGATGATGGAAAAAACATACATTTTACAGAAATAGCACTGCATGAAAATGACCGTATGAATGTTCCCAATGCAATTAGTTAAAAAACAATAGCACACCACATTCATTTGTGTGTTTGAAGACCCAGCAGGTACTTTCACTATTGATCAGCACAGGAAATGTCCACAGAAATTGAAGATCAAACCAATGCAGTCCATGTAGAGAACAGTTACTCATTTCTTGAAGATTCCAATTTGCAAAACTCTAGCAACTGATGATAGAGTGCCATTCTTGATTGCACTCTTGTCAACAAAATCTGATTATCTTCAGGACCATCTTTCAGAAGAACCTGATATGTTTGAGTATCCACTTTGTATTTTACAATAAGTTCTTAAGCTCATAAAAATTACCCTGTGCTAAACTGTATAATGAAGTAGTTCATTAGGGTTTATCAAATGATTATCCCTCAAAATAGAGCAGAAAACAGTTCTATTTCAGGTATTTGTACTGTTCCTCTTTGTAGCATTTGCCAAACATGCTCTGCCTTCTAATTCTGATAGTATATGGAAAAAAGTGATCAAGGACATGTTGATGTAGCTAAAATTTCAAGGCATTTAAACCATGGGTTTTATTTTTAGCAAGGTTTCATGCATACATGGCTTATTAAAGAAAGGCTCACTGCAGTAATCTCTAATGACAGTTTATGTAGAATATCACCCAGAGACAGCTTTAACTGAAATTGTGTGCTCAATTCACATTTTAAGTCCTCAGTAAATACTCTGAATTTAAACATTCTGAAGACAGTATGTTCTTGCATCCTGGGAGCTTTTAACCTTCCAGCTCACTTATGCTGACCATGAGCAAGTCATATTTTACATCAGTTTCTGTGCTATAAAATGGAAGATATGCATATTAAAAAAAATATTGTGCCAATCCCAATCTCTGTATCTATAAAATAAACTTTAAATCTTGCTATAGCTCTAAGGATGAATAACTTTATTCTCAATCAAATTAGACAATTTGTATAATGTCTGTGTACTTTATGTAGTGTTTTTAGATGTCATTGAAATAATTCACAATTCAATTTTTTGCTTTCTTGGTGCAAAGCAAGATGATTATGGTAAATGCCTAAGGAGAGCTCATTAAGCACCTTAAAAAAAAAAACAGTCTCAAGCAAGCTAATGAGTGCAGATTCAAAGGTTCTTACATAGCTTTTAAATGTTAGTTTCCATTTTAATTATTGGTATTAGGACTTGGGTAATTAGAATGCTTGTTATAGGAGCTTATTTCAGCTGCTATAACTCTCCTTTCTATTTTTCCTTGTGGTAAAAACCTGCCATATGTTTTGAAGGTTTCATTCATGATGAAACTAATAATTTATTTATCCCACAGCTGTTTTTTGGTTTAACAGATATCACCAATGACATCATAAACTCTGTTCTCCAAATCTTTTTTACTTCACCAGTTGATATTATAAATATTTAAAATGTGAATCAATCTCTGGACTGAATTTACTGTACAAGTACATTTCTTCCTTTTTCCTTTAAAAGAAGAAAGGAATATTCTACCCTTCAGAATTTGGAAGCCAGATTTTCTGAAGATTCTATATTCCAGTAGAACACTTACATTTTAATTTCACATTCTCTTTGGCTTTAGAATCCATTTAAATTAGCAAAAAACTTTAAAATTGCTTTTAGTTAAGAAGTTTAATTGTACATTCTCTTAAAATGGTAAATATTTATCAAAGATGTTTTAATTAAAATGCATATTATGCACATCAGTAGTCATCACTGTAAAAGCCTTGATTGAAATACCTCACATAGAATTTTGACATTCATATTCTGTCTCAGGTATAATATGTATATAGTCCAATATGTGAACCCAATATATGCAAATCAAGACTTACAAAACAGATGGATTGGGTTATAGTTTTTCTTTCACTAAAGAGTTCTATGCTGTACCAAAATTTCCTCGACTATTTCTTTAAATTGTAGATAACCTGGGGTATTTAAAATAAAGCCAGACTCATCAAATTTTTATATATACATAATCCTTCGGGGACATATCATTCAATTAGCCTCTTAAGTAATCTTTGTGGGTGAGATGCAGAAATGAAGTCTGGTATGTGGTCTCATAGCTGGGATGATCAGAGATATCCAAAGGATGATCATAGGTATAAAAGCCAACATAGAAGGTGGTTTCTATTGGCCTACTTTAGAGATCTTTACTCGACCATGACATTTCTACAGTTTTATAAAGAACTCAGATATACATAGATCATAATGCAAAGCTCAAAGTAACAGTGAATTTGGATGACAATCAGGATTAAATCTGATATCTCTTAGCCCAGAGCAAGGACTAAAACTAAGATAATATTTTCAAAGGAAGGATGCAAGGTTCATTTAGGTTCTAAAATTAGTTGCCAAGGACATGGTGTGGAAGTCCTAGTTTACCAACAGTTTGGGTTTTAAAAAATAGTATTAGTTCACGTGAGTGTTAGCTAACAGTACAGAAGACATTAACACTGTACTTTGGTTGGATTCATAGATGAATAGAGTCAAGATCAAAGAAGGTCATAAATAAAAAATATAACACACTGTACAGAAAGTAATAAATTTTGGGCCACCTGTCAGGGAGAGAGAATGCTTTTACTGGGCAGGACATTGGCTTAGATGACCTTCAAAGCACCTCCTAAATTTGATCATGTAGTTTAAATTGAGCTCCTAGGCACTTAGGCACAAATCTGCCAATGTCTAATTCAGCTTGGCAACATTAATATAATAGATAACTATTGTATCTCATTTCCTTGATTTACAATGAATATATAACTTTATTCTTTCCACTTAATAGTTATTACTTAGGTAATTAATCAATCATAACTTAAAATAAGTGCATCTACTCTGTGACTACTACTAGGTTAAATTACAGAGGCTATTTCTAGGTACTCTTTAATTATCTAAAATCATATTTGAAATTCTTAGTTCAAAATGATACATATTTTGAATAGCCATAAAATAGGTTTGTGTCCAAGTTCTAAAATAAGATTGTCCACCTAATCAAAGTAGATAAACATATATTCACTCTGAGTGTATTCTATGTGTACTCTATTATTAGTCTGCATCATGTTTTGGCTTTTGAAGGTATTTGTTTGTAGTATAAGTGGGCACTTGTCATTCCTTTTAAACAATGCCATCTGAACCCCTTTTCCATGTTGAGGGCTGTATCAGTCAAGGTTCTCCAGAGAAACAGAACCAATATGAAAGGATTTTATTATGAGGAATTGGCTCACTCAATTATGGAAGCTGAGAAGTCCCACAAACTGCTGTCCGTCAACCGGAGATCCAGGAAAGCTAGTGGTGGAATTCCAGTCCAAGGGCAAGAAAAGACCGATGCCCCAGCTCAGCAGGCAGGCAGGAAGCAGAAAGGAGTGAATTCCTCCTTCCTCTGCCTTTTTGTTCTATTGAGGCCCTCAGTGGTTTGGATGATGTCCACCCACATTGGGGAAGGCAGTCTACTTAATGAGTCCACTGATTCAAATGCTTATCTCCTCCAGAAACACCTTCACAGATGCACCCAGAAATAATGTTTAATATGGCATCCCTTGGCCCAGTCAAGCTGACACACAAAATTAACTACAAGGGCTCTCTTACATTATGAGGCAGAGCCCCATCCCCACTATCAGAGCTGAAAGTGCCAGATGCTTCCTTTCCCAGACATCCTTGTACTGTAGACCTGGGCCCATGACCCAGACCCTGCCCTAGTACCAGATGATCCAGTTGGCAATGCTCCTGCTAAAGGGGTAGTGGGGCCAGCTCCAGTCTGTGCCCAGTGGTGGCAGTAGAGGTGTCTTTGCTGGGTCAGTTCTGTGTCATCCTTTTAAGCATTATTTTTGGCTACATAGCCTCCAAACCCAGTTCTCAAGCCCACCTGGACATGAGTTCCTTCAGAACAAATTCCTATTCTGCTTATATAGGCAGAGCTAGTTTCTGTTTCTTACAGTGATAAACCTTGACTGGCATAGGGTGCAAGTCCTTGTCTGCATAGGCAAATTAGTCCTTCACTAGGATCTACTGAGCACACAGCACTCTGAAAGGTATTGTACAAAAGGAAATGTTTATTCTTTCTGTGAGTGTTTATGGAACAAAGCACCTTGCTTGGCACTGGACAGAAGGAGAGACTTACAACACTGGTATTTTCAAACTAGTGCTATGGGGACAAGTAGGATGAGGTGGGGACACTACTGGCAAACTTGAGGTAGCAATAAATATAATTCTATGGATCTACTGATTTTGAAGATTGATTAAGTATGGAGATGAATTGGGATAAGAAAGGATACCTTTCAGGAAAATAAATGTTGTGTTTCATCAATTCTAAGAGGCAAATTTTTTCCTTCATTTAAACATTTATGAAATTAGGAAGCATTGTTAGAGTGTGTCATGTTTTAATTGTTACTTTTTTTCTGCTCAACTCATCTATCATATTTCACTGATTCTAAGGTGTCATTGATATGCACAATTATTAATATATTTTGTACCACTAAGAAAAAAGCTCAATTAGTAATTATTTTTAAAATGACTATACCTAACAGCATACTGGGTCCTCTAGACTAGAAGATTCAAGAAGACTGTAAGAGAATTAATCCACATCATTTCAGTCACAGAAATGATGTGGGTTCAATGCCAAATTCCTTTTCATTGTTGTTTCATAGTCTCCCAAAGCTATTAAAGAGTAGTAGATTGACCTCAAACTTATGTTATGAACAAATTCAGGTATTAATCATTATAGCCTGTAAAAAAAATGCCTAGGATACTTGCAGTGATTCTCTATTTTATGGATGGCACCTTTTTGGGGGGATAACCTTTTATTTGGAAAATGTTATGTTATCCAAAAGTAGACAGGATAGTATAATGAATCCCAGTAGTTAAAAATCATCAACTCATAGCCAATGCTGTTTAATCCCTGACCCTACTCTCTATCCACTCATTTTATTTTGAAGCAAATCCTAGACACCATATCATTTCATTTATAAATATTTCAGTATGTACCTCTAAAAGAGAATGACTTTTAAAAAACATGTAATCAATATTTTACTAATATTTTATACCCCTAGGGAAAATATCTATAATTTGTGGCACTTTTTTGTAAACAAATTTTTTAATTTATCTTAATTAGGTTTTAAGTTACTTTTGTCTTTGGAGATTTTTAAAAAGAAAATTGAATTAGGTCTACTTCAGTGTCCACTGATTTCTTTTTATGATATTTGTATGATGCTGACATGTCATATCACAGTTCTGCAACAATATCTATCTTGATTTTTCATTCTGCAGCCTTCTTTTCAATATGTTCTCTAGCTGAGGATTTGTGAAAGGAATATTCCTACCATTTCCAATGCCGTCTTTAGAAAAGCCATATATGTACCTCTATTATTTTTGGCCCCAAATGGATGATTCATAATTACTGTATCAAATAACTTGGACATTCCTTTAGCTAATGAGTATACATCACATTGAACCATGTCAACATTTGTTAATTTAAACTCTTCCACATTTCTATTATAATAAATATTTTCCATGCATCTTCCTCTCTGTCAAATCCAACACACACATACAATGTGTATCCTGGTTGGATACTGTTCTAGAAGTAGCTTGGGTTGAGTCTATTCACTTGTTGTGGGCAACTCTTTAATTTCTTAAGCCTTAGTTTCTTCATTTATTTTTATTTTTATTTGTTTTTTGAGATGTGGTCTCCCTGCGTTGCCCAGGCTGGAGTGCCGCGGCTATTCATAGGCATGATCATCATAGCACACTGCAGCCTCAAACTCCTGGGCTCAAGCAATCCTCCTGCCTCCGCCCCCTGGATCTACAGACACACAACACTGCACGGGGCCATTAACTCAAGAGGCGCCCGGTGCCTCTGCCTGGACTGAAAGCACTGTCCAATGGCATCTTTTTAAAATTTAAGTTTTGTTTATATCAAAGTAAAAACACGTGGTTTAAAACATCATAGTACTAGAAGACTTATAATGGGAAAACAGCAGTCCTCATGCTCTGATCTATTAATATCTCTACTCCAGATTTCTGTTTTTCAAAAACACCCACTTTAATTCTTTTAACTGTTTCTTCTGATGTGTTCCGCTTTAATTCTAAATAACTGTTTAGACTGCTATTTCTCAACGTATTAAAAGTATCAGATCCACTGATTTTCTTCTATACAAATGAAGATTTAACATTCATACCTAACTCTTACACACAAAATTTCTCCTTCCTCAGTTCTCCCCATATCATATTTTGATTAAATAAATATGCAATGTTTATTTTGACAATGTAGATTTTATTTATAGCTTATTATATTTTTTATTTGTATAACTTTTTGTTTTCTCAAGAATTAGTAACTGAAGTGTTTTAATTTGCTTATTTTCTGTTACGCATATCACAAATTATCCCCAACCAACAGCACTGTGAATACTTTCTCCATACATTTATATATGTCAAATAATCTGTCAGTTCCAGTTTTTTCATGGAGATAGCCTTTCTTAAGTCCTCTTGAACTCTGAACAGTTCAGATTGTTGTTAAGAGACTTCCATTCACCGTCATTCTAAGAAATTCTTTGACCTTTCTCCTGTATGGGATTTTCTGATTCCTGGGTCCAATATCTTTGTCATTCTCCACGTTCCTTTTGGTGGAATGCTTCCTTCAGGGGCTTCCAAAAGGGCATGCTTGGGGGATACATGGAAGACTTGTATGTCTGAAATTGTCTTTATTCCCCCATCACATTTAATATTTTGGCTAAATGCAGAAATTTGGATAAGAAATAATTTGTGTGTGTGTGTGTGCGCGCTTCTGTATTCCTACTGACAAATTGAATGCTTCTGATTCTTGGTCCTTTCTATGTGACCTGTTTGTTATTGTTCCCCCTCTAGAAAATTTTATTTGTAAAATCTCACTGTGGTGTGCTTTGGTGAGGATCTTTTGTCATTCAAGGAGCTGGGTACCTTGTAGGTCCTTTTCATCTGGAGACTCACTGGTGCTCTTCAGTTCTTGGAATTTCCTATGTTATTTCTTTGATAATTTCTTCACTGACATTTTCACTTTTCTCCCTCTGTGGAATATCTGTTATTTGGATGTTAAACCTTTTTCGCATGATTTTTCATCTTTTTGACAACTTCTTCTGGCAGATTCCCTCAAATCTGGGAGATTTCTTCAACTTTGTCTTTCATTTCTGACATCTTTATAAAATTTCCAAGAACATTTCCTTATTCTTTTAATGTTTCTTTTTATTGATTCCTATTTCCTATTTCATGAATGTACTATTTTTCTTATATCTATGAAAATTAATTATGATGTTTTGGTAGTTTTCTTCTGTTTTTGTTACCTCTGTTTCTTCCAAATTCCCCTTTTTTCCCCCTCTTTCTTTGCTTTGGGTCTCTGTAATTCGTGTTAGAAATGTCCCTTGATTGTTTGACAATCCTTGGTTGTCTGTTCATATTTCAGTTTGAGGCACTAAAATGCTCTCTATGCCTGGATGGGGCTTGTTGACCATGTGCTTCACAGGAACATTGGGGGCTGATGCTTTGTTGGGGAAGAGCTACACGTGTCTCTGGTTGGTTAGTTACCTAAGAGGTAAATCCTCTACTATCCTATCTGAGAAGTAGTATGCTGGTTGCTTCAGTTTTGGAAGTTGAACAGGAGAAGGCTGGCAGGGATCTCACATTTACCTTGTAGACTTTTGTGTAACCTCTTGTATTCAACATGGCAACCCAATCTCATTTTCTTGCATTGCCAAGTTCAGAGCCTCTCTAGCTCAACCTTTTTACAAGTAAATCTCACCTCCTTTAATAGACTGGAGAGGGATTATTGTTACCGCCCAACTGGGTCCCTTACCCTCCACCCAGTGAGGGCCAATATACTGAGACAGCAGGGATTGAGGTGGAGAAAGAGCTTTATTTCACAAGGCAAGGAGATGGGAGTAATTTCTCCATTCCATTTCCCCAAGAATTGGGGGCTAAAGTTTTTAAAGGTGGTTTGGCAAACAAAGGGCTAGGGAATTGGGTCTGCTGATTGGTGAGGGATGAACGAACCTCATAGGGTTGGGATGCAGAAATCATCTCAGTTGGGAGATTTCCTGGGTAGGGAGTTTCAGGGTTGTTGGATCCATTGCCACACCTATCCATGGGTCTGGTTGGCATCAGTAAGACCCCCCACCCTGGAATGCAAAGTCTGAAAAATACCTCAAAGATCAGTCTCAGGATTTACAACAACAGCAATATTATCTATATAAGTAGTTGGGGAAGACATAAATCTCAGGCCCATCAGGGAGGATAGTGCCATTAAACAGTAACCAGTTATAGCAGCAAGGAAGTTAGGGAACAATGGCAAGTTAACTTCTGGCTATATCTATACTTTCATAAAAATCAGACTTTGATTACTATTTATACTTATGGCTCTACATTATTTTAATACGGGCGGTGGAGACCTAGGCCCTAACTAATTCTATGAAAACTTTCAACTAAGCCTCCTGATTCGGCTTCATCCTTCACTCCCATTTTTGGAAGAACTGGACACCTCTAACTCTTGAACATGACTGAGATTCTATGCTCTAAATTGTGTTGCCTCTAAGTCACATCCCCCACTGCAGGCTTAGTCTAGTAGGCCGAGTTGGTTACCCCTTGTCCATCCCTTGCATCTTGTCCATCCCTTGCAGCTTCCAGAATTCTGCTGACATCTCATGTGTACTTCTGCTGCCCTTATTCTTGTGGATTTGTGCCTTTTTGGTTTCTTTACTCTTATGTTGGTGAGATTTCATGTGGTTTTTTTGTTTTGTTTTGTTTTGTGTTTTGTATACAGAGTCTCACTCTTTCACCCGGGCTAGAGTGCCATGGCATCAGCCTAGCTCACAGCAACTTCAAGCTCCTGGGCTCAAACAATCCTCCTGCCTCAGCCTCCTGAGTAGCTGGGACTACAGGCATGTGCCACCATGCGTGGCTAATTTTTTATATATATATTTTTAGTTGTCCAGCTCATTTCTTTCTATTTTTAGTAGCAACTGGGTCTTGCTCTTGCTCAGGCTGGTTTCGAACTCCTGACCTTGAGTGATCCACCCGCCTCGGCCTCCCAGAGTGCTAGGATTACAGACGTGAGCCACCGCGCCTGGCCCGGATTTCATGTGTTTTATGTGTCGTATATAAGTGGAAATGCATGACACAAGTTTTAAGATGTTAATGGAAAAAGACCTAAACTCTGTAAAATAATTTGAAGAGGTTTATTCTGAGCTGAATATGTGACTGGCCTGGAGCACATGGCCTCAAGAGGTCCTGAGAAAATGTGCCCACAGTAGCTGTGTTACAGGTTGGTTTTATACATTCATGGAGACAAGAACTACCCTAAGTCAATACATGGAGGGCATACATTGGTTTGGCCCGAAAAGGCGGGACATCTCAAAGTGGGGAGGGGATTTGCAGGCTTTAGGTGGATTTAAAGTTTCTTCAATTTATAATTGGTTAAAGAAATGAAGCTTTGTCTAAAGGATTGGAATGTTTTAACTTAAGATAAGGATGTCTGTTACTCATGGACAAGCCACCCTCCACTCAAGTGATCTGTAAAGTAAATTGATGGCCTGCAGGTGTGGTTTAAGCTTTGCTTTGTATAGCCTAAGGCCTGTTAATGAGTTAGGAAGGATATCTCCAAGAAGGGAGGGGGGCATGATGAGGCATGTCTGACTTCCCTTCTCATAGCCAGAAACTCAGCTTTAGGGTGTTTCTGGAGTCCCCTTGGCCAAGAGGGGGTCCATTCAGTCAGCTAGGGAGCTTAAGATTTTATTTTAGTTCACCATTAGCTCACTTAAAAGGAATTAAAGAGGCCGGGCGCGGTGGCTCACGCCTGTAATCCTAGCTCTCTGGGAGGCCA
>VBSM01001265.1:64590976-64618585 GCA_008086735.1 Cheirogaleus medius
TATAATGAAATAATTATACAACTCACCATAATGCAGAATCAGTGGGAGCCCTGGGCCTGTTTTCCTGCAACTAATGTTGCCACTGATCTGACAGGAGGCGGAGCTCAGGCGGTGATGCGAGCCATGGGGAGCAGCTGTAAATACAGATGAAGCTTTGCTGGCTCACACACCACTCACTTCCTGCTGTGCGGCCTGGTTCCTAACAGGCCATAGACCATGGGCTCTCAGCCTGGGCATTGGGGACCACAGTGACAGGGGAGGAGAACCAGGGCAGAGTATGGAGTAAGAGATTGGGAGGCTAAGGAGGACACGAGTTGCTCTTACATAAACAACCTATAATGTATTCTGGAATTACGTAACCTGGCTTAACCTGAATGAAAATGTTCAAGTCAAGGAATGATATAATCCTATAGAGCTATTTGCTACAGGCCATTAGTATAGTTTGACACCAACCAATGAATTCTCCTGCAGAAACATTGTAGCCTGGAATCTAGAAATAAGTAGGCTTAGTCTTACTGTGTTTCATTGATTCTAAGGTGCTTTTCTTCCATATCACTGAAATCAGGATGCATCATAGTTTAATTAGCAGCATTTTAATTTTCCTTAAGGGCCCATGAAATAATAGTGCATTTTACCATTGATGGCACTGATGAAATATCATCAGAAAGAATAAAATAATATTCACTCAGCAAACATATATCAAACCATGTATAATCATAGCTCTAAAGTGCATTAAAGCTACTTTTTTGTTTGTTTTACTTTACGAATTGTTGCAGAAGCCCAATCTAAATGGTCTGCTTCTCATAAGTAAATGCCTTTACCTCATCTGTGTGGTTAGGGTTAGCAGTTGCCTTAAGAACAGGATACCCTACTTGCCTCCAAGTCTCTGGAAACACCCTAATTTGCTTTGATTTTCCTGTCAAATGTTTCTAGATAAATGCCTTCACTATGTTCTACTTATATGTAAGCAAACATTTTGCCAAAAGCATCCGTTTATATTGGCAAAACTGTATCCATTTAATTTTTGTGCAAACATAAGTTTATCACATATTTACTATGGTTTTATTTAGAAATTTAATTTTAAAACTAAAATATATAATTGAGGATATAAAAAGAATCTAAATTGAGTATTTTTGTGACAAAACAGATTAATAGTTGTATTTTGAAATCTCCTTATTCTTTTGGTGATGAGAGACAAATCTCATCAATCCTGCCTATGTCTCACCACCTTTGCTGCCTGGATGAAAACGGTGCGTAAGATGTAGGAAACCACAGTGAAAGCTGGAAAATCACTGTGACTTTGAAGCAGATCATAAATATATTTGCAGGCAACCCTGAGTTCTGTGGCTGGCATGGACCTTCCTTGCTATAAATCACAAAAATAATAAGTGTTTTATTCATGAGGAAGGGGGGGACCTTCTTTGCTGTCATTTTAATGAGTGTCAGCAGAGTGTTTTTCAAGCTAATCACCAGAGAAGGAGGAAAGGAAAGTTCTGGAACGTGGCCTTAGGCAGATCATTATTCATGAGCATTATGCCTCTAATACGATATGCTGGATTGTATGTGTGAAATGTAAATGCATGATTTGAAAGATTTTTCATTCCTCTGTGGTGGTAATTTTTCATGTTGCTTCTTTTTCTTCTTATGTGCATACCTGTATAGAGTCAAAAATTTCATTTTATACATGCTTCAAATGCTCATAAATAGCCTTAGAAATTTTTCTTTTTCTTTTCTTTCCTTCCCTTCTCTTCCTTTCCTTTCCTTGCCCATTCCTTCTCTTTTAATTTCATGAAGTAAAGTCTTGCATTGTATCCTTTGAAGTCCTCATCTGTCTAGGTCTTCCTTGCACAGATACAGTGCTGCTTAGTATTTGACCAAAGCAAGATGCAAACTTAGCCGTTATCTGAATTTGTTAATTCAGATCTACCTATTCAATTAATCTGAATCTGAAAATTTGCCCATCTGACTTAAGACAACTAACTTCCTTGTGTTCTGGGCTCAGCCAGAGCCCAGCCCCTCACGTGGCAGGGGACTTAGCATCTCCTCCTTATCCACAAACCATCTGTGCCCTTGCCTCATGTGCCCTCAGAGATGTGCTTCCTGGCAGGATGTCAGGCTTGTTTTGGAGAACTTTCTCTAATGTCTGGAAAACCATCCACAGACATGCATCTGTGCAGAGCATAATAAAGAATTAATGGGGACTATGAGCTTAATTAATCATATCTTAAAACTACATTGTCTTTGGTTATCTGTTAGTTTGGGCCTTTTTCAGAATAGAGTTGCCTTTCTAAGTAAGAGTAAATTTCAAATGTCTCACCACAAAAGATGTCCAGTAAGTGAGGTGATGGATATGTTAATTAGCTTGGTTTAATCACTCTACTTTATTTTCATGTATATATATATATCAAAACATCACGTTGCACTCCATAAATGTAATACAATTATGATTTGTCAATTAAAAATAATGTAAATACAGAATGATTGCCTTTCTCCTCTATTTTACCTTCACCTAGACACAGCCATCACTGAAGAAGGGGTGGAAAAAGAGAGCCTGTATCTGTTTCTGCTATGTTCCCAAATCTCTGTTTGATGGGCTGATTGAGGGATGTCACCATTATGATTTCAGTCAGACTCTAGAAGGGCCACAAGTACATACAGTTAGACAATTCATGAGGGAAACTGGAATTTGTCACTTAGATTAAAGAGAATTTACTTGTAGGTTTTTTTTATTATTGTTGGGAAACTTTCTTAATTACTTTTACAAAAGATTTAAAGTGACATATTTATAATAAAGACATAGGACAGATAGTACTGAACCAAACTAGCCACAGGCTTTTTTTCTGATGCCCCAATCAGCTTTAGATCAATCTTATTTTTAGGAAAGGAAACTATAAAAATTATTATTTGTGGATCTTATGGTTTAGCATGTCATTGTTTTCTTTATTCTTTCCCCTGGAATGAGACTAGCCCAAGCTGAGGAAATAATTCAGTGGCAAATATTTAGACAGTACTGATCTTGAATTTATCATCTGCAGAGTCAACTTGTTGTGTGTGTGCTCCTGCCCTCCACAACTTCATTGTTAAATGGAATGCTTTTGTTCTGTTTTTCACTACTGCTAAAAAAATAAAAATACATTTTTTTAAAATTTGCCTGAACTCTCTTTTTAATCCAGAGGAAGAGAAGAATGTGTTTTCATCTTATAGTTGTTACTAATTACAGTGAATTGTATTTTGAGGGTGACATTTTTGATGGATTTTTTTTTTCTTCCTGGTGGTGTAGTATGAAAAAAAAAAACAAACCAACAATGACAAGAAGCAATTAGGGAAATCTAGAGGAGGATGAACTTCTTTTGCTTTCTAATGAATTCAAGAAAACTCAGTCAAGTTAGGATATATCTCCTAGGTGATGTGGAATATTTTACCAGCCACCAGATATATTTTATATATAGTAGAAAAAAGTAAACAGATATTTTCACCTACAAAGGTACAGGTATGATGTGTTATGAAGATTAAAGCATATAGAGGTGGACTGAAAGAAAAATGAGGGAAAATGCTGATTTGAAGACCCTGTCACACTGACCTACCACTTCCAGAGTAGTTTGGGGAGACTGTAATCATTACATAGGTAGCAGTGTGGACCAGGAGCTTGAATTCATTGGATTTTCTAAACCCAAGGTAGCACTAGATTTATATTTTGGCAGGGAAGGATATTTTCATTATTATTAAATAGTTATTTCAGAATTATATTAATACGGCCAGCAATTCATATCTCCTTGGACATGTAGCCTCAATAAAGAATAATCTAAAACTCATAGTTTTTTGGGTCTGTTGTATAATTTCTTCCCACAAAATTTTCTTGTTTAGAAACTTCCAGATCTACATTTGCTTCAGGAAAGGAAAGAGGTCAGTTTTCAGTGGCAGAGTAACCGTTTTGATTCAAGAGTCCTGTTGGTAGATCCCAGAAGAACACTGTTAAGTTCTGAGGTGCAGGTGTGGTCCCAGCTTCGATTATTCCCAGGTCTGCAGTTTAGTTTGAACTGAATACACTATGTATTCTTTTCACTCTAACGTCAGTCCAGAATGTACCGCTGTGGTTTCCAGAGGCAGCACAGGAGAGTCATTAATAGCACCGCCTCAGGACCCCAGAAGCAAGAGTTTGTGTCTCTGCTTCTCTGTCAGCTGTGTGACCTTGGAAGGTTCCTTACCCTCTCTGTGTCTGAATTTCCTCAGCTACAAAATGGAAATAATTATTATTCACTTCATAAGATGACTGTTAAGATCAAGTGAGTTAATATAAGTAAAGCCCATAGAATATTGCCTGACACATAGGAAGCACTTTGTAAATATTAGCTGTTATTATTATTAGTTTCACAAAACCTTAAGCTAAGACTTAATTTTTTTAATTAAATTTTGTTTTTAAATGTATTTCTATACAACATTTTTTTAAAAGATGGGGATAATCCCAAATTAGGCAGATTATAAAAATGAAACAGTATTTACTTTGTGGATTGTCTTTTATTTATTTATAAACATGAGTCCACAAGTATTTTGGTTGTTACAAGAGATACATAAAAAATATCTTTTTTCATCTCATGTAGGGGTTACGATTTTTTTTTTTTTTTATTTGAGACAGAGTCTCACTCTGTCACCTGGACTATCATGCCATGGTGTCAGCCTAGCTCACAGCAACCTCAGATTCCTGGGCTCAAGCGATCCTCCTGCCTCAGCCTCCCGAGTAGCTGGGACTACAGGCATGTGCCACCATGCCCGGCTAATTTTTTCTATATATTTTTAAATTGTCTGGTAATTTCTTTCTATTTCTTAATAGAGACGGGGTCTCGCTCTTGCTCAGGCTGGTCTCGAACTCCTGAGCTCAAACGATCTGCCTGCCTTGGCCTCCCAGGGTGCTAGGATGGTTACGATTTTAAAGAAAGGAGTTCTGTCCCCTCTAGTTAAGTCTCTCATTCATTCCCTGGGGTGCTTAATAGATAGACAGACTTCTAAGAGGTAGGGTTACCCCGTGGTACTTTACAAAGAGCCTCAGGGGGCTTCTTGCTCAAAGGAGGCAGGACTAGTTCCTTGATGCCAGGCTACAGGATGAGTTTTCAGAAGTAGCAGACCACACTCCTTACTGCTCCTTTCCTCCCAACTGGGGGAAAAAAAAAGACGTGAGGCAGATAACCCCACTGTAGCACTGAAGTATCAACTGATCTCTGGGAGTGTTTGATCTGGCAAGCATAACCATTTGATCCTTCCCTTTAGGTGAGTTCTGGGTGATGTCCCCATCTACATAGAGAGAAATTATTACAGATGAGGTGAAAGAATTAGGAAACCCAGGATTATAATCATATTCTTTATCTTGGCTTAAAAAAAGATCTACAGATTTTTTTTTCTTTCAGTTGGGAGATTTGCAGTTTATTAGTGCTGTTATTCAATAATGCTGTTTTAAAAAGTGCATTTTTCTGAAAGAGTGCAAAGTTCATTCCAACAAATATATATTGAGCACTCCCGGTGCCAGGCATTGTACCAGTTCATGGGTGTCCTAGAGGAGCACAGAGGTCAGAGGGGAAAGAAACGGGAAGCAGATCATTTCCGAACAATATCAGAGATTTGACATACAGCGGGTAATTGATGTCCACCCCAGGTGAAACACCCCAGTAGAGAGGGCGTGCTCAGGAGGGCCAGCACACCCAGCAGTTTTCATGTTCACCTGGATTCCTGTGAAGTAGGTGGTATTGAAGTCAATGTCTCACCAAAAAAGGATGAATTTTTTATATGTAAATAATACGTCAGTAATTCTAAATTAAACAAAACAGAATAATATCTGTATTTTTTTTATTAGTGAAATGGACATAAACCATGCAAGTAACTTTAACCAGGTTGAAGTCAATAGGCTGGTGAATAAAAACACTGGAGATGTCTGTCGTGGCCACCTTCTTTTTGTTAGAGCTGATGAGGAGTGAACTTAAACTGTCCTTGTCCTTGGACCCTGCCCCGACACTTGAGAAATGCTGACTCTGCTATAGAGGAGGCCTCCTAGTACAAAGGAGTAGAGGAACAACCCAGCACTGCTCATGGAAAAACAACTCAAAGGGCGTTTCATATCAGTACGGGCTCAGACGATCCTGCACTGCACACCGACTATGATTTGTTATAGCACAGATTGTCTAATTAATAGCAAATAGGACATTAACAAGCTAGACTGAAAAAAATAATAAAGTAAGCAGTAACATTTTTGTTTTTTCTGTAAAACATTGAACAAAGCTATTTAATGAACACTCAGTGAGCAATGAGTTAAATAGCATGTGTGCAGGCTTTCTTCTGCCACCCAAAGCCATTTTTGGTGTTTCCTCTTTGGGGGACAGATAATTAGATCTAATTGTTATCTTTGTTTCCTGTTTGAGGGGACAGATAATTAGAACTAATGGTTATTTTCCTTTTCTTTGCTTTTCCCATCCAGTCAGTAAATCCAGTTGATTCTACCTTCTACATATTTTTCACCTCTGTTCACTTCTCTCCCTTACCACCGTCATTGACTCAGTTCAGGCCACATCAACCTGCCAGAATTTATGTTGACAGCCTCCTAAATGATTCTTCACTTGGAAAAATGATCTTTTATATTAGAGGAGGCTATAATAAGAATAAATAGTAATACTAATAATGAGTACCATTCACTGAATGCATATCATACACCTGTAACTGTGCAAAGCACCTTACATGCTTTGGTTCATTTAATCCTTGGAAGAATCCTCCAAAGTCGTTATCATTACTCTCCCCATTTAGCCCTAGATGGGGTAAGCAACTTGTCTAAGGCTACCACTTGGCTAGGGGTAGATCCCCTATGAGTTACTACTGTGCACACTCCCTGTCATATCTGCCAAATTTTCCCTTAAATAGTAAGGCCCCCTTACAGTATTATCCTGTGTTACATTACTCAGCACAATGCTGTGCACATAAGCATTCAGGAAGTTTTTTCAAGGGATAAATTCAGGAACCATTATGTGAAGAGTGGAAAGCTAAAGTGCTGTATTTTTTTACTTATCCCACATCATTATGAAATGAAACTTTTTATATAAACCATTTTTTAATTAAGGTAAAATACACATAAATAATTTACCATCTTTACCATTGTTAGGTGTACAGTTCAGCAGGTAAACCAATCTTTTAGCTAACTGAAATTAAGCCATTTAAGGGTAAAAGTTTTTCTAAAAAATTCTGATGAAATGTTTCTAAAGTGTAATCCATCCCTTACTACCATAGTATTATGAGAATTCCAATTTAATCTTATCCTCATGACAAAAAGCTATTGTTATGAATAATACATGTTGTATATGCTAATTATTTAGTAATTCCTTCTGAGCTATGGTTTTAATTACCATCTATATGCTGAGGAAGCCCAGATCTTTGGCTCTGACCTGGATTGTTCTTCTGACCTTTACATGCATGGATCTTCACTCTACCACTTGGTCCTGCAAACTCTTAATGTCCCAATACCTCTTACACACCCGGAACCCCAAATCTGCTTCTCCAAAATTCCATATCTTAGTGAATAATTCCACTGTCTATCCAGTTGCCAGCCATAAACATGGGCATATTGTTTGGCTCCTCTTTTTCCTTCACCAACCCACCAATCAATCAGTGAACAAAGATCTTATTGATTCTACCTTCTAAATATCTCTCAAATCCTTCACACTTCTGTCTCTGTCCATTGCATCATCCTGCCATTAGTATCTTTGCCTGGGTTATTGTAACAACCTTATAAATGGTGTCCTATATCCATAATTTTACCACAGTAAAATTTATTCTTCAGACTGCAGAGTATATTTTTAAAACTAAAGATCTGATCATGTCATGTTTCAGCTTGAAAACTTTCCATAGTTTCTTATTTTTTTTCCCACGATGCCTCATTTATTATGAAAAATCAAGAAATTCATAGCATCCTACTCTTTCCCGGGAGTGATTCTCCTCTTTGCCTCTTACTTGAATAGTTTCTTATTGCTTATAGGATAACGTTTGAACTTCTTCAACATTGCTTGCAAAGCCTTCCATGATCTGACCCCTGACTTGCTTTTCCGTGTCTTGCCATCCCTGGTCTTACCTGTCCCTCTCACTGAGCACCAACACTAAGTTGTATTGAACACTTTCCCCTATACACATTGTGCATTCTTTTGCTTCTGGGGCTTTGCACGTGCTATCTGGAGAAGCCCCGACCTTTAGGATAGGCATCTCTCCTACTCACTGTCACAGTGCCCATTTCCACTTGTATCACTGGGTTTTACCCTATGTGTGTCTCTGTATCATCTTCTCTCCTCTCCTCCCTCAAGACTGTTGGGTCTACAGGATGGACCCGTGCCCCTCTTTTTCACCCTGAATCCCTAGTGCCACCTCTGTGTTTAACGCATCATGGGCATTGACATATTCTAATAAACTTTTAATTTTACAATACTTTTAAATTTACAGAGAAATTACAAAGACAGCACAGGAGAGGTCCCTTCTACCAGCACCCAGTTTCACCTTTTGTTAACATCTTACATTAATATGATACATTTGTCACAACAAATGGGCAAGTATTGATACCTTATTATTAACTTAAGTCCATGCTGTATTCAGGTTTCCTTAGATTTTACCTAATGTGCTTTTTCTATTCCAGGATCCCAGACAGAACTCCATATTATATTTGGTCATCATATCTCCTTAGGCACGCACCTCTAGACTGTGACGTTTTCTCAGATGTTCCTTGTTTTTTAACATCTCGAGAGTTGTACTGGTTAGGTGTTTTGTGGAAAGCCCTTCTATTGGAGTTTATATGGTGTTTTTCTCATAATGAGACCGGAGTTATGGATTTGTGGGGAACCATAGAGATGTCACATCATATCAAGGTTACACACTAAAAACGTGACTTATCACTGGTGATGTTAGGCTTGATCACCTGGCTGAGGTAGTGTTTGTCAGGTTTCTCTACTGTAGTTATTCTTTTCCCCCTTTCCATACTGTGCTCAGTAAGTTGTATATCCAGCATACATTTAAGGGGTGAGGAGTCTTGTTCACCTCCTTGAGGGCAGAGTATCTACATAAATTATTTGGCCACTGGGAGCTCTTTCAGTTGGCTGTATTGTTTATTTGACATACCCCTATTTGGTTTGTCTTGAGCTCTCCCTGACTTTCTGGCACTACAGGATGCTTCAGGTTCATTCACCTTGCCCTGTCCCAGCCCTGGAATCAACCATTTCTCCAAGGATCCCTGGTTCCATTCATTGTGGATGTGTTAGAAACCATGATCTGAGTGTTGAGTGGGCACTAACCAAATTAAATTAAAATTTTTACAAACCACAAAAATGCACAGAATCATATATGTTCCCACGCCCTTAAATGACCAAACGTTATTTTTCTCTTTATTCTGCTTCAGATATAGTTTAAGAAATAAAACACTTACAAAGTTGAAGGCCATTTTTTTTCCCTCCCCAATCCTAAACCCCTCTCTTCCCAGAAGCAACCACAATCTTAAGTTGGTATATAGACATTTTTTTCAAGCATGCATGGAATATTTACGGAAACAAATATGTATTAAAGAAATGACTATTTGGGCTAAATGTGAGTTCCCACACTCCGGGATGTTCTAGTTGGCAGTTGTGTCTCCACTTCAGCCACTTGTCCGTACGCTCAGTCCCTGGCATTGCTCTTGCAGCCAGTGTTCCATTGGTCTCATCTCCCATGAGGTGACTTCTTTCTGCTGTTGCTTCCAGCCAGTCTCTCTCTGCTCTAGTCTGTTTCATCCCATCTCCCTCCCAGCTTGCTGCTTTGTAGGCTTCCCCCAGTGACTTCCTTATCAGAGGGAAGATGACCAATAACCTGATGTTATAGGCTTTGGGAAAGCAATTTGTACACTGAAAAGTGCTAGGCAAGTATAAAATCTTATTGCCCTGTTCACAGTGCCAAAAAATGGGAGTTTGGGGCATCATTCATTTGTTCAAAGTACCTAGCTTTTTAACAGCTATTTTTGAACTTAAAAATATTGTCAGTTGCTTCTAGTTATTTTTGAGTTGCACTTCTTCTGGAAGGTTGAGGCTGCCAGAGTTAAGACCACTGGATATCTGGAAATCAGGATAGTTAATTTTATCATTCTTCATTTTAATTTTTCTTATAAATACTGTTCCTTAAGATATAGGAACAATACCCAAAATAGAGGGGGAAAAAACCTTAACCATTGAAGAGATTGCTCATGAAACTAATGATTTCTTCTGCAAATGACTTAAAATGAAAGGCTAATTGTATAATTATAAAACGAAAGTCCACAGTTATAATCACCATCCATACAATCACCAAAATTTTAATTTAATTTGGTTCGTACCCACCCAACACTCAGACCATTGTGTTGCTATGTGGGCAGTTCAGCTGATAATGTTCTGGGTGCATAGCATGTTGTCTGCTTACCTCGGTAAGTGGAAATTTTTGATTTGGGGTTTCCAGCCCCCTCATTATTAAATATATCTAATTTCTTCCCACAGTTTACACTTATCTGACAAAGGCAAATTTGGAAGCAATTACTTAAGGACAGTTCATACAGCATCTGGATAGTCAACTCGGGCACAATGAAGCACTTCCTGAGGTAAGAGTTTATGGTTTCCTGATGAGCCCTCTAAAGTGGAGACGCCTCCTTGCTGGTTAGGGCAATATTACTGTTCACCATTTATGATCCTGTGACCAGGTCTCTTAGGATTCCATGGAATGGCATTGCATTTTGACTAAGAATAATTCAGTCATGAGGTTCCTCTGCCAACTCTATCTGCATGTTGATGCTAACAGAGAGTGCTTGTAGATGACAAGAGAGAATGGGCACAAAAGCATGAGTACTTTGGACAACGTTGATGCCACTTGTTTCTACAGAATGATATGCTGCTGGCCTGCAAGTTGAGGTTTAAGGAATTAGCAGCCAATGAATCAATTAATATAATTTGTATAAAACCATTTTCCTGAAATAAGTAATTTTAAATATCCCTTAATTTACATTTTTTTGGCTGCCTTATCCATACAGACATTTAAAAAAAATTTTTTTTTGGTCAAAGCATATATTCTAAGCTTCTGCTCTTGCTGCCTCAGTGATATCTCTGAAGTCTGTATCAATTGTTGGTTGCCTGAAGATTATGCTGTACAAAGTATGTCATATATTGGTGTTTTGGGTGATCTTGTTTTGTTTTGAAAGTCATTTGGCTGAACTTGTAGTTATAATTATTTTCAAGAGTATTGATTGCCATTCACTCTTCTATTAATGAAATTCCCAGAGAAGTTTTACATAATATTAAAATATGACGCAATAAAGTTAGTCTGGTCATGAATGTTAGAAAATACAACACACTTCCCAGAAGATTAGGTTTCTTTTCCTCAGGACAGTGACCTACCTTTATTTTACATTCTCATCTTTTGCTCTGGCTTGTTTTCTCTAAGCAAATAATTAATGGGCTTGCTTCTTTTAGGAAATTATTTGATTCTTTCCATGGCTGTAATTTAAGATTTTTTTCCCTCAATAGTTTTGGTTCCATCATTGTTTCTGGAGCACCTAGATCAGTTTGTGTGGGCATCACAGTGCTTCGGTGTGGCTACTGGTGTTTGCTGGATCTTAGAATTGTGGAAACCTCTCCAGAGGTCACTATTAAACCATTTACAAGCATCAGCATTTGTTTTATTGTACAGAATACTTCCCAGCCTGTTTATCTCGGCTACATAAAAAAAATAGTATTTGAAAAATCACGAGAACATTTGCCAGCTGAGTATTTGACCTGATATGTTCTTGGTTGTCATGGTAATTAACTGATCTGTTTATACATTCATGAAAAATTGGTCTTTATGAATGCCTCCTGAATGTAAATGTGGTGTCTTTTAGCTGTAGAGCTATTTTAACAGAAAGCTTTAGAGTAAGAAGCAGCTTAGAAGTCAGGAGCTCCCTTTGTCAAAGGGAGTGATGGTGGTAGTGAGGTTTGTGCCAAGCCCTGTACTACTAAATTTCTTCTTCAAATGTCTCATTTGTTTTAGAAAAATCTGAGCAGCCTCAGAACCAGGCATTTTAGTAGAAATTGTAGCTTATGTTGTTGCATTGCAAAGGTACAACACCATCTTTAGTAGAGATTATGTTTTAAAATTAATTTGTGTATGATGATTTAGAACTGGTACAGTGAAAATCTACCACATAATTTTGCACAGACTAGCACCAAGGATAACAGAACCAACACAGCTCTATTAGTTATGTGTTCTGATAACAAATTTTTCTCTTTTAACTTGGCACATCTACTTTATAAATATCATTCGCCATTGATTATTTATGTGAAACTGAAACTAGGATAACAGATTACACATCAAGAAAGAAACTTGAGGATTTTCATTGACCATTGCTTTTGAAATAAATAAATGGAAACTTGATCATTGCCTCTCTTTAGTTGATTATTGCTTTTAGCTTTAGCTTTTCTTTTTAATGCTTTTTAATTATGGTATAATGTATGTGCATTCATTATGTGTTAATATTTATGGGATCTGGAAGGATAAGATAGCAAGAAGTAATAATCCTATATTATAAACAATATCAGATTTAGATTGCTGTTTATTCCCTGTAGTATATTCCCACAGATGTCGGACAATTTAGCAATCTTTTCATTCAAATCAAAGAGTAGGTTATGTAAACATAGCCTGAATAAATCAGGTGTTAATTCTTGAGTTCAGTAAATATATTATGAAGAATAAGGAGTTGACGTTCTCTGAGAAGAACTCAGCATTATTTAAAAACCCACAGAGTGATTAATCTGTCAACTTCCAAGATGCTCTAGAATGAAATGTCCCGTGCACAGCCCTAGAAGAAATCTTAAGAAACTAGATCGTGAGGAAGAATGGATTTTGATCTACATTTAAGATACATGATACCAAATTGCTACCATCAGATATATATATGTGTGTGTGTGTGTGTGTGTATAGTATAACTATTCAGAGCATAAAGGAATGGAGAAAATATTCGATGTGTATTAAAATTACATGAGATATAAAAAATAAATGCCACTGGATTAGTACACTCAGCTAAAGGGTGTATTTAAAATTGAAAATAGATATGAGATAGTGGATATGTATCCCATAGTCATCCAATCTGACTTTAGTCTTGGTCTGCATGAAAAGAAAACATGGAATAAATGAATAAGAAAATCTGCCTACATGTGATCAGAAAAAGAAAGGGCACTTTTTGAGTCCCAAATAGAACTAAATCTTAGAGATTAGTTTTTATAATAAATTTTATTCACTATCATTCAATTGATGTATATAGTACAGAAGACCTAAGATTTATACTGAAGATATTTTCCTTTGCTAGGATTTAGTTATTGAGGTTATATTTTTTTTTTTTTTTTTTTTTTTTTTTTTTTTTTTTTTAGAGACGGGGTCTCGCTCTTGGTCAGGCTAGTTTCGAACTCCTGACCTTGAGCTATCCACCCGCCTCGGCCTCCCAGAGTGCTAGGATTACAGGCGTGAGCCACCGCGCCCGGCCCTTGAGGTTATATTTTTTAAGCCATCAGAACATTATTAATTTTGAAAATTTCTAATGAAGGGAATTTTTTAAGTCATTCCATATAAATAATTACTTCCAACTGTTCCAGCCTCACAATCTTGTTTCTTGGCCATGGACCTCACTGCATATTTTCCTTCCTCAGGCAGAAAAGAGGAAAGGAAAATATCTGCCAAGCTCAAACTTCTGTGGGAGAAACTGAGCAATACAGCAGACTTGTCCCTATGTCCTGACTTTGAAGCAATAGAGGGAAAAAAGTATTTCACTATTGTGATTAGGTAAATAAAGGCTTACAATGAGCAAAAATACCTATAAATTGGGTTAAGTCATTCACACTTGATTAACATCTTGGTCCACTGATTCATTTAGTAAGCATTTACTGCTAATAACACTAGTATTTATACTTCTTTTATTTTCTGTTTATAGCGATTATAATAAAGTAGGACTTAATATTCCCATTTTACCAAGGAGGACAAGGAAGCTTAGCAAAGTGAAGTAACTTACCCAAAGGCACACAGATATTTGAATGGGAAGACTAAGATTTTAGTATTTTGAAGTAAGGATAGAGGATACAGGTGGTGGAGAAGATGCTGTGGACAAAGCAAACAAAGTATGACCAGGGCCACAAGCGCTAATGTTGGATATGGACCCTGTTTAGGGTGAGTAGAAGATGAGTTGCAAAGATCAAGTTGAGGGCAGTGCTTGGTCACCTTTGCAAGCACAGCATAAAACAGCCCAGAAGCATCGTAACATTTTCACCCTGGTTTAAAGTGGATTTCAAAGAGAAGGGAGAGTCAGATGAAAAATCTTTTCCCCTTCCAACAAATGTCTAGCCTTCTCTTAAAGCCAGAAATCTAGTCCAATCCCTGCACTTTACAAACAAGAAAGCAGAGATGCAAAGAAGCAAAGTAGTTTGTCCCAAGCCACACAGCTCATGGTGGCAAATTGGGACTAGATTCAAAGTGTGACTTCCAGGCTGCTTAGTCAGACTTTCCATTCAGCACCAACCAATTCCCACTGCTTTTGAAGGGCAGAAGGTGCAGGAATGTGTAGTTGTTCCAGAATTTTATTGGCATTGCTCGAGGCATTGACTGAGATGTAGAAGTTAGGTTCCGAAAAGGAGAAGGTTATGGCTTGTGCATCCAAATACCTCTCTCATTTAGCCATAGTTTTCTCTTTTTGGGGACACATATACACATGTGTATGTATGTTTGTATGTGTATGTACATATATAAAAAACACACATGGATGTATACACACACACAAATACACGTATATCTATACACATACATATATTTTAAATTATTTTGTTCCCTGCATTAAAACAAACAAAAACTGTTTCCACACTCTTGTTAAAATATGTTAACCTGAATCTTTCTCTAGGCAATTTTCTGTAGGTGACCGCTCCAGAGCCTTGCCTGTTGCCCTCAAGCTGCCATCTGAGATCCTTTGGGAACTCGGTCACCTGCATCCCAACTCTCCTGCCCTTGCACTTACTCTCATCTTCTCAGGGCCAACTCTTTGGCCACTTCACTTTTGTTAAGCTCCTCCTGCAGAGCATGAGCAAGACGAATGAAAGCCATGGGCACTCAACAAGTGTTGCTTTGAATTTCATTCATTCACCTATCGGAATTTTCACTTTTGTTCAGAAGTGAATAAGGCACGCTGCTTTTCTAGGCTGTCCTTGCTGTCCTTGTGGGATAATCAAGCGTTGGCTTTCCTGTCCAATCTCAGAGGAAAGTACTTGCCTCTGCCTCCTTAACACGCCAGGAGTTTTTCTTTTGTGGAATTATCACACTGTTTTTCAACCTTTTGTTTTTATTGTCATTTTCCTTATTAGATTATAAGTTCCTTGTGGACAGGGATGTCATGTCACTTGTAGTGAAATTAAGTTTTTGACCCATGCTCACTTTTTCTACCTTCATAATCCCCACTCTTTTTTCTTTTATACTGTATGGCCAATCTCATTTTGTATTTGCTCGGTTCCATGAAGGAGTAAGTAAACTACCTTTCGATTATCATTTTTTGTTACTCCTCCCAATTCATTTCAAGTCTCTTTTCTTCAACGACTATAGGTCTTTAACTTTAACACTAATTAATTAATTAATTAATTTATTCACGATACTGAGAATATCCTCTCACCTGGTTGTTTAAAATTTTTTGAGTTGTATTTATGTAGTAAATCTATAATGATAACAGGCCCATTCCCTTTCCCCTATAGAAGATTTTGAGGACTGTGTAATGGATGATAGAGCATTAATGATACCCTTTGATGACTTTCCTTCATTTACATATTTATTTAATTTTGGTTGTCTTTAAAATATTTTTATTTACCAGTAAAAGTTTATATTTGAGATTACATTTAAATACTTTTTCAATGTCAAACTATAATGTATTTGCCACTTCTCCTTATAAATAAGACAAAAGAATTATCCAAAGAACAAAAACCAAATCTGATTTTTAAAAATAAATCTTGTGAAATGTATATATATTTAAGCTTCAAATTTTCTATTGAAATAATATCATTAATAAATTAAGAGAAACCTGTGCCTCTTTTTCTTTGAAAGGAAAAAGGATAAACCATTAATTTATTTATTTTAATTATCCCTCAATCAGCTATTGCTCTCTAAGCCCTCAGACATAATTCCCCTGGAATGTAAAGACTGCCCTTTGCTATAGCAATAGAATTTGGAATAATATCGACCTGTGATAGATATATACCAACCAATCCCCTTAATTTTTCCTTTTTAGAAGGCAGGGTGATCTCTTCAGCAAAAGAATGGTGGAAAAGACCATGGGGCCCCACACTGCCCACATTGGGCACAGGGGTGCTCCCCTCTCTGTAGGGGGAAATATTCTTGTTTTTCTAGAGGCCCACAGATGATTGAAAGCTCATTATACAGATAGTCTCATTTACTAGGCTAAAGATCTGTTGATAAGTTAGTTCCCAACTGATTGCCATGCCCCTGAATAGGAACTTCAATGGAGCAACGAAATGAAATGCTGGTAACATTGAGGAACTTGCTTTTCTTCACAGCCATTTAGATGAAAAGTATTTCACTTGGGAAACTGTGGTTTGAACCAAGAACGATGATTCTTTTTGTACGTATCTTTCCTCACCAATAGTGTACTTCTTATTTATTACAGGATTTCTTCAATCAAGAATTAAATTTCATTAGCACATTCATTGAAACTGTTCAAAATAAGCCACTTTTATTGTTCTAAAAGAAGACACCAGAGTCACAAATTTAAGATGATGGAGTAGTGTGGCTCTACAGGTACCCACGCCCCCCTCCCCCTCAGGCAAGGGACTACAGGGTTCTAGGTGCATCTCCTTGTTTCTGAGGCCTCATCCCTGCTGAATGGATTCTTCTAACAAAGTATCGCAAGACAGGAGCTCACTTTTATTTGGTAGCTGAGATATGATCCATTTTGAATAATTTACATTGGCTGGCTATTCTGGTTCAAGCTAGAGAACGAATGTTAAATAATAAACGTGGTAATAATTGCTTTATGGAAGAACGCTGCTGTGAACTCAGCCATAAACATCACTCCACAGCATATTAATAAATAGCTGTAACAGAAAATACTGGAAATGGAACACATATCGTAGCTTTTATTATCGAATCAGATTCTCCCAGTGCTTAAGCAAGGCATTCATCTTAGAAAGCTACAGTAATTCTTTTTTTGGAACACTATCAAAAAGCTGTGATTGAAAAAACAGAAACATACCCAAAAAACTGCTGCCTATGCATGTAGTTATTAAAAAGAGGAGGTAGTGATCAGTATTTCTCCTTCTAGTCTTGAAGATTTCATTGCTTTTCCTATAAAATCTAACATCTCTTCAGTGATGAGTTGAGAATCTTCCATCAGAACAAAGACAACTAAGTCTAGTGTTAGGGAGAAGAAAAGCAAATATTACCCCAATTAAAACTAAGCTTATTGATTTGCTGATTCAGGCTGGGGTGGGGGGAAGGGAGCAGAAGTATTAACCTCTTGGGTATAGGGTTCAGATGGTGGAGAGGGTGTGGGATGGAAGGATGAGATTAGAAAAAGCAAATGGGATCTGTCTCACAGGTACATTTGAAATGCATTCAGAAATATAACGGCATAAGACAAAAGAAATGAAAAGGAGGAAAGGGTATAATGAATCCAAAAGTCCTTAAACTCAAATAAGAAACAGACATACCTTTTCAGCCTCCTTTCCCTCCTCCCTTCCTTCCTAAACCAACCACTGGTTAGCTCAAGAGCATTTACAGATCTGTTTCTTAATTTCTTCCCTTTCAGGGTATACATGCCACACCAATTTAACATTCTCTCAAAATCTTTAATCCTTTTATTGTTCTGCTTTTGATCCTCAGTAGTTTTTCCATAAACTTTATGATTTAGGGACTTAAATAGGTTGAAATAATTTAAGAAGTGAGCACCTGGCAGTATCTGATGGTGAACAGCTGTCCCAAGTTGCTCATGTGGAGTTTTGCTGATCTGGTTCTTTCATGAAGAAGCAAGTTGGGTGTTGCTTCTGAAATTAAAATGAGGATTCCAAAGTAAGGGGTAATCCAGGTGTTTCCATCTCTGACCATGCCTTGCCTGGACCAGGTTTATGACCTAAACATGAAATAAATTACATCTGTCAAAACATTGTTTGATTTGATGATCTGGATTAAAAAATGATGGAATCCAGCATAGCAAGCTGGACTTTAATGAAATATTTGTGGGTATATTGGTCCATTAGAAAAATAAGGAAAAAATTTAAAATATATCTTGGATTAAAAAATTATAAATATATCTTGGATAATAATAGCATTATCAGTTTCTATTGGCCTATTGTGAAAGGGTAAGCAGTATATTGATGTCATTTCATAATTGAAATAGGCATTCCTCTTTCCCGATTTGTGATATTGTTCATATGATTATGTGAGAGGGATGTGATACACTTCACAGAATGGTGAGCCTTAAGAAGCGATGCTTCATCCCTAACCCTGCTGTGGATTCTACTGGGTTTCATGTCTTTTACAGTGTGAGCATCCTCAGGGGAGTTAAAAAAAAAAAAAAGATAAAAGCAAGCAGAATGTGGTGTCTTTTCTTTCCTTTTATGTAAGTTTGTCTTGATGCAAAACAGTAACACAGGCATTTTTCTCATAAGCAAGGAGGCCAGTGTGAGAAATTACAGTTAGCCTGTAGGTCACTCTACTTGTGGACACTTCCTGCCACCCAGGATGACACTTGTAGGTCTCAAGCCACATTACTGTATAGTCCTGATAGGTCACAGGGAAAATTTTCTGTAGCTTAATCGAAGCTATAGTATGGTTGGTGCCTTGTAACTTAAGTAGGGAGAACACAAAGATACTCTATAAACAATCATCAGGACCCTCTTCTCTAGGAAGATTTAGTACTACAGGAACCAGACTGTGATGTGGTTTCACCTGTGCTAGAGTTCTGATGCACAGACTCGAAAGATGGCTTCATTTGAGGTGTGAGTCCACACATGAGGCCCACTTCACTGAAAATTACATATGAAATAAATATCATGGAGAACTTTTATCCTTGCATTAATAATAGGAATAATGCCTCCCAGTAACTAATATCATTACCATTTGGCTGGGGACCAGTTAACAAAGATATTGCTCAATCGTTTTTTCTGGCACAGCTATTAAGTATTTGGAAAATGAAAAACTTTCCAAGAGAGCAAGTCGAGGTTTTATAAATCTTCTCACTTGTCTAATTAAAATGTTCCACTAAATTTATTTTTAGGATTATTTTTTTTTTGGAAGCTGTTAACCTAAATCCTAACAGATCTTAGAACATATTTGACTAGAACAGTTGAATGTTAAGCTTTACAATATATAATAGTAAATCCATTTTTTGTCTTTCAGCACAATCTGGTTGATTTTGTACTGACTACACATAGAAATTTTATATGCACATTTGTAATGGCTTTTGGTGATCACTCTGTACATTTTAATTTTTGTTATAACTTTCATTTTTTCTTAGATAAAATATATATATTATAGAAAAATATACTTAATCAAAAAAGAAAATAAAAATTTTAATAATTTCATTACATAGTGATACTACTGTTAACATTTTTGTTGTGTATCCTACTTTATACATTACTATTAAAATTTTTTGTTTTATTTTTTAAAGGAAAAGTAGATAATTCCATACATATTCCTTTCTAACTTTTTTTACTTGTTAAACATATCATGGACACTTTCATGTTATGAGATATCCTAGGACATCCAGGATATTTTATTGCCTGAAAAGTATTCCATTGTGTTATTTCAGTGTAGCAGCTTGGTTGTTTGTACTGTTTCTTTCCATTTCCTTTGCATTTATTATAAGATATAGACCCCATGCCTTTGTACAATTCACCCTGTTAGAATTTTCATTTTTAACACAAGGCTGTTGAAGATATGGAACCAGAGCAATTTGAGCAAAGGAACACAACCATGGTATTGGTTCATTTTCAGGGATGGATCACATTGTTGAGGCTATTAATTAACTACTACGATTTATCTGAATAATGATAGATCACCTTATTTTAGAGCTGGAAGGAATTAGTGAACTTTTGAGAATTAAAAAACTCATCTTTTAGACATTGTACTAATAGGCCAGGCGTGGTAGCTCACACCTATAATCCTAGCACTTTGGGAGGCTGAAGCAGGAGGATCACTTAAGGACAGGAGTTCAAGACCAGCCTGAGCAACATAGTGAGACCCCATCTCTATAAAAAATAGAAAAATCAGCCAGATGTGTTGGTGTGTGCTGAATAGTCACAGCTACTCAGGTAACTGAGGCAGAAGGATCACTTGAGCTCAGTAGTGTGAGGTTGCAGTGAACTATCATGATTCCATTGCACTCTAGCCTGGGCAATAGAGCAAGATCTTGTCTTAAAAAAGAAAGAAAGAAAGAAAGAAAGAAATTACCCTAATAGAAAGTAATATAAATAATTCTGCCTCCTAGGAATGCATAGTATGAAGAGAAGATAGGTTGATTGTATAAGTTCCTGGATAAGGTCCTCTTTACCTCTAAAGCTTGAGACATTTTGAGATTCTCAACAGTGCCATGAAGCAGTAGGCACTCACATTTTAAACATTAAAAGTCATCATAAAAGACAGATTTACACGTGTCAGAGATATGTGAATAAGCACATGACTGGTGACAATATAGTTCATAGTTTGTTGCGGTATTATTGGAGTGAGGTAGGGTGTGCAGTAAGGAAAACTTTCTTTAGCAATAGCCAAAAACAAACTTCTCAAGAGGTAGAGTTTTTGAAAAATTTAAATTAGAGAAGGTTGTTACCTCTAAGAGATTCAAAGGTCAGCAGTGCTTGTTCAGTGAATTGATGAGGAGGCAAGTCCAAGGAGTGTTAGGATTGGTCAGCAGAAGAGGCAGAAAGCCACACAACGAAGTCCTCAAGGAGGACAACAGTGCCTAAGGGCTGGAAGTGAACTAGGGTAAGCTGCCAGGCTGTTTATGGAGACCAGAGGAGAGCACACTCTTCCCCCATGTCTAAGGGAAAGGCAACTCCTAAAATACTAGCAGTGTTAAAGGACTGTGTGTTTCAAGGTACTGATTTATTTCCAAAATGTTTTTAGGCCAAGGTGGGAAAATAAAGGATTTCAATGCTTCACCCTCAGTTTGTTGGAATATCAAATTTACTAGAATAGGGCATTCTGGAGTTGCTTTGACATCATAGTAAATTGAACTACTGCAAATAAGTAACATGGGATTAGAAACACACACTTGCAAATCCAGAAGTCTAATGGCTGATTTTCTTCTGGGCTTCTTTCTTTGCTGGTGGTGGCTGCTCTCTCTTCTCTTCCAGAGTTCTATTGGAAGGGTGCTGTCTTTTGTTTTTCACAGAATGTTGATCCAGGTCTGCCTGTATTTTTACTGTAAATTTTTGTGGCGCTGCCTGAAATTTGTAATGCGGAAGCTCACTGGAAGATGTGAACTGCAACGGATCTGTTACAACACCAAGCCTGGAGCTTCTAGAACCATGAAAATCGGTAAGCATGAAACCAAGACATGAGTAAAACAGAGTTGGTGGGATTAAGGATGCAATGTTATATTTCAGTGTGGTGATTGTAAACCATTTGTAAAGAATAACTGTTTTTGTTACTGCTTTAACAGAAACGTCACTAAAGGATTCCAAAAGTAAGGTAAGTAAAATTGTTTATTTTTCAGCAGCTTTTCATTTGGAGGCTTACCTCTTCTATAAAAAGTAAACATTTTAAGAAAAATATACCATTGGCCATGAAAACGAATATAAACTTTCATTTGAAAGAATCATTTGCCCATTATAAACTACTGTACCTTTTACATGAGAACAGCCACTGTATGTGAATTTCTAGGCAGATTTGTGATGCACTTATTATTTTGTTGTCAAATTAACCCTTTTTTATACATCTTCCAAAATCATAAAGTAAATATTCCTTGAAATAGAAACAGTATTAACTCTCCAGTATTTCCTCCATATCCAAATCATTTAACATTATATCCAAGAGCTTCCAATAAAATCTAAGAAGCCACTAGCTAGCTTTCATAGCACAGAGAAAACCTGTTTTCTTTTTCGAGATTTTTTGTTTTTTAGAGACAGGGTCTCACTCTATCACCCAGGCAGGCTGGAGTGCAGTGGAGTGATCACTCCTGCCTCAGCCTCCCAAGTAACTAACACTATAGGTACATGCCACCACACTGGGCTAAAAGATTACTTTTCCCTTTTTTTTTGTGGGGATGGGGGAGAGGAAATCTCACTATGTTACCCAGGACGGTCTCGAACTCCTGACCTCCAACAATCTTCCCACCTCAGCCTCCCAAAGTGCTGGAATTACAGGCATAAGCCACCACTCCTGGTCAAGATTCTTAATAATTTTATCTTATTGTTTAATTTTGGCATCCTTATAACTATCTCCCCCGTGTGCCTCACTCTTTAATCAATTAACAATGGAAACTATGTCAGGTGAGGAAAGATACAACATTTCAATCTAACTATGTTGAAACAGATGAAAATGATAAAAACAAAACAAAACCCCCAAAATTTTATGTATTTTCCTAATAAAAGTAATCAAGAAAATTGCACTACCCCAATCAGGAAATCACACTACTCCAATTGTAAAAACATCAAATTTGTTGAAATTCAAGTACAGTAAATCAATTTTTGCTTTTAGCTTATATCTTCATATACAAGCTTAAATAAATACTTAAAGCCTCTGTCACAGTACAGATTAAGCAAGCCCCTGGTGTTAATGAAAAGGGAACTGATTGAAACATGTTTTCCAGCTGTTGCAGACTTCAGTGAGCGTTCACTTTGATGCTATTGAAAAAACTATAGAAGACATCATGGAACTGAAAAAAATTAACCCCGACATAAATCCACAGTAAGAATATGTTTCTTATATCAGAAATATAGAACACAAGTCACATGGCAACACATTTAGTGTTTCTGTCTCTCCCTCTCCCTCTCTCTTTCCCTCCTTCCCTAAAATAATCATCTGTAATGTTTTGACTTTCAGATGAAGAATAAAGAAAAAAAGTGCCTTTTTCGTGTTTGTAAATGACAGCAACTGTATGCTTCTTTTGTGGTTTATGCTTGTGCTTCTGAGATGCAATGAATGTCAGAAATGTGATGGGTGCCCCGTTAGTGAACGATGAGATAAAGCAAGCCCATTCATCACCGATCACTCTGTTCGATGCCTATGTTTTACATTAGCAGTAAATGTTCAAATTGTAAATGTGCCTGAGCTGATACTGCTCCATCTAAAATAGTCCTTCAGTTCCTTCATGAATATTCCTTCATGACAGGCTGATAATCTTGGAGACAGTTCCTACCTGCTTGTCAAGAAGACAGACATGTGGGAAGGAGAGATGGTTTTTACATGAAGGCTTTAGAACTTTATAATTTATTCCTTTCATCTTGGCAGTATTAAAATGCATTTGGCAATGTACGTGACATTTAAAATTAGCTTTATATTTTCCACTGGGTGCAGCAATTTTTCAGTAAAACTTCAGGCTAAGAATATTAGGTAGAATAAATTCCAAAGGCAGATATATTTAGAGACAGTTTTAGGTTGATAACAATCAAACTGTCTTTTAGATGTTCATACCTGATAACTTCAGATGTTACCACTGAGAAAGGATTTTAATTACCAAAGACAGAGGCTGCAATTGAAGAGAATTTCAGAGCACACTTTGCATAGGTTTATCTCTTGGAAGGATTTTAAGTACTAGCTATCCAGGGGATCATTACAAAAACCCCATTTTCATCTGGTCTCAATACCATTCTTCTGCAACCACTTTAGCTAATTAGCTGCCTTTCTCTTATTCAGCCATTAAAATTTGATTCATTTATGGAGTAAATGTCTTTTGGAAACCTGACATATATTTTATTCCTCTGGGAAAGTGATAAGAAGGCAGTTCATTATAAATTAGGTTGCACCAAAAATTTAAGACTATAACTGGGCATGAGGGATATATTAGTTTTATAATCATATTTAGAGATTGGATTAGATTAAATAGCAAATCTTTTCTATGTCTGTTCTATGAAAGTTATATAAGTTGCATTCAAAAGCATCTCTTTGTCATCCATTCTTTTGATTTCATTTGGAAAAAAGAGAAAAACCCTTATAGGTACCCATTGGGCATCCCTAATCTGAAAATCCAAAGGCCAAAATCTGAAATGCCTCAAGTAGAAAATTCCACACCTGACCTCATGTGATGGGTTGCATCTATTATTAAAAACATTGTATAAAATTACCTTCAAGCTATGCATGTAAGGCATATATGAAACTTAAATAAATTTTGTATTTAAACTTGGGTCCCATCCCCAAGATATCTCATTACGTATATGCAAATATTCCGAAGTCCAAAACACTTCTGGTCCCAAGAATTTTAGATATGGGATACTCAATCTGTAGTGTTTTTTGTTTCATTTTGTTTTGTTTTCCAATCAATGTGGATTCTAGTGCCTTTTTTTCCAGACTGACATTGACAAAATCTGATATAAAAAAAAGTTAAATACTTTTCTGACAAAACATGGAAATAGGAGGTTAGGGATGGGGGAAACATTTTATAACTTACTAAACTTTTACTACTATTAACCTCACTTTGTTTTAAGTATGTTCGTTAAAGTGCTGCTTGTGGGGATACTAAAAATTACTATGGAAAAAAATTTAATTGACTTCCCTTGTTCCTTCCTCTTTTATTTCTTCCATTCTCTCCTTTCCCTGGAAATTAACTCTCTTCTCAGTCCCGCATTGATTTCCTGGGTGACCAGTGCCACTGTGCCCTTTTCCAAATTTAAATATCTGATTTAGTTTTTGTTGATATGATAACAAGTAATATAAAGGCTATTTAATTGAACATAGAATTTTATTAAGGATTATTTCTAGGTTGTCTGACACTGCCCTCTATGTTTGGAGTAGGTATACAATACTAAGACCCATTGCCCTCAACTTTAGATTTAACTTCTGTGCATCTCTTTTAACCCCAATAAAGAAGAAGATGATGTCACCATTGTTGTGATTATAACCAGCACCACTACAACAAAAATGTTCAAAGTCAGCGAGTGAACTCAGAACAGGAATATATGGGACAGGAATATATGGGAATATACAGGAATATATGGGACAGGAATATATGGGAACAGGAATATATAGTATCATATGAAATTGCCAATGTTGAATCATTTTTGAACCATAGAAAAATACATGTCTGTAAATAATTTAACCAGAATAAATAAACATGAAGTACTACCTTTAGATTTATTAATAATATATAGTTTATATGAAAAAAGGATCTTGTGATTAGTCACTATTTAATAAACTTGTGATGTTATTCAACTTCTTAAAAAGATTCTATCTTATAGGTTGTAGGAAACAAAAACAGTTTCTGATCACAGGAAGTAATGGTCCTCTGTGTGTTATGATTGCCAGACTGTTTTCTGTTCTAGTGATGTATTTTAAGGGGACTGTTAATCAAATAATGCACATTCAGAGCAGGCTGAGCAAGATTGTGAAGCATGTCCCATGAGAGAGAATTGAAGAAATAGGGAAATTTTTTAACCCTAGAGATGAGACTAGAAGAAAGAATCACTATCTTAAAATAAGTAAGCATGGCTGGGGGAAGGTGGAAATAAATTTGCTTAGAGGACAGAATTTGAATCACTTGGTAATAAGAAAAGCAGATTTTTCTTTCAGCATAAGAGAAAGTGTTCAGACAACTAGACTGATTGGAATGTAGTGGGAAATCTTATAAAGTTGCCTCATCTGTCAGGGGTACTCCCATAAGTAGAGATATTTTTGTTGTTGTTATTTTGTTTCATTTCATTTTATTTAAAAAATTTTGTTCCCTCGAAGCTCCTGAGGACTATTTTTCTCTCCTTCTCATACACGCCTTTCTAGAGTGATTCTGATATGCCCACCTCGGGGGGCTAAATGATCCCTAAGAACCCATTGTCACCTATATTTTCTACATCTTGCTTTCAAGTCACCTGCATAAAGAGATATTTTGTTTTGTAAGCCACACTGTTGCAATTTAGCTTAAGAAAAAGCCAGAATTCAAGATAAATTTTAGCCAGGTTGTACACCTGTCCATGTGTGGCTTCAGAAGAATTGGGCCTCTATTAAATAGATCACATTTGAGCAATTTCCTAAATGTTATATTAATGCGAAAAGTTCTATCGTGCATACGTCAAGTGAACCAATGTCAGAAGTACATGTTTTGTTTCTCCTCACGCGTGTTTCTTCTCATTTCGAACACCTCAGGCTGGGCATCTCTCTTCAGGCTTGCCTTCTGCAAATCGTCGGGTACAGAAACCTTATTGCCGATGTGGAAAAGCTGCGCAGAGAGCCCTACGATTCTGATAATCCACAACATGAAGAAATGCTTCTGAAGGTTAGTCCTTGAACGTACTTCAGTCCTTGGCTTAAGTCAGCTAACGTTCGCCAAGCACCTGCCACGTGCCAGGCGCTGATCTGGACATTGGGAGGACAGAGATGAATCAGACACAGGCACCGGTACCTGTTTGATAAGGTCGGGTTTTCTTGCTGATTGGGATGTTGGAGGTAAATTTTTCATCAGAAAATTCATGTGAAAAGTTAAGTTTAAAGGTAGTTTTCCTTTGGAATCTGAGAAAGCCTCAGAGGGGATCTCTGTGGGCTCTCACATTTGGCCCAAGTTTAAATTGTTTAACATGTGTTGAAAGCCAATAGGAGAAATAGCATTTTTCAAAGAGTGACCTGAGATTTTCATTTATGACTGTTAATACACATCAAAGAAGATAAAGTTGGTTTCTGCTTCACCAATAGCCCTCTTGGGAAATTACCCAAGATCTTCATGCTGATTATTTATTCATGTAACTTGGAGTGTATTAGAAGAGGAGGTAAAGGATTATATTTGGCATATTAGAGCTGTTGGAAAAATAATGTGAAGTTATAAATACTTCTGGCTGTCAAAGCCAAATCTTAAAAATCTTATAGGATCTGATGGTGTATTATGAAACATCAATATAACCTTTGCTCAGAACACTAAATTATGAGTTGAAGAAACTTAAGACCAAAAAAAAAAAATTAAGACCAACCTTTAGAACTACGTATCTATTTGAAATGTTTTATAAATTCAATTCTGAAAATAGGTGCTTTTTAGAATTAGAGTACTTCCTTACTCTTTCCTGGAATTCAAAAAGGCAGTGACAAAATTGGAAGAAAAAATTTGTTTAGCTGCCTTAATTTTATTTTAGTGAAAAATATCAACAGAAGACATAATTTAAAAAATGTATCCTGTTGTGTTTTTGTGTTAAGGAGTATATGTTTTTGTGTATGTAAGTATTTAAGTGGTTGACTCATTTGTCTCTGCTAATTAGTGCTGGATCTGATGTGAATCATTAAAAATTAAAGAAGCCTCATTCCTGGCAATAGTTTTTCTTCTTCCCTTTCTCCGCTGCTTCATTTTAGTTAACTTACTGCCTGAGTTTCATCTCCTTTTATTGCCTTTTTTTTTCTTGACCATTTTCTGATAGAGGTAGTGAGTTCAACAAAATGACCTACTGATGGGAAATAAGAAGTGAATGA
>VBSM01001265.1:64618685-64662219 GCA_008086735.1 Cheirogaleus medius
AAAAAAGAAAAGAAAGAAAGAAAGAGAAAAGAAGTGGTATAATTAATAGACTGATCACAACATCCTGGACAATTCATTAGAATAGCTGAGGTGCCGTTAGAATCAATGACATTCGGGTCCCTGGCTGTTGTGTGTATGCTGGCACACAGCAGGTTTTCAACAAATGTAGGGGAATGCATGAATGTAGTTCATTAGCTACATGTCAAGAACTTTATGATATGACTTTTATCTGTGCTTATGATTTGATTATGTATGTTTTATCATTTTGATTGTCACAGCTATATGAGGTAAACAGGGTAATGATTGTTATCTTTATTTTCGAGGTGAGAAAACTACATATATTTTAGCTCAAGCTCTGATTCACACCTCTAGTAAATTACAAAGCCAGGACTGTCCACTACTACGTTAGGCACTTTGAGAAAAGGCATCTTTCCTGCCCTCAAGTGGCTTGCCATCTAACTGGGACACATTTTGCATCTACAAAAATCACTAAGTCCCAAGAGTATCTCTCAGAAGTTTTCCATGCCCGCCGCCTTATTCTAACCACACCTCCAACTTGGGCTGTTACAGCCCTTTAATTCTGCCACTAACCATTACATTCTTCCCTTCCATCTTCTAAAAATACTGCTGGAGGGATTTTTCTAAAACACAGATCTAGTCATGTTATTCCCTAGATTAAAACCTTCAAAAAAAAAAAAATTCAGGCTCCCTATGTCCTACAGTAGAAAGCCTATGCATTTTAGCATGGCATTTTGGAGCCTTTCCAGTGTATTTCTCCAAGCTGTATCTCCCATATCCCCGTTACGTACAACACATTTCTATCACACTCTGCCAGTCACTGTGACCCAGAATAGGCCATGCCATCCACATGCCCAGAAATCTATTCCCAGGCTGTTCCCTCGCTTACCCATCATTCTCACAGCAGAAGCTAGCTCATTTTTTAAATCCTTACTCACTCAATTTTGAAATCTCGTTTAGCCTCCTCAAGCAAACTTAGGAGTGGGATCTTTATTCATCTCTTCAGTGTATTCAAATTGCAAGTATGATAATAATAAAATCAGTAATAGTAAAACATTCATTGAGTGTTTATTATGTGCCAATCATTACAGTAAGTGTTTTATGGCATTATTTCATTTAATTGTCACCATGCATACCCTTATGACGATATACTGTTATTATCCACCACCACCACCCTTTTTTTTTGAGATAGGGTCTTGCTTTGTTGCCCAGGCTAGAATGCAGTGGCATTATCATAGCTCATCCAACTCCTGGGCTCAAGCAATCCTCCTGCCTCAGCCTCCTGAGTAGCTGGGACTATAGGCACGTGCCACCACACCCAGCTAATTTTTCTATTTTTAGTAGAGATAGAGTCTTGCTCTTGCTCAGGCTGGTATCGAATTCCTGACCTCAAGTGATCCTCCTGTCTCGGCCTCCCATAGTGCTAGGATTACAGGTGTAAGCCAGTGTTCCCTGCCACAAAGGACTCTTAACCACTGCACTATGTCTTGAGAGAGAAACCATGTCTTGCTCACATGTATATTTCCAGGACTGACCCATGGTTTGTGTTTAACTGCCTGAGCTTAGACTTCATCTTTAAAATGGGTAATAGTACTCTGTAAATGAAGTTACCTATTTCACAGAATTGTTTAGAGCAAGAGTCAGCAAGCTAAGGCCTGTGAGCCAAATTTGGCCTGCCACTCACTTTTTTATAAGTAATATTTGACTGTAACACAGCCACACACATTCATTTATGTACATTCAATGACTGCTATCCTACTACAAAGGCAAAGTTAAGCAGTTACAACAGAGACCACATGGCTCACAAGGCCTAAATATTTATCTGCTGGTCCTTTACAAAGTTTGCTGACCCCTGGTTTATGAGCTCAGTTAATATACAGTATTGCCACATTGTTTAAGTGCTTTGTTCTGTAAGTGTAGAAGAGCATTATCAGTGTTACTACTTAGAGTCCTAAAGTATAAAACCAATCTGGATCTTATGATTATTTGAACATAGTCTGGGATGAAATTGAATAATATTGCTATATTCATATTGTACTGTCCATATGAATTATTCCAAACAGACATTTCTATTAAAAGTATTTTGACCAAATTAATAATGAAGGCAAAATTTTAAGTGGATTCGTGCACTTAATTGAAAACATAACTCAGAATTAAAAGGCCCTCTCCTGATGGGAAGAGATAGTGTTTTGTTTTCCTTGGTAAGAAGCTGCTTTTCCTTGAACTCTCTGGCTTGACAGTGGATGAATGGCTTTGCCCCTTCTGTCCTGCAGCAGGCCTAAGATGAGATGGAGGTTATTCAAATAAACCTGCATAAAGGCTCAGTTCTAAGAGAAGAGAGGTCAGCAGAGAGAACAGACCATGATGGATGCTAGTCTGACTCAGAGTGCAGCCTCCACATCTGAAGCTTGTCCACTGCCACAAGAATCACTCTTCCTAGCCCCTGCTCTCCTTCCTGCACTTGGCAGGTGGCTTTGTAGTAACTTCTCCCAGTAGCACAGTCCTAGGTGACTGGATTCCTCAGAGCCATCAGAGGCCCACACCTTAGCTCAGACTTAAAGTTGGCTTCCTAGTGCAAGAAATGACCTCACCCTTCGGGAGTACCCTGCCTGATTTGTTCAAGGAAGAGCCTATCAGAAAAGAATCAAAATAGCTCAAGGTGGGTTTTTTTCCCCCACAGGAAATATACACATAATTGTACTTCATAAAAGTATTTTAGCATAATGGGCTTTCCTCTTCCAAAATAGGATTAACAATTTAATTAAGGACACTTCTTAGCCATTTAGTCTAGTCTTTTATGATCCATGACATTATTAAAATGAAATTTCTTTCAAAGCACTTTATTATTTGAACTTTTTACTCTCTCAAACTAAGCATTCATCTAATGGTAAGGTTTAGAACCTACAATGAAATGCCTGCTTTTGCCATTTTGCTCTACTCACTTGATGAAACCAGATAATTTTTAATTGTGCAGGGACCTGAGATTACTTCAAATTATTATTCAAAGAAATGTGATGAGCTTTACATTTTGTTTCCTTTCTTTCCCTCCATTGTGGCAATAACCAAGTCAGTTCCTAAAGGATTTTTTAAAAGAGCCCTTTTCTTGATGATGATTACTTGGTCTCTCATAATCTCATCTCTTCTAATAAATGCAGACATTTTCTGTTTTGATGAATGCAGAACCCTGGCACATTCTTGTATGGATTACATAAAAAGAGATTTTACATGCCTGTGTTTGATATTTCGCTTTCAAGCACGATAGATTTACTTTCTTTCCTCTGGAGCTTTTCTCTCTCTCTTTAGGTAAATTGAATTTACCTATAGTGGCACTAACATAAAATATTGTATACTGTGAATAAGAAGTAATTTTAGATTCGTGTCTAAAATAACATTAGTAAAATTATTTATATCTTTTTATTTGTTAGTATTTTCTGTCATTGAACATTATATTTTATACTACATCAGATACATGACAATTCAATATAAAGCAAGATATTTGAATGTTTAAGCTTTAAAATCCATGTAACATAGAATAAGCAATTCAGAAATTACACTATTTATGAAATAGTAATAAGTATAATAATGTTAACAACAGTAAGGAAATTTTACATTTGTATTTATACCCTGTCTATAAAGAAGATATAATGTCCAATATTAATAGTCTAAAAGTAAATTTGCTCTCCTGCCCAACCCTGTCAGAACTAAGTTTGAGCATTATATATTTATACAACTGTGGGTCTCAATCTCTCTCTCTGTGCTGAATCTTTCTACAAAAAACTTAGGAGAATAGGACTAGTTTAATAAGCAGTCAAGAGCATAAAAGTTTAGATTTATTTATATTTGTCCATTAATATATAATTGATTTTAACTGAAATTCTTTTAGGTAACTCTTAAAGATGATAATATATTTTGAGGTTTATTCCTGAACATTATTGACATTTCTTTCTCCACCTACATGATGATGTTTACTCTCACTCCTGTCATAGGCGAGGCCTAAGAAATGGAACTCAAGTCAGTCCACTCTTCTTTTTGTTAACAATGATGCTGGGCCGGGCGTGGTGGCTCACGCCTGTAATCCTAGCACTCTGGGAGGCTGAGGCGGGTGGATAGCTCAAGGTCAGGAGTTCGAAACCAGCCTGACCAAGAGCGAGACCCCGTCTCTACTAAAAAATAGAAAGAAATGAATTGGCCAACTAAAAATATATAGAAAAAATTAGCCGGGCATGGTGGCGCACACCTGTAGTCCCAGCTACTTGGGAGGCTGAGGCAGAAGGATTGCTTGAGCCCAGGAGCTTGAGGTTGCTGTGAGCTAGGCTGACGCCACGGCACTCACCCTAGCCTGGGCAACAAAGTAAGACTCTGTCTCAAAAAAATAAATAAATAAATAAATAAATAATAAAAAAATAAAAAAAAAATGATGCTAGGAGTTTTGATAAAACATTAGAAAAGCATTTTTTGAGGATTTGAATAATGGGTGGCCTCAAAATTTTTCCTGTTCTCCCCTTCCCTCTATACTCTTAAATATTTTTGAAAGCACCAAAGAGCTTTTTTGTGGGAGATTATCTTTCTATCCATCTACCTATCTATCTCATTTCCAATTAAAAATTAAAACAGAAAGATTTAAAACACTAAAATATTAAGTACACCTTCCATTGCTTTCAGAGCGAACAGTGACACCATGACATGTCACGCAACCTCCAGAAAATTCCACCGCGCACTCATGAGAAGATGAGAGTGAAAAGGCAAATAACCTCTTCCTTTATTATGAAATAGTTTTTTGGTTTTTGGCTTTATTTTCCTCTCAGATCATCTGAAAAGGTCTTGGGTACCTCCAAGCAGTCTTCAGACCATACTTTGAGAACTGCTGTCAGAGATAATTGAAAGATGATCACATCTTTAATTGTAACGTATTTGCATATATTCAGCTTTGCAAAGCTCCTCCTAATAATGTAGTTTACAAAATCTGAACCAATAGGAAATGGTATTTGTATGCATGTATCAACAAGATAATTCTCTTTTTTGTCTCCAGTTATGGAAATTCTTGAAGCCAGATACTCCACTGGAATCTCGGATTTCTAAGCAGTGGTGTGATATTGGTTTCCAAGGTGATGATCCTAAAACAGACTTTCGAGGAATGGGACTTCTGGGACTGTACAATTTGCAGTAAGTAAAATGAAGAATAGCTGAGTGTTAACATGATGTTCCTCATATTGAAATGGCAAAGTTGAGTTATTCATTAGTTTCAAAAGCTACTTCCCAGAGGACCCCAAGAAAGCATTCAAGTCCCCTGAGAGGTAACTCAGGTTCATAAAATTTTAAAAGCTTCTACCACTTTCCTTCTATTTTAGCAGACTTCATGGATTTTTAAAGCAAATCTCAAATATATTTTTAAAAAATTTTTATTATGAAAACATATACAAAAACAGAAGATTATAAAGAACCTCCTTATATTGATCACCCAAATTCAGTAATTGTCAAGTTTTGAAATTCTTGCAACATTATTTTTTTGGCAGAAGAGTGTTAACTAAAATCCTACATGTTACCCCTCATATTTCAATATGTAGTTCTACAAAAATCAATATTATTTACATTAATCACAATGTCATTTTCACACCTAACAAAATTAATAGTGATTCCTTAGTGTCATCTATATCCAGCCCATATTCAAATTTCCCAGTTCTCTCAAAAATGTCTTTTTACAGCTGTTTTGTTCTAATGCAGTTCCCTATAAGATCTACATATTGCACTTAGATAATATGACCCTCGGGTCTTTTATAATTGGAGTAGTCTCTACCCCTCTGTCCCCTACCACCTGGTGTCATTAACTTGTAGACAATTCCAGATCAGTTGTCCTGTAAAATGTCCCAAGGTCTGGATTTGTCTGTTTGCATTTGTACCTATTCCCTGTATTTCCTAGAAGATTGGAGGTATTCAGAAAGGCTTGAAAGGATTCAATTTGACATCACAGCGGGAGGTCTACCATGTCCTACCACTCTCAGCTCTGTGCTAAGATGGATCAGAAGGACCACAGCCTGCTGGCTCTATTGTAAAGTCCCCCACCAGCCTTTCCTCCTCCTATGATCTTTACTGAACCAATTAATTATTCAAAAAGTGCTTTTCTAACTCTGTTATTCTTCCCATAATTGTTGTCTGGAATTCTGTAAAGACTAAGTTTCCTTTATCAACTATAGTTATTTGTTTCTCTAAAATGCGGCCAAGACAAATGCTCAATTTTTCTATTTGGTTGCCAATTCACAGAGTAAGGAGTTAGTACCCTAATTCCCTTGTTAGTGATCAAAAAATATTTTTTGCTTTATCTAATTTTAAATACTGTTTAATGCCTGCATTTTATATGTTCATTGTGATTCAACTAATTGGGCTCATTATTTTTTTCATGCTTAAATTCAGCCATTTATAGTCATTATATTTTGAGTCAAAAGGAATCCTGTCCCAGCCATGTCCCTTTGACACTACCCTATTAGTGAAGGTAGTGGTGTATTTTTAAAAGAAATTAAGCCTTACTCAGTCATTTTTGGTGACACCCAATTCCCCACCCCCATCTTCCCTTTATTTTAAATTTAAGAAGTTTAATAATTACCCATTCTTTTATAGAATGTTTTAAGTGCTACATTATCTTGTAATGTGAATGAATAGAAAGTAAATCTTAATGACAAAGATGGTGTTAAAATAAGTGGATAAATGCCACTGTTTTAAATAACTGGAACTGGAACAATTGGCCTCCCATTTAGGAAAAAAAAATTAAATCTCTACCTCATCTCAGTTCACAAGTTGAAAGTCAAAAACTTTCCAACTTTTAGGAGAAAATCTTTAAGATATCAGAGTAAGAAGGGAATCTCTTAAAGATACAAGCAGAAAAAGCATCAACTGAAAAAGAAGAATCAATAAATTTCTCACATTAAAGTTGAACACTTGTGTAAGATAAACCACCATAGACAAAGTGAAACGAGACAAGACTGACAGTCACATAAATGATAAAGGATCTACATTCAGTATGTTATTCTCTATAAGGTCATTTGTCTTTATTCGAGGACATTTTCAGATATACTGAAGCAAGAAATATAAACAGAGGAGACATAAAAGAGGAAACCCAGACGACCAACAAAAGTATGAAAAGAGATTCAGTTTCATTAACCATCGTGGACGTGTGTGTTAAAATTGCTAACTTTGACATTTTCTGAGAGGAAATTCAATAGCTTGTTTTACCCTTTAGACTTATGCAGGAAATATGTACACATCAAATTAAATAACACATGCTGTAGTTTTATAATTGTCCCTATGAAGCACTTTTTATGAATTATTTTTGAAGGTATGTAGTTTTTTGTACTTATTAGAAGACTTTACTATCCCTTTCCTGCTAGAATAGAATTTTTTTAATGTATCTAAGTTCCATAAGATATTTTCATTCATCCAGAATTCAAATACCCAGTGAATACTCTCCAAGAAAAATGCATTTAAAAAACATCCTCTCTCATCTTCTGAGTCTGTCCCCGCTCTGCCCTTTGGCTACCATTGCCCCACCATGTCCCATCATCCAGGCTCCCGACTGCCAAATGCTGAGCTCCCCTGCCTGCTCACCAATAACCCTTCTTAGTGATGAAGTCCTTGGCTCCCTGGGGAATGGCAAAGCTCATAATAACTTTTCAAATCTACTGGATACATTTCTCAATCTATGTAGCTTTCATATCTACCCTACCATGTCATTATATTTGGAAAATTCTATTACAAAAAATAGTGCATTCTCAGAAAGAGCTGGAACAAGTGATAATCTTCTGCTGGTATCCATCTCTGAATCCAAAGTGGCCTCAAATTTGGATTAAAATGAAGATATTCAGCAGGGATGGAGTTATGATTTTCTTTCCCTCTGACTGCAGGTATTTTGCGGAAAGGGATGCTACAGCAGCTCAGCAGGTCCTCTCTGACTCTCTTCATCCAAAATGCAGGTAATTGTTGAAAATAAAAGACAGATTATTAGGCTTTACAAATTACATAAAATTAACTTCATCTTCTGATGGATCTGTTGAGATTCTCTAGAAAGTTGACTCACCAGAAGTAAGACTTAAAGCTCTTTCAGACAAGCCCTTGTGACAGATGCTGAAGAGGAGGGTTAAAACTTCAGGTACTTATAGTAGGATTTAGGATGCAGAGTGGCACCGTTCAAGTGAGCTATGTATTTAAAGGGACTGAAAATGTCACTAGTGTGCAGGGAGATAGAGGAGGTGGGCACAGCAGAAGGGCAGGGTCTAGGAGAAAGAATGCAGAGACAAGGGGGCAGGGTGGGGTAATAGGAGGGAGAAGGGAAGGCCTGAAGTCAGGAACCAACTGAGAAAATCTAGAATTGCTGGGGCTTTTTTTTTTTTTAAGTAAAATTCTAGATTATTTGCATTTTCGTTTACCTTTCTACATTTTTTTCTTTAACTGATTACATAAAGGGATATCACTAAAGAGGAAATAAGGTATTTTTTCTTTGCTTTTGTGTTTTATTGCTTTTATTTTAGAATAAGTATGGGTGAGAATTTTTAAAAGAAAGATACATTTATGAAAAAATTTTAAAGAGCAAACATTTCTCAACTTTTTATCTATTATAGATAATTTTATTTGGGCTGTGTTTTAGTGAAAATCAGATTAGCCTAATCTGACAGAAAATGTCCAAGGGCCTTTCTATAACCATGATTGAATCTGGTTGGAGAAACATTTTGAAGACTCACCTAAAGGCAGAACATCTCACCACACATGCTCTGATTCCATCTACCCACAGAGAGGGGCATTTTATTTGGAAATTTTGTTGCCCAGAGCAAATTTGCTCTTTTATTAATATATATCTAATTTGATTATTATAAATAGTAGTTAGTATGTGTGTGTATTAGTCACTCTTCTTATGAGTTCCACTGTTTTGCAATCATAGTTTTATATCACTTTTTTACCCTCGGTATGATGGTAGGGTAGTTGTTAGTATTGATGTTTGTTAAATACATTCAAAATGTTATCATAATATTCTCAAAATTCAGGAATAGGTTGACTCGAGTTCTTTTAAGTTTCATTAAGTCATATTACTCTTCCCAAATTTACATTTATAATCTTTTATAAGATTAAAAATTCATTTTATTATATTTACTTTAAGAAAAACACTAAAATCACTTATCTCTTACATGATATATTACATGTTTAAAATCAAGCTATTTCAATTTTTTTAACTACATCTTATGAATTGCACATTTCTGTAATATAGAGACTCTGAACTCCCTTTAATTAAAATTGGCTAGGGAGTCTGTGTGGCTGTTGGGTGACATTTCCTAGAGGAACATCAGCCAGAAAGACATGAAGCCTCCGTGGTCCTTGGAAAGTGACAATAAGTTTAAAATATTTTTGATTAACCATTGGAAGGGAATTAATTTTATCTATGAGTCATTCTCAAAGAAAGACCTTGTAGTTGTATCTCCTGTGTCAGATATGAGAGAGGGGGGGATTGACAGTTTATGCAACTATTCTCATTTAAGAAGAGATTGGAATTTGTGTGTGTGTGCATGTGTATGTAGTCATGTAGATAAAATTACCGGGCTTTGTCCCTCAAGCTACAATAAAACTGAATAAAGTTTGTGTACTGATGACTTCAAATTGATGGTAAATGTCACTGAATACGAATCAGAGTGTTTTGAAAATTCTAGTCCTTCTTCACCAATGTCTGAAAGAAGTATATATTGATCGATTACGATATCAACATAAGGCTCTGTAAAGCCCTGAATATTTCAGGTGTTCAATCAGGAGATATGCTAAGGAAAACTCTTTTATGCATGTACTTTGGCAAGCATGATACTTTACTGCTCTTGCAAATATCCATCTCTCAAGTCCTAGAGCAACTCGAGGGATAAAAGTAGATTCAAGTGTAAGAGGAGAAATTTTGACTGTTGGTTTTTGCGTTTGTTTCTTCCCGAAGAGAGAGAGCCAATCTGTTGGGGCCAGGATCTCTTAGAAATAATCAAATGAGCGGAGGTCATTTGGCCTTTTCTTATATTTCCAGTACAGACAGAGATTTAATTTAACAAATATAAAGATGCTATGTATTGATAAAGCTTTGTTGAAGAGAAAATAGATACATATATATTCTTCTATATAAAATTTCTTAAATTTCACATATCACTCGTTTTAGTCTGGCTATGAGTCTTTTAAGGTAAAAATCTCCTGATGGCTCTTTATCTGTGTTTGGTTTTTGTCTAGAAGTTACACTTTAAAACAAATGGCATCTTTTAACATGAATTAAAAGCAATTACTTTGAATTATAGCCAGTCATTTGCAGAGCAGAAAGTACACATAGCTAAATATCAATTTTGCATGATGTTTTTGTGGTTGTGTGTTGTATGTACTATGTGTGTGTTTTGTAGTGTTTGCTGCATATTTTAGAGAACTCTCCTTTCTCCTACTTAGGTGGAAACTAAGTGTGTGTTTTAACTCTAGTTTTAAATTGTATTTAGTTCAAATGTTAACAACAGTTTTTAGGGTTAAAATACTGAATGAAAGTTATATGAGACACAGAGAAGAGTGGAACATGGTTCCTGCCTACAAGAGTTGGCAGTATGGAGGGGAATGGGGCAGATGCGATGCGTGAGTACACCAAGTAATAGGATGTGAGGCAGTATTTCCAGAATGCTCCATGATAGAACATTTTCTTCAGTCTTATTCAGAAGCTCAAATTATAAAACAGATTAAAGTGTAGCTGCTATGGCTTAGCTGAGTCAACTTAGCCCAAAGAAATACCATAGAACTTGTTGCAACATAAGTTTTAAAACCTATAAACTCTTCCTTCCTCTCACCCTTCCATTCTCCTTCTCTCCTTCCCTCCTCTCCTTCCTTTCTTCCCTCCTTCCTTCCTCCCCCCTTGCTTCCTTTCTTCTTTTCTTTCTTTTACTGACTCGATCATTCATTTGGTACCTGCTGTGTACCAGACATCACAAAAAAGGCTGAGTAGGATAAATGCTATGAGATAAAACCAAACAGAATGCAGTAGGGACTCATGAGATGGTGAGGTAACATTGAGTTAGAGGAGAGAGAGATGCCAGCTAAGGTTTCATGGAGGAGATGTTTGATAATTAATGATAGTGTAAAAGAGTATCTTAATGTTTGGCCTTTAGGGCTGTCTTCCATGGCTGTACAAAGGTGAGTAGTGAGTAAATAGCATGGCCTTAAATAATTCCATTTCTGAGCTCTGTGTAAATTGTGTTGTGGCTTTTAAGGTCGATAGCATTTAAGCTGATTAGTGTTGGATAACTGAGTTACAGACGTCTCTGCATATAGTTAACAGTTTTAACCTAAGCATTAAACGAGAAAAGTACCAATTAGAGATTAAATCTTATTTACTTATTCATTCATTCGTCTATTCAGCAAATTCAGCAAAGCAGAATGGGAAAAGAAAAGGATGGATAAAGCAATTGGGTGAGTACGGGATCTCATATGCAAAGATTGTCAATCTGACCCAGAACCAGAGCAAAAATGTCCTAAGAGCACTCTGAGGGACAAAAAGGATGAAATTCCACTTGTCCTGATGGAAATATATAATCCACTTGAATTTTTAAAAATATTCTTTTGTATGTTTTTGGATTCATCTGTTTGATTATGTGATATTACTTTGCCTGTGACCAACTGACAGGGTAGAAAGTTATAATTGTACGGAAATGATTTTCAGAAATCATTTAAAATTATATATGGTAGTTTTCTTTTAAGGATTTCTATCAAGTGTTGGGCTACTGGATAAAATTTACTTTAGAAATTTTTTTTACAATGCCCCATTTCATCCAAAAATATTTGTGAACAGAAAACTTCTTTTCTTTGCTGGATTTATATTAGCAAAGAGAATTTAAGAACTCAGTTTTCTTTAATTTTTAGTACACAAGTAGAAAAGGACCTAGAAAATATACACTGTGTTAAGATATTTATTTAAATTTTTCATCTTAAAAGTAATAAATAATTTATTATAGGGAATTTAGAAAATATGGGAAAGTAATCAAAAAATGACTCAATCTTATTACACTAGCATACCCATATTATATTTTGTGTCATTTTATGCTGGCCTTTTTTCCATGGATATCTGTGTGTATTTAATAAGACTCAGTTTGTTCTATCCATAATGTTTTATATCTTGCTTACTCTTTAAAAATATAGTTTTAATCAGTTATCATATGTTATAAGAGATTATCCCAATTTATTTCATTAGTCATCTTTTTTAGGATATTTGTATAGCTTCCATGTTATTGCCATTATAAATAATGCAGTGATGAATATCCTTGTCTATAAAGCTTGGTCCACTTTGGATTTTTTTTATCATATGTTTGGAAATGGAATTACCAAGTCAAATCATATGAACTTTCAATTCTCTTGATAACACATCACTGAAATTTTCTAGTAAATGATGAAAGTCAAGGTTTTAGTAGGTTGGAGAGAGAGAAGAGCAACAATCTGCCACTCTGATAATTTAATGGTAATTTAAAAATCAGATTAGCATTTTTTTAAATGCTTATTTCCCACATGTGACACATGGGTGATTTTATGGTTTACACTTTACAGGTACTCGTTTGCAATTGTGGGCATCAATATAACCGACCTGGCATATAATCTACTGGTTAGCGGAGCTCTAAAAACCCATTTCTACAACATTGCCCCAGAAGCGCCAACATTGTCTCACTTCCAACAAACGTTCTGTAAGTGTCCTATTGCTTAATTATCAATGTCAGTTTCTGTAGAACACTCCACACAAGGCTCGAAGCTGCGAGATCTTTGTGATTTGGCTGCTTTGGGGGCCTTGAATGTCCTCCTTTGGAGGACAATATAAACCTACATTATAATTTCAGGCATGGTGGATTTTTCTCTTTCCAAAAAAAAAGGAAAACAATATCCAATGTATCAACATCTGGTCTGACTCAAAGGCATCATGGGTATTTTTCTTCTTCTGTTCTCATGGCATACCTCTCAAGAGTTCAGGTTCTGAAGACAGCCTGAGTTGACTCCCAGATCTATGTTTTAGCAGAAATGAAATCTCCAAGAAGGGATTAGAAGATAAAGTTGAAAAACTCTCCCAGAAAGTAGAATAAAAAGTCATAGATGAAAAATAGAAAATAAAAAGGATGAAAAATTAAAGGACCCTTCCAAGAAGTCTTATGTCTGAAAAATAAAAGTGCCAGAAAAAGAACAGTGAAAACTAAGGAGAGGGAATCAAAGAAATAAATCAAGAAAAATTTTCAGAGCTGAAGGATGAGTTTTCATATTTAAGGTAGTAAGCACCAAAATAATAGATTAATACAGACCCACCCCAAGGTTAATATCATTATGAAATTTTATGACACTGGAAAGAGATGATTCTGAAAATTTCCAAAGCTGTCACATAAGGATTTGGGAATGAAAATGACATTGACTTCTCAACAGCAGCATTGTATCTAGAAGACGGTGGAATAATGTCTTCAAAAATTAAGAGAATATTTTTTAAACTAAGGGAATATGATTTCTAGTTTAGAATTCTAACTTACCAGTTAATTATGGGAATAGAATAAAGACATTTTTTCAGATGCAATGTCTTAAACATTTTACTTCCCTGTACCTTTATCAGAAATCTCCTAAAGGGTATGTTTCCACAAAATAAGAGAGTAATCCTAAAGGGATAAATGGGATCTGGAAAACAGGAAATCTATTCCAGAAGAGTAGTGAAGGAAATCTTCAGGATGAGGGTGAAGGAAAAGCCCGAGATGATATCTATGCAATAGGCTGAAAATAATAAATATAGATTTTTAGAAAGTCAGAAGGCTCTGGGAGAGATTCTTTGAAGAAAATGAAGTTGATAGAATATCTACCATGTCTGAACACATTGAGAGGACATTGGCATACTTAGGGGATAGTTTAGGGTTAAATTAAGTAGAAAACTGAGCAAATAAACAATGAAGACTGTTATTAATACTAGGTAAAGAAAAGTGTGAGAAAGTAAGTGACCAGGTGGCTGGGGTGGATGAAAGGAAGCTAAATCTTCAATAAAGATTTATAAAGGGTACTCAATGGTCTTGAGATCTAAAAGAAAAAGAAAGAAAAAAGTTTATAAAGGGAAATAAAAAAAATCAAGCAATGGAAAGCATGTTATTTAGAATTATAAATAATCAAAATAATCAGCTGAAAGTGTTGAAATCTTGGTTTAGGGAACCAGGAATTAGGGCAAGATATACTGCAATTTTTTATTTGGTTTGGTTTGGTTTGATTTGAGTTTTTGTTTTTGTAGCAAGACTTGTTAAACTATTTGACTCTGAACTACATGTATGTATAACTTAGATAAAAATGAGAAGGAAATTTTAAAACACATATACTTTATACTTGTTAATGGAAAATGTAAGTCCCTTAAATACATTAATTGCAGCTCCTACTTTGACAATTGAATGATCGTATTCACTCCTGTAACAATTCTGACCATCTCCAACAATATTATTGAGATTTTACTACAGATCAGATTCTGCACCAAGGAAGATAGGCATCTAAACAAATAATTGAAATGTAGTAGGAAGAATTTTGTGATTGAGGAAGTAAAGATACTGCTTTTAAAAATTAAAAGGCCTACAGCTGACACAGCCCACTCAGTCTGGGAGTCAGGGAAAGCTCCCCAAAGCAAATGCCACTTTTGATGGGACCAGAAGGATGAGTGGCAGAAAATAAAGCAATGGAGGCTGAGTGGTCCAGCAAAGGCCATCAAGCAAAAGAATATGTGGATTGAAGGAGTAGACTGTAGGATTTAAGAGGAGAGTGACAAGAGATGACATTAGAAATGTAAGAGCGGGGGCTAGAGGCAGATCCACAAGAGCTTTGCAAACCATGTCAAAAGCATAAACACGTAGATAAACAAAACCTCTTGTTGTGTTACCCTAGCCCCTTATACAAACTCTATTCTGTATTTACTGTGCTCTTAGTGAAATCGGGGAAACAGTTTCAAGTGGAATAGAATGAGTTTAGTTTTGGGCACACTGAGGGTAAGTTCCTCTTGGGAAATCCATATGGAGCTGCAGAGTGGGCATTCTAATGTGAGGCTCTGGGGCTCTGAAGGGTTAGAAGGGTTCGTTCATCAGCACCAAGGAGAATATCAGAGCCACGTGGTGGGGGAGTTCGCCCAGGAAAGAAACAGAGTTAGAATCATAAGGAATTGGTATTTAAGGGTAGGAACATTTGTTTTGTTCACTGAGGTATCCTCAGCACAGAGCCTGGTAGAGAGCAGATGCTCAGTAACTATTTGTTGGAGGGAGGCAGGGATGGATGGATGGATGGATGGGAAGCTAAAATACTGGATAATGTTCTTTGCAGGGGGAAGGGGAGTCTAGATTCTCTGGAAAACTTTAGCCCTGGCCTGGATTGATATGCTTCCAAGAGAATCCTGGCCCAGATGAACAAGCAGGTTACTTATTTCCCAAGGCCCTTACCAGGTTTTGGAAGCAGCAACAATCCCCCTATGGACTGGGATGGGTGGGGGAGGGGTAGGCAGAGGGACTCAGGGCTCTCTAGGGGAAGCAAACTGTGCCCTAGATGCATTGTTCCTCCATCGGACATGATCACTTCTGCACGTCTCCTCTGTAATATTCTTGCAATTACCTATATCCTTGCAGATGTCTCTGCTCTCTACTAACCGAATGCAGTGAAGCAAAACCAAGATACATTCACGCAGCAACAAATATGCTGCAGGCTTGAGCCAGAAAGCCAAATTAGTATTCAAAGCAAGTATTTCATCTAGGTTGAAGAATATACGAATGTAACAGCTCCATCCTTCTGGCTTCACAGTATTATTCAATGACCACTAAATAATACTGTGTGCCAAGGAAGTATGTTAAAAAAATTGTATTTGATCTAAAGCTCCGCTGAACACACAGTCCCACTGAAGTGGACTGAGGTTAGGCATAATGAGCAGAAGGAAAGTACAGTGGCCAGAAGAGGAAAAGGAATTATTTTTTCTCTGACCTCCAAAAGATGGAACTATTCAGTAAGAATAAGAACCAGAGGAACAGAATGTACTGGAAATGGCAGCCTGTTGCAGTGATTTCAGGGCCCGGCTTCCATCTTCCAGCTGTAACTATAATTGTATGCCATTCAAGTATCTTGTCTAAGTCTCACGTCCTTGTCTGCAGAATGGAGATAGAACATCTGTATCACCTACTCCACAAAGCTATTATAAGAATTAAATGAGATACTATAAGCAATAGCCTGACCTCTGTTTTCTCCCTCTCCTTTCCATGCCATTTTGTTAGCTTCCTTAGCTAACAAATCATCAGCTGAAATCATATACCTGTCTGCCTCTCTTCAAGAAACTGAGAATCAGGTAGCCTGGGAACTCTACCTTTTTCTTCATCCTCAGTACCTACTATTGTGTCTGTTACATATTTGTTAATCGGCAAATGGGTCAGTGACCAATTGACCAAATGAATTTTTGAAGACTCTGTAATTTATACAAATGAATGGAGTTTTATGATCATATTATAATATGTACCTTGGGAGCCAGGTTACCATTTCTGCATTTTGATTAAGATCATGTTATATGGTCTCTAATTATTTTCCTGATGGGCTAGAGAAAAGAGTCTCAGGGAATCAGTCTGCAAGCTTTAGAGGAAGGATCTTGAGATTATGAGCCACTCCTATCTCTATCTTTACCCTAGCCCTTCAAACCTTTCAAGATGTTTTTCTGTAATTGCCCGTAAGGTAGAAACATGGGAAAACAAAATGGATCTGCATTCTTCTATAATTATTTGTCACAATACATCACCCTTACAGTGCATTGCCAATATACCTACCCATTATAGAAAAGTGAAAATTTTTATGTACATTGCAGAAAAGTGAATTCTTCATTAGGTGGTAATTTTTTTCACAGTGCCTGCTTATCATTGTCAGTAGGAGTAAAGATGCTGTCACTCATGAAATACTAATGAGATGCATCATGGATGATTTTAATTTATAGTGTTGGAAACCTGACTCTACATACAAAATAGCTCAGGTGTGTTTATTTGAGCTTAGAGAGCAGTCAGGAAAATTATGTGTGTATTTTATACAGTAACAATCAAATTATAAATTATCATAGATTTCTTTGAGAACCATAAAAATTGTAATATTTAGAAGGAAGCTAAGGGAATTTACTTAGAAAAGAGAGCATATTCTAGACAAAAGTTTCTCAACTTTAGTGACATGAGATTCATCTTACTGAATTCCAAGTCTGGTTAAATCTGAAAGGATCTGTATTTTTTACAAGTACCCCGGACCATTCTTGGGATATTTTAGGAGTTTTCCCAGTCTCTGAAATGGACAGATGGTTGAATTCTTTTTGTTGAATAAGATACTGAGATCAGAGGAAACATGTTTCTGTTGATATGCACTAAAACAGCCAGATGACAAGCAGACTCCAAATCATGGCATATGAGGAATAGTGAGAAGAAAAAGAGATGCTTAACCTGGAAAAGAGACAGGCTGGGGGCATAAAGCACACTTCAAATACTTAAGTTGGAGAAGGGTTGAATTTGTTCTATGAAATACAGGGCAACATATTTTGGCCCAAGGAGGAGAAGAACCTTTTACAGATCAGGTGTCTCATCCATGGAACAGTCAGTGTTGTCATCAGAGAAGTTCAAGCCTAGAGGTCACCTTGAGGAATCCAAGCATCAGATGAACAGAGACAGATGAGATGGCTCCGAGGGTGGCTAATACCTCTGATTTGAGGCTCCTCTGTTGTGGACAGGTCCCCAGGACAGTGGTAGGGGGCCCTGGCTTGTGTAACCCTGAGGCCAGTTGGGCAATGGTTGATGTGTGCCCCCGTCAGAAGTGTTAAAAGCAGTCATGTCAGTTATTGTGTGTGGAGAACCCCAAGACAGGCTAGTCTTAAAACAAATGGAACAGTTAACCCAAAAGAAATGTGAAATAAAGAAATTCTCTCCCTTCTCCTCCTCTTGTATTTTTAAAGAAACCACATGCTTAAAGATGGACAAGCATACTTAGCGTTATAATGAGATGAGTAACCAGAGGGGAAGTGGAAGTGACCCACAACTGGAAGTGTATGTTGGGGGCAGTGAAAGTCACTTCTAATTTTGCACTATAGTGAAATATGAGTAAAGATTTTTAAAAAATCACTTTAGGGCAGGGGACTCCAAGGTATGGTGAGTTGTATAATTATTTCATTATATATTACAATGTAATAATAATAGAAAAAAGTGCACAATAAATGCAATGCACTTGAATCATCCTGAAACCATCTCCCCCATCCCCAGTCCATGGAAAAATTGTCTTTCATGAAAACAGTCCCTGGCACCAAAAAGGTTGGGGATCACTACTTCATGGAACTATGTTGAAGGTTTCCCAGACAAAGCAAGTTACCAGAAAACAAAAGCTACTGATTTTTTTTTAACTGTTAGAATTGAGTATGTTTGTTCCAAATTCTCTTCCCATCCCACCCCACCCCAGTCATGTCCGTTGCTCACTCCTTCCCTGTTTCCATTTATACATGAGGTGGGACAGCAAGGATTCAAACCATGTTTCTGGCTCCAGAATCTTGGCTCCTGTTTTCTACTGCCTTCTAACATTAAGACAAAGACAAGCTTGTGTAATGCTTGTTTTTCTTTTTTTTTTTTAATTAGGATTATTTCCTTAAATACTTTTCTTTTTATTGTAGAGATACACCTGAGCTTGCAATGAGTTTATTACATACAAATGTCAAATGTGAATTTAATTCACATTTCAATTCTAAATGTGGTGGATAAAAGCAAACAAATATGGTAGAGGAAGGGGGCACAGTGGGGGACAGAATACAATGTGTAGGTTCTTGTATCAGATAGTTAACATTTATCCCTCCCCCCAGTTTTTCCAATCCAGATCACTCACAGACAACATATTTGAGACACAAAAGCACTTCTATATGAAATTATGCTTCTGAGCAAGGAAGTCTGATTAACAATTTCATGTAGTTTAATGACCAGTCTTTGTTGTTCAGAGGTGATTTACAATTTTTATCGCCTCATAATAGATTGTCAGAATGCATTTGTTTGATTTGTCAGGGTAATTTAAAACTTTAGTTAAACCGAATATCAAGAGAAAAAAAGGCTGAGTGGAATAATTTTGAAAAATTGGACCGTTATGTTAATTTAATTAGGAGAGGAAGGATGAAGTAGTCACTGTCAGCCTTTCAGAGTATGTTCTCGATGTGATTCATATTCAAGAAATAGCAGAATTGATTTTTCTTCCTGCCTGAGAAGAGAATAATTCCAGGACCAACTGCAAAAAGCTTGCAGATTCTACTGCACTGGTTTTAAAGAATAATCTTAAACCGTGGTATTTGCTGTATTTTAATGTCATCTTTAAGCTCCACGATTGACGTTGTTTGGTCCAACATCTCCTTCAGCTTTCAGGATGATTTTGAATGTGGTTGAAGGACTTTTTTTCCTCTGCATTCTTATCATTGTATTATCTCTAACAGGCTATTTGATGCACGAATTTCATAAGTTCTGGATTGAAGAGGACCCCATGGACATAATGGAATTTAATCGTGTGCGGGAGAAATTCCGCAAGAGAATCATCAAACAGCTGCAGAACCCAGACATGGCACTGTGCCCACATTTTGCTGCCTCGGAAGGTTTAATCAACATGTAGTCGCCCACGCTGGTTTTAATGGATACCCTGGAACACTGCCTCATTGTCTTGTTAGATCTCTGCTTAGGTAACAGCTCACACACTGAATGCACACAGTGATTGTATGCATGCCTTTTGGTACAGTATTTTCATCTCTTGGTCATAATTCCAAGATCCCCAGATACCACTATTTCTGGAGTATCTGTCATCCAGTGACTGCTCATATTGTGGCATTATGCAGTGTTACATCTTGCCTTGATACCCAGGTATGGAGAGAGTTTTCTATTTTTTTAGATTTTTTTTTCCTCCCCCTCATAATTCAGCATTAAAGAATTGTATTTCTCTAGCTGTATTTTGTATGTAAGAGGATTAGCTGAATCTTGTTCTGTGAAAACCTTTTAATTTATTGATATGTTTCATGACTACTGCTGCTAGCTTTTCAAGCCAAGTTCATGCTTGGACCTCATTCTGATAAAGTATAAGACTTTAAAATAATACAGACAGACACATGATAAGCCAAACCGTTCCTGCAAACATAGCTGTGCTTCATGAAAATGTAACCAGGCTTACAAGAAGTCACTTTAGGTAGGAGCTGTTTTTGTTTGAAGTACTGCAGAATTCTATTGTAACTCCCCCCACTCCCAGTTGCAACTGTGTCATAGTCATCTGGACATCAAATTAGCTTATTTCCATAATTTCACGCACTTGGATGCCTAAATATGTTTATGATGCGTGACGTTTCAGAAAAGAAGTAAACATATTTCAAAAGCTGCAAAAGGTTTTTCACTGCCTGCCTCTTGCTGAACTCAGAGTTACATGCTGGCACTGTTCTGATCCAAGCACCTTTGCTTGGGGAACTAAGTGCTGACAGGTTTGTTTTCTATGTCAAGGAGCAATATTAAAAAATAATTTGCAAGCAAATGTGTGGCAAGAGAGTGACCTAAGCTATGTCACTCTGCAATATTTCTTGAAAATAATGACCTTGTCTTGTATCACTGAAAGAAGTTAAGTTGCTTGGAAGGGGAAAAGTCAAATCATTCCAAAACTGCTAAAAATTATTTTAAAAACCGTGATTTAGTTTGGAATTATGATTGTAGTCTGTTGAATAGTATTTACCATGGCATTTCATACCCATGGTATTTTATACCTTCTGACTATCAATTTTAGTATTATTAGATGTTTGTGTAATCACTTGCTTATTTAAATGAATTTTGAGTACTGCCTAATTGTCGGTTATATGAATAAATTACATGTCATTCTACTGTAACATATAGTGGATTTCATTTTAATATTTTTGTGCTCGTACAGCTTCTGAATATGCAAATACGTGAGTGGGTAGAATGTCAAAGGCAGACAACCTGGAGCTGACTATAAATCATGCCATCATTCAGAGTTCCCAGGTGTGGGTGAGAATGTGTTATGTCTGAGAGACTTCTTTAATCTTGAGACCTAATGGTGCTTTCATGAAGGAACGAGATCCAACTTTGTCTACGTAACTTCTTGTGAAGGCTGGTTTGGCTACTGCTCGACAGCCAGTAAAGCAGAAACACTAGCTGCCCATTGTTTCCTTGCCTAGTCTAACCCCTCTGGAGATTGCACTATCCTTTGCCTTTCGGCCATGCTGCCTTTCGGTGGCAGCATTTTGCAATGTTTCTATTACAGCCCTGTGCCCTTTCTTAGAATGGGGAAAGGAAGGGAGTAGTTAACACATGATGTGTACAATGCATAATGACAAGAATATATATTCCTCCTGAGTAAGTGAGACCTTGTGAACCTAGTAAATGGCCCGTCTCGGGAGCCCTGAATTTCCACCGCAGCTGCCGTAACGAAGGCATGATTTCATATGCAGTACAGCCTCTGCCAGCCACATGTGTTCATTGTCTCTTTCTATCTGCTGTGGTCCCATGTCACTGACATGACTTGATAGCATGTGGCACTTACACCAGCTCACGTCTCTTCGGTGCAGGTAGAGATGGTTGATGCTAACAAAGCTAAGAGTTCCCCTCCCAGCTCCTCGAATGCTTCCTTTCTGTTGTATGTTAACATGGCTGCACAATTTTAGGATGAACAAGCTCTGACAGCTCCTTCTAGTTCTGAGTATTATTAGATTTCTCATTCACACCACTTTGTAGAAGATGCAAGCTCCCCAGTGACGCAAAGTGAGATGAGAAAAAGAAGAGGAAAGGGTTTCAACAGCATCAAAAATGTGTGATATGTGTGTGTATGTGTTTCCATGGAGTGTTTTTAGCTTGCTTATACTTATTCCATTGAACAAGGATTGACCATGTAAAATGTAAATTGTGTAGCAAGCTTCCCAAAACATTACTTGCTATGATACAAATACACTCCAGTTTGCACTACAGAAAGAAAACCCTTTGAAGCACCATTTCTGAAACTGGAGACTTCAATCTGACTTTCCTTCTCACAGTTCTTGTTACTGAAAAAAGTTTATACTGAAAAAAAATTTTGACTGAGAACACACCATCTTTTCTATATTTGAAAAGAGGCATAAATATATACCAATCCCAAGAGACAGGTTGACCTTACAATATATCTTCTGAACCAGGCAAACTGGGACAGTTGAGGAAACCAAGAAGTTAAGTGACCAAGAGAGACCAAGAGACAGACATTACGTATAGGGATTGTCCACCCACAACTTAATTAGGCAAATACAACCCAATTTCTTCACTTTCTAACCTCTGGCAGAAATACATCATAGGCACATAGACATTTTCATAACCAGGATACCACCCAAAATCTTAGAGACTCCCCCACGAGTATGGGCTTGGTTTGAGCCGAGAAGCCCAGCTGCACAGACTCGGCCTAAATTGGTGATGGGAAAATAAAACCTGGCAGTCGAACTCCATGGCCACAAATTATCTTGATCCATAAACCTATGGGGCCAGATCCAAACTGAAAGGGAGTGAGGAGGAGACCAGAGTTGGTGGAGGGTGGGGAAATGGGATGAGAGAAGAGGGAGGGGATAGACAAAAAGGAAAGTGGCCAGGCATGGTGTCTCAAGAAATGAGATGAGAGATGATGGAGAGAAGAGGGAGGGGATAGACAAAAAGGAAAGTGGCCAGGCATGGTGTCTCAAGACTGCAATCCCAGCCACTTGGGAAGATGAAGCAGGAGGATCACCTGAGCTCAGGAGTTCAAGTGAGCTATGATTGAGCCACTGCACTCCAGCCTGGGTGATAGCTCGACACCCTGTCTCTTAAAAACATAAAAATTAACAATAAATAAATAAACAAAAGGAAAGTGTCAGCTAGGCCTATAACCACTGAGCCATTGTGACAAATCAATGCCTCTAATTCTTCAGGGAGTTCAACTGAAGTAACTGTTCTAATCTGGAGACAAAATGACAGAAAAACACAACCAAGTATAACATCAAGTCCTAGAAGCTGAAAGAGATTCTGGTGTAGATTCCATCTCAAGAGCTAATATTTAGTGACTTCTTATGCTATTAAAATATACCAGGACCATGCTAGTCCTTACATTGCATTATTTCATCTCCTTAACAATGCACAAAGTCAGCTGGGTTTTTCTTTGTTTGCTTGCTTATTTTTCTAGACAAGCAGGCTTAGAGAATTGAATACATTGCCAAGGGTCTCGAAAGAGAGAGAAGTAAATGGCATAGCTAGATCTTGAACCCAAAGTTTTAAACCCAGACTTTTAGTCATTAAGCTGTTCACCTCATTGGAATTCTTCTCAACTATCCCAGGGACTGGTGAATTATAAACATACATACACACCTACACACACACACCCTACCCCCAAGTGATAATAGATATGTTAATAAATATTTCTTGCTCAGAAAGGCTGAATGCAAATGCTGACATACTGTCCCCTCATGACTTCCCACATTTTTGGTCAGAGTTTTTTCCCCTTTGACACACAAAGAACAATTCTGACAGGATCATGAGCTCTTTCTTCTGATCTCCATCTCTCTCAGGGGAGGAAGACTGCCGCCTCCTTCCTGCTCTCCCACAGGAAACCTCGGCAAGGTGGGTTTGCAGAGCCTGGGCCGTGGCAGGCTCAGGCCGGAAACTACAGGGCATTTCTGTGGAAAGCGAAACAGCGCTTTGGGCGTGTGGCCTCTTCATAAATAAAACATTCCTTTCACAATTAAAGTTCTTGTGCCTCATTGACCTGACACAGCCTCCAGAATACAGCTACTCACAGACACACTAACAGGAATTATGCCCTCTGTTAACATCACTGGGAGGCTTCGTGGAAACCCCGCAGAGGTGGTCAGGAGAGGGTCAGGACAAGGTTACAAAGGTCAAAATGTTGACTATTTTTTATCATAGCACTGTGCTGTGCTTCAGGAAAGACCAGAGAAGAAAAGTTTCTGACAGTTAGGAAAGTATGACAAAAAGAAGAGAAAGCTGAGATTAAATTTGGAAAACCACAGTTAAACTCCCTTTGTCATGCAAACTAAGCGGTCTCTTTGTGATTGCCACCTATTGTAACAGGGCTCAGATGAATTCCACAGCATCCCAAGGCATGGGTTTTGGAGTAGGGTTTATCAGGAAAATTTCTACAGCAGGGATCAGCAAGAGAAGAGGGTAGAAGTGCTTCCTGTCACTCCAAGGCATGCAGGGCCTAGGTGCTGTGCTAGGCACCCTGTGGGTCTGAGTTCAGGGCGAGAGGGCCCCGACTCCCTGTTGTTCTTTCTTTTTATGAAGCAACCTTGGCAGAGGCGTGATGATATGACCAGAAGACTTTGCAGCCAGGCAGTCTCGATTGGCCACCAGCTGCCCTGCACCTGCAGACCTTGGGGTCTGTGGGTTGTCACCCTGGGGTAGGAAATCTTTGGTCCTACAGTAAGCTGAGCATGGATGCAACCCCTCTGCTGGGAGAGAGAGGAGCTTTCAGTGGCAGCCGGTTTGTCCAAGCAGCCCAGAGAGAGCTCATGCGTTAATTTTTGAGAAATCTTGTCACATCACACCCATATACTTACATCTTTGACATATTAGCGCTTCTGTGCCAAGTGTATAGCAATTATAGAGGAAAAAGGACATAGCAGCCTCAAGCTGTATGATACTAAGAGTTACATAATCCACTTTTGGTGAAGTTTTTACTCTTTCTGCAGAGTGCAACAGGAAAAATGTAGCAGTCAAAAGAGCGGTGTTCTAGCGTACGTGGGGCCAGCCTTCCTTAGGGCAGTGACTTAATCCCTCTGATTTTATACTTTTGCCATCCATAACATAAATATAAAAATGGCACCTCCTCATGGGAAGATTACTGTAAAAGTAATCAAAAATCCAATAAAGCTATGGTTTGGTTTTTATCCATTTGGTTTTTGGCTGTGAGCTTACTCTAACAGAGAATTAAACTACAAAATTTGTCCTTGTAGCTAGTGTTCCCCATTAATTCGATTCAGTAAATATTTATGGAGAACTTATTTTAGTGCTAGGCATCGTGCCAAGTCTGGGGATCAAATGGGAAACAAGACAGTGGCCCTGGTCTCAGGGACCTCACAGTCTACATCTAGCACCTTGCTTCTCAAAGTCTGATCTTTGGGCCACCAACGTGAGCATTGCTAGACATAAATAATCTCAGCCTCCTCCCCAGACCTACTGAATGGGAATCCTCATTTTACACTCTCCCCAGGTGATTTGTGCGCACACTGAATTGAGAAAACACTGCTTTAAGAGGGTATTGATCTGGTTGTCCTCCACTGAAACTCGACAAGGTTCAGTCTTAACTGTTAATGGTTTAGAAATAAATCAAACATTCCCTTTGTTTTCTCTAAATTTACTGTCAGTATAACTTGACCCTGTTCCCACCTCCAACAAAGAAGGATTGTGTGTTTGTTGTCACTGCCGAGAGTTACAAACAGGAGCTGGCAGGGAGAAGGAGGAGGCCCACCACTCTGGACACAGGCTTTGGAGGACGGCCTGCCCACACCCCAGTTGCTTCTTATACGCCAACAACAGTAGCCGAAGCCAGTGCTGTCCCTGTGCAGACTCCCACTGAGGCCTTTCTCAAAGAGTTTCCTTCTTTCAAAGAGTCTGTAGGGTGGCCAACCTCCTAGAGGCTGGAGAAAACAAATAAATAGACTCTTCGCTTGTTGGCTTATTAGTTTTTCCTTCACTAAACAGAACTACCTAACTGCAACTTGCGACTGCATTAGTGTGCTCAGGCTGCTGAAACAAAACCCCATAGACTGGGTGGCTCAAACAACATTCTCATGCTTCTGGAGGCTGGAAGTCTGAGATCAGGGTGCTGGCGTGGTTGGGTTCTGGCGAGGGCCTTCCTCTAGACTTGCAGATGGCCACATTCTCACTGTGTGCTCACATGACCTTTCCTAGGTGCAGGGACTTAAATTCTCTATTTTTAAGAAAAGGAACCGAAAGAAAATATATCAGAATGGTTACCTTTGGGTGGTAGAACTATAAGTTATTTTTATTTAATACATACCTATGTTTTCCACATTTTCTCTATGAGTACATGTGGTGGTGTCTGTAATCTGAAGAAAATAATAAATGTTTTCATTTAAATAGTACAAATAGCACTCTATGAGAAAAAAAGAATAGCCTCAGGAGTCTAAATTGATGCATGTTCTTGGGCAGGAAAGAGGAGATTGTGTTAAATAATAAAGCCCATGTTGCTACTAAAAGTGAAAGCCAACACTAATGATATTCCCAGTAAAAGCCTTGACAGACAGGAGCCCCTTGGGCTGGTGCTGGCCGGGACCCCCGTTTTGCTTAGCCATTGCCTTGAGAGTTTCTCTCCATCTTGCTGGCTCTCAGAGGCCACTTGGTTTTGTTTCTGTTTTGTTTTGTTTAATTTTATCAGTAATAATTTTAGGCACTGAAGCAAAAATTCCAGACAGTACGTCCTATGCCAACACTTCATAATTCTCTAAATAATGACATCATGAATATTTATGTCTTGTTATTATTGCTGCTGCAAGAAATGACAGTTTCAGCACAAGTGACCATATTTATTTTCCATCTCACTGCTCAACCCTGAATATTCACTCATCAGCTCCAAGCACCCCAGGGCAGACTTGCTTATGGTCCTGTTAGACAGGTGGAATATTCCTTGAAGAAATGCTCATTTTTCCTGTTCCTGTGCAATCAGAGGGCTGGGGAACCATGCATTCTTCCATCCATGCTTCAAATCTTTATCAAGGGCCTGCTACATGCCAGGCATTATGCAAGGTGCCAGGATACAAAGATGATAAGACATATTCCTTGCCTGCAAGTCTAGTGGGGAGGTAGACATATAAATAGTCCATTATAGTAGAGTCAGTTGAGGGCAATCGTTGGTACTAAGACCTGGGTGCTATGGGAGAAGCAACTCATGGAGACAACATGAATGAAGGCACTAAGGTGAGAAAGAGCACAGCCTGGACAGAACATTACAAGCAGTTCGGTGTTGTCAGAGAGCAGGGAGCATGGGATAAGAATGGCAACTGATCTTGGACGACAGCTCAGTTTGAAGAGCTGGGACCTGAGGGTGAATTTAAAGCATCAAAAACATGACTGCAAGATTGTTGAGCGATTGGTAGTACAGTCCATATGACGTTATGGGGACCCAAACTGGAATTGTGGGGGTGAGTAGCAGAAGATACAGATTCAGAAAATACTTGGAAGAGTAAATCAGAAGGAATTGGTACATCATTATAGGAGGAAGAGAGTATTCATTTGGAAGGGTTGGGGTAGGTGTATCAGGATGTGGAACAAAGAAAAGAAGGAACCAATACATAGAAAAAATTGTAGATTATTTTATGGAAATTTGATCTATTTAAAATATAGAATCTTCCCATCCAGATCCTTGTTGTTTCTTTACAAATATTCAGATCTCCTGGTCCCTCAATAAGGTTTTGTCATTTTCTTCATATAGGTCTCACTCATTTCTTACTAGGTTAATATCTGTGGATTTGTTTTATTTTAATTTCCCTATTGCTATTGTAAATGGACTCTTCTTTGACAACTTATTTTCTGATTGGTTGCATCAGTTAGGATTCTTTTGGTTGCAAATGACAAAAAACTCAAATTAAATTGGTATAAACAAATAATAGTATTTATTGAGTACTTATTGTTGCTAGACATTGATCTAAGCACTTTGTAGGTTATTATCCTTTTAACTCATTTAAATAAAAAGAGATTTATTGACTCATGTCAATAAATGTCAAAAACCATGAGAAGGAAAGTCGAGTTGTCTTTGCCAAAGCTATCCTAGACCAACCAGCCCTAGCTGATCTGCCAGCTGACTGCAGAAGCATGAGCAAGCCCAGCCAAGACCAGCCAAGCTCAGCCCAGATCAGCAGAACCATCGAGCCGTAGATTCATGAGAAATAATAAATGGTTGTTGTTTTATGCCACTACATTTTGTGGTGACTTATAATGCAGCAATAGGTATCTAAAACAGACATTCTCCATGTATTCGTAATAATATGAGTATTAAAGTTAACAAAGGTAACTAAGCGTAACAGGCTAATAATGGGTTAACTTTGGTGGTTGGGAAGACAGCAGGAATGAGATGGACACATGGCTGGAGCCTAAGTGGGTTGCTACAGTGGGCATGCTGACAGCCTAAGGCATTGGAGAACAGGAACAAGAAGTGCTGAAAGCAGAAATAATTTGCAAAAAAAGGTAGCTGGCAAGTCAAACAAATAAACCTACAAGTTTCCATTCACATATTTATTGAAATACCGGTAGGTGGTACAATGTATCTAGGCAAAGATAGAGGAGCCAAGAAGAGACTAATACTTATGAAATGAGCAGAGCATAATGATCCTTGTAGTATGATCACATGCACACCAATAGGATGCCATAGGAACAGGAGAAGGGAGACCAGGCTGGGGAGCAGAAAAATTGAAAGAGAGAAACTGAGCCAAATGTTCCTTTGAAATGAGGAGAATATATTCCCTAGAAATTTGAAAGTTCACTTCACTGAAGTATCTGAATCATGATGCAAACCTTTAAAAAATCTGGAAAAACATTATTTTATTGGCTATATGCTAGAATGGAAGAAGCAGAAAGTTGAGATCAGGAGACCTGAGTTTTGTTTCTACTTGACCTTGGGCTGGCCATAGAATGTCTTTGGATTTTAGTTTCCTTCTTTAGAAAATGAAGACATTAGGTAATTTCTAACATTTCCTCCACTTCTAAAATTCTCCAACTCTCTATACAAAAGAAGCCAGCCATAAAACAGAAAATGTAATTTTGAGAATATTTTATTTACCTTAAGTTTGGTCCAAGAATCAGTTCTTCAACAGGAGAGCTGTATGTAAGAAGAGAGAAAAAGCCAGAAAACTGTTCCTTCAGGAATTTGTATATTAACTATTTCTATAGTCTCCAGATATTAATAGTTCCTACACTAGAACTTTCCCCCATTAATCTATCCTACTCTTTGTGAAATTTAACTTCCCAAAGGTAGCTTTGATCACATTTTTCTCTTGCCCAAAAACCTTCCTTGATTCCCAGCAAACCATATTTTTTTAACGTAAGAAAAATAATTTCAGTCTGGACGCGGTGGCTCACACCTGTAATCCTAGCACTCTGGGAGGCCGAGGTGGGAGGATCACTTGAGGTCAGGAGTTCAAGACCAGCCTGAGCAAGAGTGAGACCCCATCTCTACTAAAAATAAGAAAGAAAATAATTGGCCAACTAAAAATATATAGAAAAAATTAGCCGGGCATGGTGGCATATGTCTGTAGTCCCAGCTGCTCGGGAGGCTGAGGCAGGAGGATCCCTTGAGCCCAGGAGTTTGAGGTTGCTGTGAGCTAGGCTGATGCCACAGCACTCTAGCCGAGGGAACAGAGAGAGACTCTGTCTAAGAAAGAAAGAAAGAAAGAAAGAAAGAAAGAAAGAAAGAAAGAAAGAAAGAAAGAAAGAAAGAAAGAAAGAAAGAAAGAAAATAACTTCAGACAGTATTTTATCCTCAAGGCATTTGAAACAACCATAGACAAAGCTCTTCTTAGAATGATGGAAACTTAACACAGGGAAGTAATTTAGAGGCCATCTAAATTAATTTCTAGACCCACATGTTTAAACTCACATCTTTAAATCTCTGTGCAAAATGAATTTTGCAGAGAATAGAGGAGGTGGTCTTGACCTAACTTGGCAGACTAGATGGAATAAACTAATGTCATAGGCTCAGTTCAAACCCATATCATTTTGTACTGCTAAATTTGCCTCTTCAAGGGAACTTTGCCTGTAATCTCTCCTCCCTCCAAACTTTTTATCATGTCACACTACCAGAGATATCTTTCTAAGACCTAAACCTATGTCATGACTTTGAGAATTTCCCATTCTTACAACATGAAGACCGTACTTGGCATTCAGATGGTGATAACCCTTTGGTATCTGATCTCAACTGAAATCACCTGCGTATAAACACATCTCCAGTTCTTCACCTGTATCTTCTCTGTGTCTCCATCTGTTGCAATTTGACTTTGAAGCTCCCCCATCAAGGAGTGGAGTCTACTTCCCCACCCTTTGAATTCAGGCTGATGTCATGACTTTCTTTGTTCAATACAATGTGGCAGAAATCACAGAGTACCAATTCTAAACCTAAGTCTCAAGAGGCCTTGTCTACGTCCACTCACTTTTATGGAACCCTGCCACTGCCATGTGAACAAGCCCAGGCTAGTCTATTAAATGATGCAGGATGCATCACCCAATCACCTCTCACCACCCAGCCAATCACAAGTGTGGGTGAGGTCATCCTATGCAATCCAGCCACCAGCTACCCACCAGGGCACCACATATTTATGACCAAGCCCAAGTGAAATCAGCCAGGTCAGGCCAAAATCTCCCCATCCCCTTGCAAGCTGGCTTATATACTTATAAGCAATAATAAATACTTATTATCTAAGCCACTTCATTTAGGGTGATTTGTTACACAGCAATAACTTACTGAGATGCCCATCTACTTTCCAACTTCTCCTCCTACTTCCCATGTCATACTCTGATCTTCACTCACCCCATACACCCCATATTACTTGATATTCTCTGAGTATCTCACAATCACGTCTAAATGCTTCTGTTATGTTGCACCCTCTACCAAGGAGGCCCTTTTATCTTTCCTACATTGTGAAAATCTACTCATTATTCAAGATCCAGCTCAAACATCATTCATTCATTCATCAGATATTTATGGAGGCTAAGCCCTGAGGTCTCAAAACTGAGCAAGACAGTCTGTGTGCTCAACCAGCTCACAGTTGAGAAAAAAGGCAAACAAGTAAATAGTTAATGTCACTTTCTTCTTTCTTTTGCTACCACCCTTAAGTAGACTTAATTCTTTCTTATTTCTTCCCAAGCACTCTCATTCCTTAATTATAACACTTCTCACAGCATGATGCCAGCCATAATAATAATAATACCTAACCAGAAGAACTCTTAAGAGTAGATGAGATTACGGAGGCAAAGCCCTTAGCATGGTACCTGAAACATGGTAAGTGGAAAATAAATGTTAGCTGTTGTTATTTTTAGTTGACACACACATTCGTCTCTCCTACTTGACTACGTATAAGCTTCTTGAGACCAGAAACTGAGCCAAATTCATCTTTGGGTATGGAATGCCTACATGTGCCTGTCACATAATAGCACTCACCAGATGTTTGTTGAGCAAATAGCACCAGAAGTATAAGAATCACAGAGCTTGTTGGTGGCCCTAGGGCTCTTGTGTTACACTGGGGCGCCCTCTGCTGTGTATGTATCTGTTCACACATTTGGGTACGAAGCGAAACTCTTGAGGTAGCCCAAGGGAAAGTTTCCAGAAAGGCTTGTTCCAGGCAAAGGATCCAAAGCCTTAACTAGGGGGTACTACACCCCTCTCCGGTGCTATACTTGGGGTCAGTTTATTTTAAAGTTGCAACTACCATGTTATTTGTCTTTTGAAAAAACAAAATGTTTTTGTTCAGGTTTTGTATCTTGTTTAGATCATAAATAAGCCCTCCAGGAGTAATGAAAGAATAAAATAAATAGAATTGGTGGGATAGATGAAAGGACAGATCACAGGACTCCATTTCTTGCTATATTTGAAATCCCTTTGAGAAGAAACAGGAAGCAACTACAGTTGACCCTTGAACAACATCGGTTTGACCTTTACAGGGTCACTTATAGGTGGATTTTTTTTTTTCCAACACAATCAGCCATCTGTATTCTTGAGTTCCTCATCTGCAATCAAATGGACCTAAAATACAGCATTGGCAGGATATGAAAACCCTCAGATAAGGAAGGCCAAGTTTTCACATTTGCAGATTCCTCAGAGCCAACTAGGAGACTTGAGTATGCAAGGTTTTGGTATCCATGGGTAGTCCTGGAACTAATCTCGCGTGGACACCGAGGGACTGCCAAACATACCTGGGACATAATCATCACTTGGAGTTTTAGCTAGACATCTAAATGTAGATGTCTGTCAATTTACAAAGTAACGCCCATGTAAATCACATTTTTTATAAATCAGATTATATGCTATGATTACTTAATCATATTACTGTAAAGAAAATATTTCAACAAGAGGGCTAAAAATTGCAATTACTCTTATAGCAAATTATTTAAAATAATATATTTGCCTGAAAAGAACATCTAACTTATATGTTTGCAGATAATGTGGTATGCTGTGGTGAGAAAGAGATGTAAGGGGAGGGATGACTTTTCCTTTTTGTAAAGACTTTTTTTTACTTAAAACATATTCAAAGAAAGCTGCTCTGAATAACTTAAATAACAGAGCTCTATGAACACTGGTATTATGCCTGGTTATTTTTTAATGGTAGCAGATATTACATATGAAAAAGTTTAAAGGTAAGTTGAGGCCTAGGATTTTATGTTATCTTTTTCCCAGAAGCGATTGCATTTGCTCTGGCAGGCACTGGTAGTCTTGTAACACCATTATCCAATCTGGGATTTAGATGATTCACATCTGATTTCAGGGACTTCCGGCTTGGGCTAAAATGAGTAAACTTGTTCCATGCTCTCTTCCTCAAAACTCATAGAACAGCCATTATAACAATGAGTTTCCCGGGTTTTTTTTATTTTTCCACCTGTAAGTCTTAACTTAGACTCTAGGACAGCCCAACTCCTGTAACTGCACAGCAGGTGTGAACGCAATAGCTCTAAGACAAAGACCCTCTTTTTCTAGTCCGGAGGACCAGGTAGAAGGCGCCTGCAAGACTGTGAGTATAAACGGAATCCTTGTTTTCTTCCTTTTATTAGTCTTCCGGCCCTGCCTTGTGGCAAGTCATGAAGCTGCACCTTTGCAACAGCAGCAGCAGTGTTGAGCTTGCAGCACCTGAAACCCGGAGAAAATCCTTATTACCAGAAGAACTAGGAAAATGAGTCCCTGTGATCTGGAGAATGTTAGGGGAATCTCTATTAATTGTTTTCTTTCTCTTTTCTCTCTACCTTCCTCTCCTGAGGCAGACCCAGTTATGAAAAGTATGCAACACTGAGAGGCTAAAACCCCAGCTTTTTATCCCGGAGACCATGAGAAGGGTCCCTTGAGAGTTAGAGAGTGTTGGAGAAACCATAGAGAGGAGAGAGCTAAAGAAATGGATCCCTTAAATCTGTGTATGAAGTCACTTCTGAGCTCCTTTTAGGTGGAACTGATATGAAGCAGCATAGCAAAGGCTTTGAGAACCAAACTATAGTGTAGCTCCCAACCCGTGTTTCAGAGTAAATCTGGGAGGGACATACATGGAGTGAAACAAAATAGTACTGCAAAGGCTTTAAAAACTGAACTGATAATTGGAACCATAGAACAGAGAAGGCAGATTGGGATTTGTAATCTAAAACTAACCAGATCAATTACTTGCTAAAACTATCAAATTGTCCACAGTACCTTAACAAAACAGAGTCTCATACATTTCGCTCAAAGTGGTAAAATACTAACTCTAAGTAGATTATGAAAATGTATATTACAATTCCCAGAGCAATTACTAAAACAATTATTCAAAGATATATAGTCAAAAAAATAGATAAATTTAACAGAATGTACAGGATAAATAAGAAAGTAGAAACATAAAAACAAAAACAGGAGCAACAATAGGAAACAAATAATAAAATGATAATACTAAGTTCAACCATATCAATAAATATATTAAATGTAAATGATCCAAACACATGAATTAAAAACAGAGATTTGTCAGATTGGTTACAAATCTGGACTTCAATCACTATAAAGTCTGGTTTACTTCTGTTTCATCCTTATTGTCAGGGTAACCAAAAGCTATGGATCTTGCTATTACTTCCCTTCTCTGAGGACTCTGGATTCAAATATTTATTCTTTTAGTTCCCAAAGGTGATCTAAAACACTGCTCACCCTCTCAGCCACTTCTTCAGAATCTAAAGACTAACGGGGAAAAAACAGTCTCACGTGCTGAATTCACTTTTTGGGTTTCCCATTAACTCCATGATCTTAACCCTGTAATTCTTCATTCCCTTTTAGCTCCCCGGGCCTTCAAACAGATTTTTAAAAAAAATTTTGTCCAGGTCAGGTGCAGTGACTCACACTTGCAATACTAGTGCTTTGGGAAGCATGGTGGGAGTATCACTTGAGGCCAGGAATTTGAGACCAGCCTGGACAACATAGCAAAACCCCATCTCTACTGAATATATATATGTCTATATATATATATATATATATTGTCCAGCTTTTCTATATTTTTATTTTTTCAAAAGAAGAGTTGGTCTAAGATACTTCCTATATATTTAAAAATCTAGAAAAAAATGAAAGATTTTTTTTAGAGAAAACATAAATTATCCAAGTTGACTCATGAGGTAGAATATATAAATAATTCAGTAATCTAAGATATTGAATAGTCTAAGATCTATCCCAAATGACTGTATTCCACTAAGACAGTTTTACCAATGAGTTCTACCAAATCCTGAAGAAAAGATCATTTCAATGTTACATAAAATATTACAAATTATAAAAGGAGAATTGAAAACTATCCAATCCATTTTATAAGACCAGCATGATCCTGTTACCAAGCCTAGATTGAACAAGGATAGCACAAGAAAAGAAAATTCAAAACCAATTCCACTTATGAATACAGACATGAACATACTAAATAATATAGTAAGCTGACTTTTGCAGTACAGTGAAAATAAAATATGTTGTGATCAAGTAGGATATACCCCATGAATATAAGTACCTTAATTAATTACCAGGTCAAATGAGAAAAAACTTTATGAGGTTCTCAATAGATGCTGAAAAAACATTTGATAAAGCTAAAACCATATCCTGATTTTTTTTAATTAAAAAATTCATAATAGAAGGGAAACTTTCCTTACCAGATAAAAATTACCTACCAGAAACTTATATCAAATATCGTGCCAAATAGGGAAACCGTAGAAGCAGTCTCAGTTAAGAAGAATTAAATGATATCCTCTGTATCACTGTTAATCAACATATTATTGGAGAACCTAACTGTGAATAAAACCTAGCCAACATGAATAAAAAAGACACAGGGTATATACATTTGAATAAAAAAATAAAATGTCACAATTTGCCTAATATGTGATTGTCCACCTGGAAATTCCAAAGCAACAACTGCCTAAGTACTGGAACTAACAAAAAGTTTAGCAATATGGCTAGATATAAAATAAACATATTATTATAAACATATTAATAAATATATTATTATTAAATTCATAACAATATTAAATTTGTATTATTTTAAAAATATTTTAATTATTTTTAAATTAATAGAAAAATATTCCATTTGTAATAGCAAAAAGCTATAAAATATGTAGGAATAAATCTAATAAGAATACATAAGACTTTAAAAATAAAACTAAAAATTTTACTGAAGGACATTTTTGAAAAAATAGACTAGAAAATTTAGAGAAATACTCCAAGTTCATGATTGGAAATATTTGATCTTTTAATGATGTTCTCTTAAAATCAACTTATAATTCAGTGTAACTCAAATCAAAATCCAGAAGGACTTTTTACAAAATTTGAAAAACTGATTCTAAATGTCATATAGAAAAGTTCCTATGCAAGAATACTTAAGACAAATTTGACTCTGACAAGAAGAGCCAACCTTGTTTACTTGCTAGCATTTTATCTCTATAGCAGCAGCTGTTTTACTCTCCCCTAGTCAGAAAAAAGGAATGACAAAGATGCTTCTGTTCACATTTTTTAACAGGAATGTATTGATGTATTGTTTTTATTTTAAACGTAAATTTTCAAAAAAGGTAAATGAGAAAGAAAGGAATGAGAAAGAGAAAAGCAAAAAAGAATGATGAAATTTTAGTAAAAAGATGAGGATCATTGTCTTATTTTGTCTTCTCTCATCCAACCCCCATCCCCAACACACACACACACACACATACATAAACACACGTGTGCCGGTCAGTGTGTGAGATTTGGGATATTAAATTCTCAAAAGCTTATCTTATACAGCAGAGAGCTGGTGCTCTGTTCTTATAGCCAGACCTAACCTAAAAAGCAAAGCTACAAATTATAATTTATCTAGAATCTACATGTTTGGATACTTTATATTAATACATATTTTTATATCCACTATTTCTGAGGTAGATAACATTATCTCTATTTTTAGATGAGAAAACTGTGGCTCAAGGAGTTTAATTTACTTGTCATAGGTCACCATTCGTAAGTGGCTGAGTCAGGACTAAAACTCAAGTCTACTTGTTGCCAAAGCCCGTCCTTTTTCCACTATGACCTATTGCCTCTCTTCTGAGGAAGAAACTGTGGAAAGAATTCCTTTGGCACACCCCTCAGGGAATAGGATACTGTGTCACTAGGAAGATTTTCTAGCCAAGATCTCGGTGCCTGTGATGATTCATATTTAGATCATGTTCCTTGAGAGTAGGGAAAGATATGAAAGATATCTGTAGGCAGCTGGTTTTAGCATCTGCGAGTTGTAAATAAAGTTCTCAAGGAAACCAGCCAATGTTATTGTAGGGAATCTCAGAGGTCATGGAATCTATTTATTCCTGCCCACAGCTAAAATTTCAACCCTCGCTGAAATTTCCTTTCCACTTCCAGCCTTAATGATGGCTAAAGTGTTTATCAGTAAATAGTCATAGGAAAGATTCTGAGAGATTCAGAAGACTTCTGATTCAGGCCCCCTGAGCCCATCCTTTTCAAGTCACTGCCCCAGTAGAAGACTGAATCTTTAGTACAGGGGCCTGGACTTCTAGCCGGGGCAAGTGTCAATATGTTTTCCAGTCCATAGCAACAGAAACTTGGTCTTGGGCAGCGACACAGTTACACACTTTCAGTTGTATACATGTGGAATGGGATACCCTCTTTGGGCCACAGACTAAAAGAAGCAGATTTTGCCCCATTTCCCCACCTGAGAGCTATGAAGACAGATTCTAATAGAGGAATCCAATTATTCATATTTGCCAGTTGGAAAAACGCTGGCCTGAACATCAGGGGATCTGGCTTCTCACCCCTGCATTGCCACTAACAAATCATGAGTGTCTGTGTAACTTTTCTAAGCCCATCCCCCTTCTATAAAATTTGCTATTGAACCAAATATCTTTGAAATCCCTCTAGCTGAAAACTCCCAGAAACCTTATTGGCGATCTGGTCGTGAGGAGACAATTACTCCCTATGTTTGAAATTAACCCCAAATTATATCTCTTCTATCTCTCTATTGAAACTTGTGCCTATGTCGTGTGGTCTAGTTTAGGTACCATCACTGGGTGTTGTCCAATATGAAGCATTCATTTGAAAGGGTCCACACTTTCTATGTCAAAGTTTCCACCACATTAAAATAGGCTGTGATAGACCTCACCCCTGCTCCTCTTTTCTCCTCTATTCTTTCATATACCTTAATCACACAGATATGGCGACAGAGGCCTTGATCTCAAACATCTTGTAGTCATAGAACATTAAACCTAAAAGTTATGAAATATGATCAAGAAGTTTTTGTTGATGAAAGATGTAAGAAAGAATGATTTTATAAACATGTCTAGGACTTAATCTCACTTAGCTAGAGTCCTAATAGCTTCAAGGAAACTCTAGCCAAATAAAATGTGAATAAATTTGTCCCTTCCAGAAAATAGAAGACATTACAATGAAGGGTTATAATCATGTGTAACTAAAATAGTATAGTAACTTATAACAACTCATATTTCAGGGCTGACTTCTTTTTTGATTGACATTCATATGGAAAAAAAACCTTCTGATATCTTTTTTCAAATCATCATAACTAATATTCAAAAGAACATTTGCTGGTTTTGAATAGCAAGTGAAAAATAATGCTTATCAAAATATACATCCCGCTATTGGGAACTAATACATCATTTTCTCCTCGCAGAGATAATCCTTCATTCTTATCTCCGTAGATGAGTGGCCATGTGTTTTGTACAGCTAGGTCTGAAGAGTTGGGCTTGCTTTGCCTTTTACCTGTAGATAAAAATGATCAATCCTTTTATCTTGGAGTATTAATCTGCAGATTAAATACAGCCTCAGCTGAAAGCCCATATCAATCATTATGATGTCAGAATAAGCATATCCAGGACACTGAAAATACTGGGAAAAGAGAAAATAGAACCAAGTACACAGGTCATCAAGGGAAATATATTTATTTCACTATATACATCTTTTTCAGGAACAGAATGGTACATGGCTCAGAGTCTAATCATCAATCATATTAAATGTCAGCGATGTGATTTTTCCTAAGTGACATTCAAAATGAACTGGTCCAAAGCCATCCTTAAAGTCAGTGACATATGGTATAATGAAAAATGTATCTCAGGTTGGCATGGCAGTCTCTCAAATTGCATATGGTTGTCTCTCATTTCCAAAGTCAAGATTTTGGAAAGGGTGATGGTGTTATCACATGTGACCAAACCAGATCTCACAAGTTCAGCTTCCCGTTTATTATGTTGATCCGAAATATAAATGTGATCCCAGTCATTCTGACAGGGTGGGGTGGGGATGGGAGTGGTGACTTGCAAAAAGGGCTTTGCGCTTGCCATTGCAGCTCTCCCACTCTGGGATTCCAAGTGTCGCTCTTTCACTCAGGGAAATCCCGAAAGTGATTGTAAGACACTACAAATGCCTTGTCATTCTGAATGAATGGAAAGCTCAGTGGGGATGCAGCAAAAGACAGGAGCAGCTTTCATGTTAAACTGTCAAATAATCACCACAAAACCTCTGGGTATCTGGAAAAGTGGCCACCGTGCAGTCAAATTAGCTTAGGACTTGGCAGGGTGTGTGTGATGTGGGTGGTGGGTATCACTCACTGTGCATGTCATCATTGTAGACACAGCATGTGTTGAAAATAGACTTTTTTCTCCATGTCCTTTTCCAGGCTGTGTCAGAGGAATAGAAAATGAGTAAGCAGTTGGAAGAGAGGGAACTCGCAGTCCTATCTGGGTCAGATAGTATTGCCTAGAACCTGCGAACACTGTCCCCAGACTGATAGCTCCTCACACAGACCCCGGATGGAACTGGTGCTGCTGAGAAAACTCGTTTTTCACTTTATTTACCCAAGGACAAAGAGACAAAGTTCTGAATTTTTAAAATCTGAAGTCTAAAGTAGACTGTTTTATGCTGATTTTTTAATCATTGAGTGTGGTCTGATGGCTAGGAAAAAGGTAAAGGTCAAATGGAGACATAATTTACAAAGACCTATTGATGTTTAATGTTTCTAAAGCTATTAAAATTTGAATGGCAGTTCCAGCATCTTCTCTGAAAATATGTCAGAATAGAACTCTTGCATACAAGTGAACAGATCATATGTCCTAGGGTATAAAAAATAACTCTTATTAAGTGGCGCTGTAAACAGGGTCTGAATCTGTAGGTATAAAAAAGACAAAATTGTTTGGTAGACAATCTATAGATCCAGTGTGGGGACTGACAAGGAATTTGGGATGCAGGGTGCAAGGGAAGATTTTCCCGGAGAGATGAGGAGGATGAAGAATGTAAATTTGTATTAATAATTTAAGGGGACGGGGGTAAGAATTGTGTGATGCCTCTGAGAAAGAGGAAATGTGTGAACTCAGTCCAACAAGAGCCAGATTCCCTGATAATATTAAAAATGGAAATCCTGGGGGGTTGGTGAGAGAGAACGTTGTAGATTAGTGGTTCTCAAACTTTAGTGATGAGTATAAGAATCCTCTGGGGAGCTGGTTTAGGATGTAGCAAGCAAGATCCTGCTCTTAGAAATTCCCGTTCAGTAAGTCTAGGGTTGGTACAGGAATCTACATTGAAAAAGTATTTTTTTTAACTTATCTGTATTTGTTACAAGTTTTAAGTGGATTGTGACTTGGACACTACATTTCTATTCACAAGCCTCACTTTTCAAAACAGTTTTACAACACATATGGGTAGGGCTTATAATTTTGCTCCTCTAAACAATACTTCTTCTTTGGAAAAAAAGCCCTGTGTAGAGTTTGAAGTTGCTTTACTTTAAACATACTTATTTCTAGAGGACTAGTAGTATATGCAGTGAAAAAGTATTTTGAATAATATTATTCAAGTAATACTTGCATTTTGAGAAATACATTGTACTTTTCAGGAGCAAAGAAATCTGCAATTTGCCCATCCCTTCCCCCTGCTTAAAAAAAAAAGTCTCGCAAGTTTCCCAAAGTGTTTTATTATTCTTCTTTAAAGAAATGTTGTTGAAATATAAACAGCAACAAAATCACCACCCCACCAATCCTCACACTTTTTTAAAAGTGCACCAAACTTAATACTTTTATTAAAAAAGTAGTACTACGTATCAAGCATTGTAAACATTTTACTAATGTTATAATAATATTAGCTATAATACATTGAGCATTTACTAATTGCCAGGCACTGTGCTAAGCACTTGAAAATATTATCTAACTTAACACAGTAGTCCTACAAAGAAGATATTATTCTCTATCTTTTAATTGATATATAATAACTATACATATTAATATTTATTACTATCATCTATTTTTATAGCTAGGGACATTAAGGCTCACAAAAGTTTAGTATTAATAACTTGTCTGAGGTCACATATTAGTAAGCAAAGTACAGCCTGTGAATCCAAAGACCATGCTTCTTTCCAGTGCTTTATTTTGAAATGATCTAATGAGTGGGAGATGAAAATTACCATGTGACAAATTCCTGCCAGCGTGTATAACCAGCTAATGCTGTAGATGGAGCTGTCATTTCCACTTAATCCCCACAGATAACACTGACACATTGAAAACAGCTAATCAGCCATAAATATTCTCCTCTCTTACTATCCTCTGCTCAATTGACTGACAAAAGAAGATTCTAGGGCTTCTTTCAAAGTCTTGGGAAACAGAGTATTGTATAAATTGCAAACCACGTATGACTGAGCTGTAGAGCAATTAAGGTATTCACCTGGAGGCTTCCAACATACACCATGCCTGCAGCACTTTCAGCCCAAAGAAAGGGAACTGGAATGGGCCTTGTGCCCTGGATCAATTACCCAATATTGCAGAGGGGAGGAGTTCTGTCTGCTTGATCTCACAGTTGGAGAGAACTGGATTTGCCTCTCAGCTCTGTGTTTTAAGGCCAGTCACTTGTCCTTTCTGAGCTTAAGGCTTCTCACTTTTAAGGTGCAAATAAAGATAAATACTTCGCAAGATGAAAGAGGATTAAATAAAATAGAATATATGAACATTCTTCACACACGGTAGGCATGCAATAAGTTTTGTTTAAATATGCTGTTTATACATGAAGTTTGATCTGAACTTTAGGCAGCTTGAAAAATGGAAATTTCTCCAGTATCACCCTGGTTGTAGATGAACTCAAAAATATGCTCAACACATTGGGCTTTGATGAGTAATTCATAAACATTGTCAAATTGTTCAGGGCGGTGATAGGGATAGATCAAAAGAAGCAGGCATCATGAATATTTCATAAAGAAGCAAACTGCCTTTGGAAAAGCTGTTTCAACTGTCTAAAGTTTTAAAAGAAGTTTGGTTCACTCATTAATCTAATAGAACTTTAAGAACTAGAACTTTTCTTCCTACCTCTTTTTTATTACACTTTGGTGAACACAGATGAAGCACCTACTCATTGAAATGGGTCCATGTCTATTTCAAAGGTTTTTATAGATAACCAAGTAGTCATTTGATGTGTTCAACACATACTTACCTAACGATGATGATGGACCAGCTAGAAACTAAACATTAAAGACAGTGCCCATAGACAAGGAACACACACGAGAGAGACACACAAACCAATACAGTGTGACAGAAGCTGAGTGTTTAGGCACAAGTCCCAGAGAAGGAAGTTACCTGGGGATAACTTCCAAGGGATTGTAACAGTTAATGGCAATCTTAACAAATGAGCAGGAGTTAGCCAGGAAAAGGAAAAGAGGGGAGTTCAGGCAAAGGGAATAGTGCACGGGCACCACAGCAGAAGAGAACATACTTGAAAACTGCAAATAGTAGGAAATGGTTGGGAACGAGAGTGGAAGTGGGGCACGTGGGCCAGGTCAATGGAAGAGAAGCTACAGGTAGATGTAGATCAGCTAAGAAGGATCTTCTGTGCCAATATTTTTTAAAAACCTGCTGAAAACAGGAAAATGATAAAATATATCTACAAGAATGATAGCATATTCAGAGGAAAAGGGAACAGAACCAGTTTAGTGTATTTCGTGGCTAACAACTTTCTGGGGGTGCTCTAGGCATTCAGGACAGGAGGCTGGATAGTGAGCCGGCTGAGGAAGGCTCTGGGGATGCCTTGTAGGAATAGCATAGGTCAGGCGAGAATGGCGGAAAGAATTGTGTTCCAGTGAAGCTAAAGGGACAGCAAGGTGATAGGGAATAGATGTGAAAAAGAAAAAAGGGGCTGTCCCCTTGAGATGGCTTAAATTAGAGAACAATGGAATGAAAGCACTGCCATTTTATGGCCATTTTCACACACCCCTGTCTGGGTCAATGGAGCAAAGATGGACATGTGGTTAGGGAAGCTGATCAGGCTGAAGTACCTTGGAGTTCTTTTCATAGAGCTGTGGCTTGGGACATGATTTATCTGGACAATTTCTTATGCCTTATGGAGCCAACTATATGACAGCCCCAGGGATAGTAGTTGGGGACTAGATGTTGCCAGAAATGGATAAAAAAAAAAAAAGCTGGTGTATTTATTTCAATATGAGAATAGTCAGATAAAAATGAGATGTTCCAAAGGATCTTAGTAATGAATTTAGAGACAACTGGAAGGAAAACCTAAGCCAGCACTGCAAGATCTCTCTCTCTTTTTTTAATTCAAATTGTTGGTTGGCTTTGTAATATGGGCAGCTCAATCCCGAGACATGCTGGGATCTTGGCATACTACGACTTATGCAAGAAGAGAATGTCACCCAACAGAGAACTGCTTAATAGGGTGAGATGATGAGTGGGAAGAACTGGTCTAGCTGCTGTGGAAAAGGTGACCAGATGGCCCAAGGCCCAGCTCTCTGTAAGCACAGGCATGGTTCAAACAATTGTTGGTGGCAAGAGGTCCCTTCCAGTGAGTGAGGCATGCCTGCGAGGGGTGCCAGAAGTAGTCCAACTTAGAAATCAGAGAGATGGGATCAGAACTGTGAGATCTGCTTTTCTGGGACATAACTACAGCCAGTAGTTGGAGAGGTACTCTGTGCTTCATCTATGCCCGAATTTGTCATCCCCTACAACCTTTGGTGTTTTATTCCTGCTATTCCTTCTGCCTAGCATCTCCTCCAACAACACCCTCTCCTCTTGTCAAAGAACTTAGCACACCATTGTAACTGCTTATTTATATATCTGTCTCCCCCACTAAATCATATGCTCCGTAAGGATGGAGCTTGGCTATCTCATTTGCCATTTTATCTCCAGTGTCTAGTAAATGCCCAACACATAGAAGTTGCACACTAAGTACTTGTTGAACGAATGAATGAACTAAAGAGAAAGAAGCTAGGGGCCGGGCGCAGTGGCTCACGCCTGTAATCTTAGCACTCTGGGAGGCTGAGGCG
>VBSM01001265.1:64662319-64673817 GCA_008086735.1 Cheirogaleus medius
AAAAAAAAAAAAAAAAAGAAGCTAGAGTAAGATCAAACCATGAGCTGGAACTTCAGTTAGTAACTACTTGGATTTTGCCATAATGACAAAGATTCCTGAATGTAGAGGATATTACATAATTCCTAGCCCCACAACTAAAGTTGTTCATGGATGTCCTACCCCTACAAAGGTGGCCCATAATATGATCTGAAAATAGGTCCTATTGGTAGATTCAGTCAAAGGAAATCAAAGAAAGGAAGTAAGGACTGACAAGCAAAGAGAAATCACGTACAGAATTACAATCGTTACCTTGATCTAACTAGGCTGATATTGTAGAATGCTAAAGAATGTGAGGGTAAAACTTAAAACATAATCAAATGGTTTGGAGATCTATCATAAGGCGTGATTTGTATGCAGTCCCCAACAAGATTAAGATGACACTTTTGTCATCCTGTCTTCACCACTTACATCTCATTCGTGAGGTTCCTGATCCTCCGTTCCCACCTCAGCAAAATGGCATAATGTGTGGAAAGTGCCTAGTACAGAGCTTCACCTATAGTAGACTCAATAAATGGTATCTGCTGTGAATGTCGGCACCAGGACTCAGACTGCAGCGAAAGGCCAGATGGGCCGATGTCTGAAGGGAATGTTGTGTTCCCCATGTTGCCCATTCCCCTCCCTGCCCCCATACACACACCTTCTCAAACACATACCCAAATACCAGTAGATTCTCTGAGGTTTTCTGCAAGGGAAAGATTTCTAATCATCTACCAAGGGCCCTAGAGGCACACGCCCATGAGTAGGCGTGCTGCATACGGAATCATTGACAGTTGCACGTCCATATGTGTAGTCTAACTCTGCAATTGGAGACAGGACATTTGGGACCATGCATTGCTATTTCCCAGTGTGGGTGGGAACCTCCTGAAACATATTTTTTTCTTTAACTATATGAGAGTTCTGAATCCTGGCTGTGCATTCCAATCACCTGGAGTCCTTCTAAAAAAAAGAATAATATTCAGGTTCACCTCCAGACCAATTAAATTAGAACGCCTAAGAATGGGGCTCAGGTGTAGATGTTTTTGCTAAAGGTCCCCAGGTGATTCTAATATGCTAATCCCAGCGTAGTAGTCTGCAACCACAGCAGTGGTATTGCTTAGGAGCTTGTCTAAAATGTAGGCTCTCAGGCCCTACCCCAGACTGAATTCAAAATCAGAAATGAATTGGAATCTGCACTTAAATGAGACCGCCAGGTGATTCCCAATCACATCAAATTTTGAGAAGCAATGGTTGGTATTAGTGATTCTCAACTCTGGCTGTACATGGTAATCATCTAGAGGACTTTTTTCTAAAAAAAGGCAGGTGCTTTGGTTTTATTCCTTGAGATTTTTATTTAACTGGTCTGAGAAGGACCCAGCATCAGTATTTTGAAAAATCACCCCTGAGTTTATTGACTTTCTTTGAATGCAGCCAGGGTTGAGAACTATAATGCTATGTAGGCAATACTGCAAAGCACTGTAGTAATTGATAGGTCGAATTCTCAGGAAGTAATGCCTTCATGAAAAGGTCTACAAAAGATAATGTTTAACAAATTTCCTTTTCTCTGTGGTTACCTCAGAATAACAGATTTGGTCTATCTAACATGGGATATTCTAGCAAAATGTTTAAGAAATATCTATTTCAAATGTCTCTTTTATAAACACATTATGTAAATTTGTATTTTCTATTTTCCTTCTTTTATAACTGTAGTTTATTAATGACTAGCTCTATTTGCATAATAACAATAACCAAACTGGAATATGCTACTCTTAGAAACATGACTCATGTTCTGGTTTTACTCAGTATAAATAACTTTAAATATTTATATGAAAACAGACATGAAGATATTATAGGGTAGAATATACTTTTCTTGTGAATTCTAAAGACAAAACACAAGACTTCAAAGAAAATTTTGCACTTTTAGCTAGCAATTCAGGCTATGCCCTAGACCTCCTAGTGGAATGGATTTATTCTCCTTCTGCCCTTGGGACTAGTTTAGGGGAGAAGCTTGAGGAGCACTGAACCAATGGAATTATTTGAAATGTGACACTCTTCGTTGACTTGGTTTCAAATCCTCAGCAGTTGGAGTATCTTGGCTTATCTCAAAAGCTAGAAATACCATAGCATTTGTCACTTCGATCCCAGCCAAGGGTCAAATGCTGTATCACACATACAAGCTGAAATAAATTCTAGAACTTGTTTTTGTGGTTGACTTAACTTTATTCACATGAGAGTTACAGGGGCTGACAAAAACTTCCTCTAACATCCCTTCTGGTGGGGTGAATTAGAGTGTGGGTGCAGACAGTGTGGGTTGAAGGGATGTGTGGTGAGACAGATTGCGGGCTTTTTGCAATTTTACATCATCATGAATCCAGTTTCATTTTAACCTTGTGGCTTGTCTAACACATTTGCAGTAAGAGTTGGGGGATAAATCTAACGCTCACTGGCAAATGCTTGGAAGACCTTGAGAGCAGCATCTTTAGAGAATACATAATCGATCCTAGCACTGGGGCACATCAGACACTGTGAGTGCAGGTCAGAGGTGCCCTGAGGTGCCGAGGACGGCATCCCATGACAATGACGGCAGCGGGATCTCAGGGCATACAGCAGACAGCTCCGGAGTGTCTCAGTCCATCCCCGGATCGTGGCATGGCCTCTCAGTACTGATAGGACCTCACAAGAAGCCACATAATGATCACTGTAACCAGGACAATGGTGAAGTTGATGAACAGCTCCCGGGTGGACCACTCCATTCTCAGAGTGGCTTGGTGAGAACTGCAGGCAGACCTCTGAGGGCACACGAAGACTCCTGGCTTGTCCTCACCCCCTAGCAGAAAGTAACAAAGAAAACGTGGGGAGATTAATGAGCATTCCTGTAAGACAATTTTTAATCTTTCCTCAAAGAAAATAGAAGTGTTATGGAAAGGGAGAGTGTCACGGGCTAAATGGTGTCCCCTCAAAGTCTATATGTTGAAGTCCTACCTCCCAGTACCTCAGAATGTGACTATGTGTGGAGATAGGGTCTTTTAAGAGGTAAATAAGTTAAAATGAGGTCATGAAGGTGGGCCCGAATCCAGCATGACTGGTGTCCTTATAGGAAGAGATCGGGACACAGACACATACAAGGGGAAGACCATGTGAAAGCATGGGGAGAAGATGGCCATTTACAAGCCAAGGAGAGAGGCCTCAGAAGAAACCAACCCTGCCAACACCTTGAGCGGGGACATCTAGCCTCTTGACTTTCTTTGTCCTAGAGCTGCAACTCTTCCCCGAGTCTCCAGTCAGCCAGCCTACCTGTGGAGTTTGGACTTGCCAGCCTCCAGAACCATAGGAGCCAATGCCTTAAATACACTTCTCTCTCTCTCTCTCTCCCCCCACCCCCAACCCCATTGGTTATGTTTCTCTGAAGAATCCTGACAAATAACAGAAAGCCTGACTTCTCTGACTAATGTCATAAAGACCAACATTTTTGTCCTGATTTTTTTCCATGATTATTGTATTGATGCTTTTGATAAAATACAAAATATTACATTTTTCTCTCTCCAACTTGTGTGTGTGTGTGTGTATATATGCATGTGTTCACTCTGCTAACTTAAGAGTATCAACAAGCAGAGGCACCAAAACAGAAAAATGTTATGGTTTAGTATTGCTCTTGCTTGGAATCACATGTGGAAGATGTTTCAGGCTGCTATAGATCTTCATCTAACCCTGGTGAAAGCACAAAGTAGTTTCAACAGCTGTGTGGCCTCTGACAAGTCCTGCGTTGGGCACGGAGCCTACTGGGATTAACCAAAAGCCCCTCGCATAGCAGGCACTCAATCCAAACAGCAAGTGTAAACCTCATGGCTACTTCTCTTTCAACAAGGGCTTGTGCCAGCTATTTTTAGTCAGGTCCAGGATGTGCCTAGATTGTAAACACTTCAAAGAGCAGGGATGGTATCTTCATAATGTGTACAGATTATGTATGCAGGAAATCATACTTTGAGAACAATTGCAGTGCAGTCAATTCAGTTATTACCTTCCGTGATGAAGTGTAATTGGTACTTTGTTCATGCAATCTAAATGAAATTAAAGACTTCTCTGTTTTAGATAATTTGGATAATTAGATATCTACATTTTAGATACATAAGACAAAAGTCTACTATGGAGTGAAAAGTTTTAGGGAGAAAGAGTGTTATGTTTGTTTGCTAAGGGTGGGAGCTCAAGGAGCTGAAAGAGTTGTTAGCAAGCTTTTGGCCTGAATGGTATTTTAAAGCCATTTAACCTGACCGAATTATTCATTGTAATTACTGTATTGGTTGTATTATCAATAGACCTAATTATTAATTGCATAAACACCAGCTGAAAAACCATTTTTCATATTATGTAATGGTTAGTATTACAAACAGGTTCCAATTAGATGGCGCCAGCCAGTAGGTTATTGAATCCTGGTTTGAAATATGTCCAATGATAACAGATTTATGTTTCATTTCCCTTTTAATTTTTATCCATCTTTTTTGGTCTTCAGCATAAAGGAAATACTAAATTGCCAATGAAAATCCTTATAAAGATTGCTTGGAGGAGAAAGTAAACAGAAGAAAACAAATGAATAAAGGAAAAGAGACAATGTATAAGAATGTACACAACGGCAGAGGGGAACAGGAAGGAAATGAGCCCAGTCAAGAAGCCTGAAGGCAAAGGAATGAGAATCTAAGACAGTCTCTCCCTTTTGAACTTACCAGTGAAATCAAACCCTGGTCCAAATACTCATTTATTTGGGTAAGTTCTCAAGAAATGCAGAGATATGCAGAAAATATGAAACCCAGTTTATGATGATTAAGACAATCCAATTCAGGAAGGGCAGAATAACCATCCCACCAAACCTGCCAATTAGATTAAGCTCTTAGATAAAGGGAGTCATAGATAGCGGTCCAATAGGAATATACTTGGAAAATAAGGAAAATGGACTTGAAAGCTGTTCCACAACTCTGTTCATGCTACCTTCACGGAAACTCAGGCAAGTGTCATTGTGATTTTTATCTTTCCCAAGATTACAGCTGAGAAACTGACTTTTAGAGAGAGGCTAAGTTGTTTATGTAGTGACAGATAGCAAATTAGAGGCAGAGCTAGAACTGGCAGACTGGAGCTAGTTACTAGAATCACTCTATAGGAGTGATTACAAGAATGAACTATTACTATAATTAACTGGCCTGTCTAAACAGAGTTAGCGTAAATTTTCAACCACTTTGGAAAACAATTTGGCTTTTTAAAAATTAAAGTTGAAAATGGTCATTTGCTAACATCTAGCAATTTCGCTTCTACCCTAAGATACTCAAGTACATATGCACCAGGATACATATACAAGAAGGTTCACAGCAACATTTCCACAATAGCCCAAACTGGAAACAACATAGATGTTCATCAACCATAGAATGGATGACAGATTCGTGATATGTTCATACATTTAAATATTACAGAGCAAAGAAAATTTGTGAACTATATACACACAAGATGGGTAGATCTCAAAAAAATAATTATTGAATGAAGGAAGAACTTACAAAAGAAACAATGTAATTCCATTTATACAAAGTCAAAAATCAGGAAACTTAATCATATAGAATGCCGACATAGATGGTAAAACTATGAAGAAACGCAAGGGCCAGATGATCCCAATGTCTTGGGACAGAAAATCAGAAGGGGGTGGGGTGATCAGGAATGGACTTCTGGGTGCTAGCAATGATGTTTATTGACCTGGGTGATAGTTACAAAGGCCTTGCCTTACAGTTATTGTATCAACTGCATATGTTTATACATTCTTCACATTTGGGGGTCATCTCTGAATTGATATACATGCTGCCCATCACATACTTCTTGTTTTTCTGTGGTTTACCTCTTACTGTTTCTTGCACTTTAATGGTGACCTTAAATATTTGTTGTTTTATGTATTTTTAAATAAATAAAACAGAGAGTTAAGGTGAGAATTTCTAATGTATTCAATTCAATCAACACATATGCTAACTGCAAGATGTGGACATGACTTTCACACACATTTATAGTCTTTAGGAAGAATGAACCAAAGTTAGGCAGAAATTCAGATCAGCAAACTTCCATTTTTCTGCTGTTAACCCACAAAGATGCTTTTGGCTTCATTTTAAACCTTCCCTGGAGTCAAGTTCACACCATATGATGAACTAAAAACCAAAAATGCTCTGAATAAATTGTACAGGAAGTTTGACATTGACTTTTGAATGGAGGCTTTGAGACGATGGAAGACAGACTTTCTTCTATGACACGAAAAAAAAATGTTTTAATACTAAGGGAGAAAATGCATACCATGAGGATAGAGAAAGGAGAACAGAAATCAATAATAGTCACTTGATATCTTAAGCAATATTGTATACATTAAGAAATGTCAACATTCCTCTCTGCCTTTCTCTTTTGCAACTTATATATACACACACACTCTATGGTAAACAGAAAAGTCAGTTACCTGAAGAGGGTTAAGGACACACCCGGCTGCGAATTGGTTCTCTCCTCTCTCCCCAACTCTGGCTCCAACTCTTGCTCACCTCCCAGGCTGCCTGGACTCCTGGACTCTGGGCAGGGCCTAAAGTAGTCCGAGGGAGGTGGCAATCACTGTGATGTCATTGACGAAACATCTCAAAGGAACAACCTCTGAAGGTTCCAGGCTATTTGTGTTCAGGGGGACATGGAAATATGTTGACTAAGCCTTTGTTCCTTTGGCTGCAAGTTTGCTACCACCGGAACTTAAAAACCTTCCTGTTTCCAGTTGACTTTTTAGTGCAACTGATGTGGCTTTCAAATTTCTCTTTTACATCTTCATGACTATCTCTAACATGTCTTTAAAACATCATAAACCAAGAGAGATAGACTAATTTTAACCAATCGATGCTGCATTTGGCTGTGCTCCCTACTCAGCCTGTGAAGGCATAAAAATGTGACTACATTTTACCACTCATAGCTTTAGTTATTTGAAATGTGAACAGCTCTCTGCCTTACGCCCACACACGCGCACGCCCGTCCCCCACACTCCAGAATTCAATAAGCATCTTTAGCTCCCTCAAAACTGACTTTAGTCCAAGCAGTGAAAGCTATCCCTTTAGTCACCTGCTCCACATAACTTTCCAGCTGAGCTGTGCATTGCAAGTTTACACATGAATCTACAGTTTCATCTGAAACAGCCAAGGAAGCCACGGTTTGTGTATCTCTGTCGTAAACTAACACAGCAGCAAACTCAGACAGCTTCACCTCAGTTGTTTGGATAGATTTGGGTAGAATGAGAACTCATTAAAATTAGTGAAAAACACGAGTTATAGAATATATCTGAAAGAAATAAAATTACACAACTTTCAAACATAAACACTGACTAAAATTAGACTGTTAGGATGAGTTTGTATTCAACATTTATCAGGTGTTTGGAGGTAAATGGAGCCCCTGAGATGTTTAATTGGACTTGAATGCAGATCAGTTAAGCACTTTAAACGTGACCCCAGCAATGTGTTTGCTAAGCAAATCCTTTCTTTAGAGATAAAAATGGGGGAACTCTTGGAAGGGAAGAAGTATCACTTCCTTCTCAAGTGGAGTGTTTACACCTTGCTGTAACATTTGAACTTTCGCAAGAGATGTAATAATTTTGATAAAAAAATTCTTAACCATAATAAAAAAAAACAGAGAGAGCAAATCTCCCCTCTGAATTCCAGTTGGGGTCAATCAAAATGATGCATTCTCAGAAAGCATCAACAAAATTCTCTATTTAGTTGTGTTCATAGTCAAATCTTTGCCACCATTCCTCATACCCAGGATACATTCCTAAAAGAGACTTTCCATTCCATTTCCTTGTTTCAACATAAGCCCAACGATGGGTAATCTTAATACAACATTCTGTCGCCGCTTGCCTTATAAAACGATGGCTTGCTGAAGTGACAGATAGTGTATAATAATTACAAGGCAATCGAACATTGGCAGTTATCTGTTGCCATCTGGAAAACTCCTTGAATGTAGTCAGATTTCTGTCTTTTGCCTACCAGCCCTTGCCAGATTGTTTCAAATGCTGCGAATGTTCTCCTAGTCACCAAATCACACTCATTCCTTTTTGTAACCACTCAAAATTATTTTTTGTCTAATTAAAAAGTTATATATTTATTGTAGAAATTTTGGAAACACATAAAAGCATTTTAAAAATTTAAATTGCCTTTAAGCTCGCCACCCAAAAGCGGGGGAAAAAAACTTTTACATTACTTTTTATTCGTATGTTTCTGATTGCATAGACACAATCTCAAATTCCTAGAATATTTTTGGTAAAGGAATCTGATACTTGAAAAACCTTTCTTAATTTATTTGGAATCAAAGTATTCATACTATACCATGTGTGAGTGTTGGGTTTACGGGACAGCATTTATTTCGTACATGTCAGAATATAAATTAACTCTACAACATTGAAAATGTTAACTACGATGGAGAAATGTTAACATATCACCAAACCAGCTGGCCAATACTGCCAATTAGGTAGAATTAGTCAATTTAAAGTAACTTAGAGGAAAAAATCTACTGCTCGTTTGACTGAATTGGTAAGTCAACTTGGTTTGTCTATCTGATGGTCTCATTTAAGCATATCTAATGCTGTATCAGGGATCATTGTGCTCAGTACATTAACAAATTTCCAGACTTCAGAAGTCTCTGCACATTAGTAGTTTCTTTTCTGAGCTCATGAGAGAGTGGGATTACACTCAGAATTTAGCTTGTCACTAGTATGGCCTAACCCTCTACAGAAAAAATGTACAAGTCACCCCAAATCACCTGAAACTCTTCAAAGACCTAAGGGAGAGTTTTACTCTGAGGATCTTGCAGGTTCATTTTTTTTAAAAAATCAATATTATTGTGTCTCATTCAACAAGTTGAGAATGACAAAATTTCAAACGTCAGTACCAAAGCAAATTCATCCCTTATAATTAACCCTACTTAATTCTGCTGATACTTTCCTTCCTGCAAGCAATTCCTATGACTTAGCAGCATTCATTCCGTATCAACTTTCTTTCGAGGTGCTGTTCTACCCGTCAGCAGGAGGACGTACTAAATAATCTTTGACTTTATTTCTATGCCTATTAATCTAGAATGTAGCCAAGGACCAAAAACATCAAGAAAACAGCATGTATTGAATCTCTAATGGTATTTATGTCCCCCACCACCATCACGCTATATATTTTCAGGTATAAATATTATATATACCCTCTGAGAATCAGTGCTGAGCTCTTGTGCCTGATTAGTTGCTAAACTACCTTGTTTAATGGATTCCCCACTTCCATCCATCTTTTTACTTCGAGAAGACCATATGTCAGTCCCTGAATTCTACAAGTGTATGACACAATGGAAGAAGTCACCAAGGCCCTGATGAAGGTGATGAGCTCTTACCATGGTACAGTGAGGAGCAAGATCACCACAGTGCCTTTTTCACCTTCCTGTCTTCACATCCAGCCGGTGTTGGAGCTGCTGAGAAGGAAAATGGCAGCTTTCTGCTATTCTCTCTCGCTTTCCCAAACACATGAGTACAAGCCTAGAGAGAAAACAAAACCTGCTTCTCGAACTTTTCTTTATGTCACTATTGCCACAGCCATCGTGCAAGGCTTGCCCTTCTGGCCACTGGGAAAGCCCAAGAAAATATCATGAAGATGCTTGAGTGGTCTCTGTCCTGCTAATTCAAACATTTTAGTTCAAGCCATTTGTTCCCGTGAAAGTGAAAAGCACATGGACCTTGGAGTAGCAAAAACCTGCATTTATCTTCTGAATTTTCTACTTTTCTTAAGTAATATTAAGAAAATTATTTATCCTTTCTGGGTCTCAGTTTCCTCATCTATAATATGGGAATATTAATAACTCTCGAAAATTTGTAAGAAGGATCCAGTTGATAATGTATGTAAACCACACTGGAATTTGGTTTTTTGGTTTTTGGGGTTTTTTTGGAGACAGAGACTCACTTTGTTGCCCGGGCTAGAGTGCCGTGGCGTCAGCCTAGCTCTCAGCAACCTCAAACTCCTGGGCTTAAGCAATCCTTCTGACTCAGCCTCCTGAGTAGCTGGGACTACAGGTATGCGCCACCATGCCCGGCTAATTTTTTCTATATATTTTTAGCTGTCCAATTAACTTCTTACTATTTTTGGTAGAGACGAGGTCTCGCTTTTGCTCAGGCTGGTCTCGAAGTCCTAAGCTCTGATCTGCCCGCCTCAGCCTCCCAGAGGGCTAGGATTACAGGCGTGAGCCACAGCGCCCGGCCCACACTGGGATTTGATACCAAAGCAATATGTGTAAAAACAAGCACAGAGCCTGCCAGCCCCATAAGTTAAACCATGCTGGCTGGGTTTTTTAAACATTATTATTCATAATAATTAAAAATAAATAAATAAATGAATGACAAGGAACTTCTTTCTTTTGAGCAACTGCAAAACTTCTCTTTTCATTAACGACCAAAGGGGAATGGGAATGGGCTGAGTGTCACTTAGTGTAAAAATTCTTAACACAAGCATGAGTATAAGGAGTGTCCACGTGTGGAGTCACAGCAAACTTGGCATCTGTGACTCTCTCGCCACCCATGTGCCCTTCAGATGCTGCTGCTCAGTTGCTGTCATGGCAGAGCAGGGGAAATGTACCACAGGAGGCCAAAGTCATCACCTCTGCCATTACTCATGAAATCGTTCAGTTGGTGTCAAGCGAACACTACTACACACCAAGCATTGCTCTAGGCACACAGGAAGTCATAATGACACAGAATAGGACCACTGCCCCCCAAAAGAAGAGAGTTAAGTGCATCCTATTCACAATAGCCAAGTTATGGAATCAACCTTTATCCATTCATTCCTTGAGGGATGAATGAATAAAGAAAATGTGGTGTATATACACAATGGGATACTATTTAGCCTTTAAAAAGAAAAAAATTCCATCATTTGTGACAACATGGATGGAATTGGGGAACATTATGCCAAGTGAAATAAGCCAGGCACAGAAAGACATATGCTGCATGATCTCACTTTTATGTGGAATCTAAAACAATCATATTCTTGGAAACAGAGTAGAATGGTGGTCACAGAGGTTGGGGGGTAGTGGTGAGGGAATGGATCAAAGGATACAAAGTCTCAGGAAGAATAAGATTTTTTTTAGATCTATTGCACAGTATGGTGAATATAGTTAATAATAGTGTATTGTACATTTCAAAATCACTCAGATAGTACATTTCAAATGTTCTCACCATAAAAAATGATAAGTATTTGAGGTGATGAATATGTTAATTAGCTTGATTTAATTATTTGACATTGTCAAATAAGTGGCAATAAATAAGTCATAATTCATAAGTCATAACATTGCTTTGTACCCCATAAATATATATGACTATAAATTATCAATTTATGATAAAATTTAAAAATTAAAAAACAGGCCAGACACGGTGGCTCACGCCTGTAATCCTAACACTCTGGGAGGCCAAGGCAGGTGGATCA
>VBSM01001265.1:64687047-64710211 GCA_008086735.1 Cheirogaleus medius
TCCTGGGCTCAAGTGATCCTCCTGCCTCAGCCTCCCAAGTAGCAGGGACTACAGACACACATCACCATGCAGGGCTATTTTTTCATATTTTTGGTAGAGATGGGATCTTGCTATTGCTCAGGTTGGTCTCGAACTCCTGACCTCAAGCAGTCCTCCCGCCTCGGCCTCCCAGCTGTGATTACAGATATGAGCCACCACACCTGGCCCCAATCTTTATTTTATAGATGAGGAAATTAAGGCCAAGAGAAGTTAAATGACTTGACAGGAAGGCCACATGTCTAATCTCTTTGACCTGTGTGTTACAGGTCAATATTAATTTACTTTGAGTAGTTAAAAGGCATGTGCATTTTATTGATCCACTTTGACATTAGTCTGGATTTGGCATAGGCAGTAGTCTCACTCATTAAGAGATTTTTCCTAACAGACTAATCCAAACTAATTCCCCCTTGTTATTCCCTTTCATGGCATTCTGTTCTTTTCTTTTATAGCAGTTAACACAGATTTTAATTATACATTACTGTGCTTATGTATTGTTTTCTCTCCCACCAGACTCTAAACTACTTGATGGTTAACTTTACATGTGTTCTATTCTCCATTATATACCCAGTGCTTAGCACAATACCTGGTATGCAGTGGGTGCTCAATGACACATATTCAGAGGGTGATGAAGTTGTTTACTGTGGCTTCCTTTTACTGGCTGTTTTTTTCATGGGTATCCAAGTTAACTCAACTCATCGAACATTTACTATGTTCTAGAATTTAGGCAATTTAAGAAGCACATACTATATGTATATGTAGTTGAAGCTCATAAATTAGCTATATTATTATCTCTGTTGTACAGATGAAAAATACTAAGGCTGAGAGAGGTTAGGTAAATATCAAAAGGTTAGAAGCCTACCAAATGACAGACAAGAGGTTCAATCTCCGGTTTGATTCCAGGGTCTATGATCTGAACCCTTACGCTATCTGCTTGCTAATTTCCTGGCTTCAATGGATGTTTGAGATTTGGTAATAGAAACAGTAACTCTTTACCTGTAACTTAAAAGTTTTCTGGAATTCCAGGTTAATATAATAAAAAGAGAAGATTGAACATGTATTTCTAATTTTTTTGTTTGTTTTGTTTTGTTTTGTTTTTGAGACAGGGTCTCACTCAGTTGCCAGGGCTAGAGTGCAGTGGTGTCATCATAGCTCACTGCAACCTCAAACTCCTGGGCTCACGCCATTCTCCTGTCTCAGTCTCAGGAATAGCTGGGACTACAGAGTGCTAGCCTCCCAAAGTGCTAGTATTATAGGAGTGAGCCATCACGCCGGCCTATTTCTAATTTTTTTATCCCTCTCGAAATCCTACTAAAATGATAGCAGAGGGATTTTTTAAAAGACATAAAGCCATAAGGACAAGGAGCACTAAAGGCAGAAATCAACAAAGAAATTTTGGAAGCTGTGAAGCAAAAAGACTGATGTATCTGATTTAGCAAAGCTAAGACAGCTAAGTCCTAAACTGGTAACAGGGAAAGCCCAGAGCCATCTTAATTTATACTGCTCAAATCGGTGGCAGTGGGGAGGAAGAGATGGATGACTAAAATAAGGAGAATTGGTTGAGAGCTTTTAAAGAAATTGTTTGGGCTGGGCGAGGTTGCTCACACCTGTAATCCCAGCACTTTGGGAGGCCAAGGTGGTAGGGTCTCTTGAGGTCAGGAGTTTGAGACCAGCCTGGGCAACAAGCAAGACCCCATCTCTAAAAACAAATTTTTTTTAATTAGCTGGGCGTGGTGGTGTGCACCTGTAGCTACTCAGGAGGCTGAAGCAGGAGGATTGCTTGGGCCCAGGTGTTTGAGGCTGCAGTGAGCTATAATCGCTCCACTGCACTCCAGCCTGAGCTACAGAGCAAGACCCTGTCTGTAAAAAAATAATAATAATTACAACCAATCAAATTAAAAAAAAATGTAAAGAGATATTTTTAAATGGAAAAATATATCCTCAACGGCCCTTCTTTACTCTCTCTCTCTCCTCTTTAAAATTATAAACTTTATGCCAGTCCCTGCAGCCAGTCAGCTGGAGAAGGGGGCTTGTAAATACCAAGGTGACTTAGGTAAGTAAGCAGAACCCAATTAGACAAGAAAGAAGTTCATTTCCTTTCTATCACTCCATATGAATCAGTCAAAACCTTGCTGAAAGTGGAAATTCCAGTTTCACCATAAAACAACCCTTTTAATGATTTATCTTTCACCTCTGTATAACCATGTATTTCTTTCTATAGATTGCTCCATAAAAGCTCTGCATAATGGTGCGTGCTGATTTATAAGAAATCTTCCAGTCTTTATTCCATTTTTATCTTTTATTACCTTGTTATTTCCCTTGGCAGATGCCACTGTTAATATTTGACCCATGCAAGGAGTGCTCAGCTGAAGACAGTCCTCAGTTAAATTCTGGCCTGAGACAGATGGTGAGGCCCAGTTGGTGCCTTGGGGCAGTCAGATTACATTTCCAAGACGTTCTTGTGTAACAGCTGTGTGCCTTTGATCAAAACACTGAGAAACACAAATCTTCATGTCTTCCTCAGCATAAAAACAGCCAGGACCCTGTTCTCCTGGATCAAGAAGAGGCGCGTCAGCTGCTCCATAGGACTCCACATGCGGTAAATGCCCACACCCTCAGAAGAGCTGCAGAGGCACAGGATGACATGGGACAGACAGTACAAGAAGTAGACTTCTGCAGCAGGTGGGGGACTCCACAAGGGCTCTTTGCCTTTGTATCTTTTATACCCTCAGCACCTGCAACAGTAGTTGGCACATAGTAGGAGCTCAGTAAATACTTGTTGGATTAATTATTAAATAAATATGCTGCTAATTAATTATTAAATAAATATGCCCTTTGCTTTTCTCAGATTGACACATTCATGGCTATTCATCCTTTAAAATCCAGTTCATCTATCTCTTGTAGTGCTTTCTTTGACCTATCCAAACTCTTTCCTCTACCTATAGCTATACTTTTGAACAAATTTCTGTTGCTTGTTTTTGTAACACAGTATTGCCATTATTTGGTTGCATGTCTTTCCTCCTTACAAGACTTTTTTTTTTTTTTTTGAGACAGAGTCTCACTGTGTTGCCCGGGCTAGACTGCCATGGCGTCAGCCTAGTTCACAGCAACCTCAAATTCCCAAGCTCAAGCAATCCTTCTGCCTCAGCCTCCCGAGTAGCTGGGAATACAGGTATGCACCACCATGCCCGGCTAGTTTTTTCTATGTATTTTTAGTTGTCCAGTTAATTTCTTTCTATTTTTAATAGAGACTGGGTCTCGCTCTTGCTCAGGCTGGTTTCGAACTCCTGACCTTGAGCGATCCGCCCGCCTCAGCCTCTCAGAGTGCTAGGATTACAAGTGTGAGCCACTGCACCCGGCCCCTACAAGACTTTTAATTCCTTAAGATCTAAGGATATGTCTTCATTATCTCTGTGCCCATGCTGCCTAGCGTAGTGCCTGTATATTCACTCATTCATTCAACAGGATTTGAGCACCTGCTGTGTACCAGGCACTGGAATAAGCTCTGGGGATACATAAGTGAACAAGACATGAGCCCACCCTACCCCCAAGTTTACATTCTATTAAGTATTGCAGACAGTTAGAGTAAGTGTGATAAGTGCCATGATGGAGGTTGTGAGTAGACTATGGGAGCACATGCAAAGGGTACCACCACCCAAAATTCGAGGGATCAGGAAAAGCCTCTCAAAGAATGCTTCCAAGAAAAACAAGGAATATCTGAAGAATAAATAGGAGTTAGCCAGGAAAGGGAGAACGAGTATTCCAAGAAATATAGCAAGTTTGGGGAATGGAAGAAAGGGAAAGGAAGGAAAAAAAATAAAGGAAAGAAAAGAGAAAGGGAGAAAACATGAAAGGGAGGCAGGGAAGGATGGGAGAAGTAATGAAGAGAGGCAGGGAGGGATAATGCGTTCTCTTATCTGCCCTGTAATACTTCTTCTTCCAGAGGTGGCCCTACCAAGAGCCCCATAATTGCTAGAGGCCACCTGCTACCCCATCTTATTTGGAGGCTCTGGTTTTACTCCCAGTCACAGAATCACAGGCTATGGTAGAGCCAGAAAGGACCTTAATACCTAGTTCTGTGCTTCTTATTCTATAAATATGAACACTGAAGCCCACAGAAGTTAGCAATAATAGTATCTTACTTTTATCCGTCATCTTACAAAGCATTTTCACCCGTATTCAGTTTGAATCCAACAGCCCTGGGAAGCAGTATCATTCTTTTTTAAGTATCAGGAAACTGAGGTTCAAATGCAATTAGTGGTAGAGCTCGAAGCCAGGTCTTCTGGTGCCTGCCCAGCACTCATTCTGCAGCCTCAGCTCCTCCAAATGTGACCAAAGTCACGCCATTAGGTGCAGAGCCAGCAGGAGATGACTCCTCATCCAAACTCCTTCCAGAAGACAAGAGCATTCTGACACCTGATAGGGACTGACCACTGCTCATTATCCACGGCACATCCCAATTATGAGAACACTTGTGCTGAATGACTCATTCGCCAATAATCAGGGGTACACTGGAGTGATTGGGATGACTTGGTCTTGCCCTTATTTGGTGGCCAGGTTGTAGGTCAGTCTTGTTAGAGATATAAAGATTGTTAATGTCGAATATGTAAAAATGTGAAACATCTGTAAAAGCAGAACTCTATAAACAAAGTTAAAAGATAAGCCATAGACTGGGGAAAATATTAACTGCGTATAAAAACCATCAAAGAAATAATATCCAGAGTTCAAGGAATTCCTACAAGTCCATAAGAAAGACTAATAACCCAACAGAAAAATGGGCAAAGGATATGAATAGACAACTCACAAAAAGAGGGAAATCTTAATAACCAAAAAAAAACATAAAAAATGCTCACTATTAATCAAGATGCAAAATAAAATAAGACAAACTTTCACTTCAGTTAGGTTTATAAAAATTCTAAAGTCTAATAATAAGAAATGTCAATGAAGATAGGACACAAAGAACTCCACTTTGGGAGGGAATAAGACAATATCTAGTAAAGCTGAAAATGCTCTATGATCTAGCAGTGAATTTCATTTCTAGATATATACACACAAATATATAATATTACATATGTAATTAATATTATATATGTGATACGTATTAAAGAAACTCTTTCATGCATGTACAAAAGTATGTACAAGGAGGTTGACTGAAGTACTGTTTGCCACCAAAACAAAATAAAGCAAATTTCAGAATGTTATATACTATGTTACCATTTCTATAAATTAAAATAATTATGTAATATTTATTAATATATACATATGAAGCCAAGTGTGAAAGCATGGACTGAATATATAATAAATTCATGACAATGATTAACTGTAGGAAGAAGAAGAAGAAGATATAGGAACTTCAATTTTGATAGGCTTTTTTTTCCTCAAAGAATTTTTAAAAATATGAATCAAATCTTTAAAAATATTTTAAAATTATTTATCCATTTCTGCACCACAATTATTTTTCAAAACATTTGTAATAAGCCTGACTTTTCACATGGAAGTTTCAAATACTTTCCCCTCCACCCCAGACTTAACACCACCAGTTTCCTCATTTGTTAATGAAAGAAAAAATAGATAAAATCACTTCTTCCCTGGTTAGGAGGGGGAAAAAAAGATTACTTCTAAGATCCCTTCCAGGCCTGACACTCTAACCTCCTATGAAATCTCAAAGGCTTTATAGAGATTGCAGATGCGTGACCTTTTGTTCAAAATAAGTTCTGGGAAGGGCCTAGGAATGTCAGCTGTTACAAGGGAAAGAAGCCCTGGAACTTTTTTTTAAACTATGAAAGCTTCTTCTTTTCACTGGTAGCCTTGCCCCAGAGGCATTCCCCAACTAGTGTCTTAGCTATTTATACCCTGGGAACCCTATCTAAATTTAGCTTCCATACAAACGTTTGTGTGGTGGTGGGATCTAGACATCCTGGTACTGTTTCCTTCCACTTACCCCAAGCGACAAAGCCTTGACATGAAACTTCATTGTCACTAATTATTGTATGGAACAATAGGCTTAGAGGTTTGGTGGCCATATATTGAACCCAAAAGTAGAATTTGTGATCTGACACAGGTCTGATGATAAGATAGATTATTTTGCAATTAGAATGGTCCCAGCAAATCTCCAGTCTTATGGGAGACTGAAGGAGCCAGTTAACAGATTAGATGGGAAGACTGTGGCAGAACCAAGGATTTTTTTTCAAGAGATCAGATCTCACTACGTTGCCCAACCTTGCCTTGAACTCCTGGGAGGAATCCTCCCACCTCAGCCTCCCAAGTAACTGGGACTACAGGCCTGTGCCATCATCTTCTGTTAGAACCAAGGATTTTACACACAGTCAAGCGGTCTTTCTAGTGCACAGAAGCCTACTAGGAATGTCTCAATTTGTAACATTTAGAGAACTAAAACCTGCATCAGTGCCTCAAGCTAGTGGTTGAGAGGGGCAGGTTGTTTGTGTTACAAGAGATAGCTCAGTCATCCTAGGCTGAGCCAACCCCCAGGTGGGCCCAGGCGGTGCTTTGTCTTTGGCAGAGATGGGAGGATTAGAATAGTTAACCACAATAGCCAAGAACTGAGGGCCCTCCCTTTAAAAGCTCTGTATTTCTGCTGATGTTCAGGAAATTTGGATTTCGAGACAAGAAGGTCTACCATTTTTCCTCCTTTGCCAGCAAAGTAATAAACTTCTGTTTCCTCGTCCTCAAACTGTTATGTAGATAATGAGGGATTCCTTGACTCCTAGGGATGAAAGTGGGCCTCCTGTCCTGGTGCCACACCACCTTAATCCTGTCCCCAGTGACTGCCATACCTGGAGCAGGAGGGAATAACCTACAAGTCTGCAAATCAGAACTTAGCGCACCAACTGCAAAAGAATGCAGAGGACTCTGGCCCATGGGCCAAGCAGCATAGGTATGATAGAATCTGGAAAGTGATCTAGAACAACCAGCTTTCAGAGAGGCACATGGGAGATCTGCATGCATAGTAAGACTCAAGTCATATAACTCCCAACTGTCAAATCGAAGTGGTTCCATGGTGACAGCTGAGCCACGAAGGAGGTCCTAATCTGGGACCCAGGCCATGACCACGCCCCCCCCTTTTTTTTTTTTTGCTCTCCATCTTTTGCTACAGTGGGCCCAGTCGTCATCTGTGGCATATATACCTCGCTCTATATCTTGCTCTTGCTCTATAATCCTACCTTCTTCTCCTCAATAAATCTCATTTTCGTGGTTGCGATGCTTTGGTGTGTCTGGTCATTCTTTGGCCATGAGCACACCAAGAACTGACATTTCAGACTGCAACCCCACAAAACCACTTGTTCTCATTCTTCTGATGCCTTAAGGACAAGTGTCAAGCTTTCGGTAACAAATTAACCAACAAAGAACTGAGGAAACTTCAGCAAAAGGAATGATAATGAACGTTTAATATATTTAATTGTAGAACTACAAATAAAACAAGCATTGGGAAATAGAAGAATAGTAGATGAACAAAATAGAAAGGATGCAACTAAAATAATGAAAGGAGAAGAGATCAAGGAAAAATGATTCTAAAAAAGAATCCTATCTTAAACTGAAAGTTAGGTTTTAAAAGGAGAACTTGAGGTATTAGAAAAGCTTTTGAAACAAAGATAGCTATTAAAGCTAAAAATGCAAACTTTCCTAAATACCAAAAGATATGTTTATAACATAGTGAAAAAAAAACATAGTAAATATAATATACACAATAACTAGAGCATTAAATAAACAGAAAAGTTGAGGAGTGATTCCAAGATATATTAAAGGAAAAAAGTAAAATGCTAAAGAGTATAGGTAGTATGCTGCCTTTTGTGTAAGAAAAAAAAGATGGAGAAAATAAATATACATGTATCTATTTTTATTTTATTATTATTATTATTTTGCAAAAAAGAAACACAGGAAGGGTAATCAGAAAACAATTAAATTGGCCAGATACAAGAAGTTGGGGGAAGTGAGGAGGATGAATGGGAGGGAGAGGGATGTTTCTCTGAGGGTAGTTTTGACTTTGGGAAGCATGGTAACCTTATACAAATTCAAATAATTAAATTAACAAGAAGGGGTGAGGACCTAAAACTGAGTACAAACAGAAACAAATGACCCCAACTGTATTTCAAATGAATAACATAACCACAGTAAAGGGGAGGAGACCAATAAGTAAATGTGAACACAACACTTTGACTTTAACCCTGATGGTGAAGGGAGGCAGTGAGAGGATGGTGAATAAATCCTGAACTCTTTTTGATAGGTTCGTTTTTCATAGTGGTATAGATGTAACAATTCCAAATCTATTTTATGTTTATTGTAGGATTGAGTAAATATGATTATGTTTGAGAAAGCCAGGGTTTTCACTGCAGAAGAAAGGAGGTACAATTATGAAATGGAGAGAAAGAAGGAAGATCTCAGTGGTGTCGAATTGGCATCCGAGGTCTAAGTGTGAACTCCTGATTTCTAAATACAACAAACACACCAATAGCTATGAGCATCTCTAATGCCCAGATCTTAAATGGTTTATAGTGGAAGGGGCACCATCAAACTAGCAGGGAAGATGGTGTTGCAAAACATGGCTCATGACACGGAAAAAAATTAACAGGGATCTACACTTCACACTATAAATGAAGGCAAATTGCAGATGAATTAAATAACTCTATGTGAAAGGTAAATACATAAAGCAAATAAGAAAAAAAAAGTAAGAAAATGTAAACTCAGTGAAGGAGTTCTTAAACAAAACCCAGAGGCAAAAACCATACAGAGAAAAGGTAATAAGATTTGACTACATCAAAATCAAGGATTTCTGTTCAACAAAGAACACCAAACCAGCAAGTGACAGATTAGAATATATTTGCAGAATATAAAACCAACAAAGGATTAATTTTTAAAGTATACTAGGGTCACTTGAAAACTCATAAGAAAAAGAAAAACGCCAGGCGTTGTGGTTTACTCTTGTAATCCCAGCACTTTGGGAGGGTGAGGCAGGAGGATTGCTGGAGGCCAGGAGTTTGAGACCAGCCTGGAAATACATAGTAAGACCCCTATCTCCACAAAAAAAAGTTTTTTGAATTAGCCACACATGATGGGGTGTGCCTGTAGTCCCAGCTACTCAGGAGGCTGAGGCAGGAGGATCACTTGAGCCCAGGAATGTAAGGCTGCAGTGAGCTAAGATTGTGACACTGCACTCCAGCCTGGGTGACAGACCCTCTCACTCAAAAAAAAAGAGGGAGACATTCCATTTTTTAAAGAGCTATATAATAAGAATAGATGATTTATGAAAGAGAAAAGCTAAATGACTAGCAGATATTTGTTCTTCAAGCCCAGGTTTTCTCTTCCTCCATCACACCAAATTTTCTTATCTTAGCCATTGAGTCTGTACCAGCCATTGCCTCAGCCTTGAATGCTTTTTCCCTAGAGCTTCCTATGACTGACCCCTTGCTATTCAAGTCTCAGTTTAAATGTTCTCTCTTCAAAGAGGTCTTTCCATCCCACCCCACCTGAAGCAGCCATCCCACTACCTTTCCCTTCATTCTGTATTACATCACCCTTTTATTTTCATCTCAAATATTTATTATTCAGTAACATGTTCTTCTTTATCTGTTAATTAACTCTTCTCTCACTAGAAAGTTAGATCCACAGAGTAGGAAATTTGTCTGTCTTGTCCAACCTTGTATGCCCAGTGCTTAACACATAGTTAGGGTTCAATAAATATTTGTTAAATTAATGGACACGTTAATATATGAAAAGGGTAATACAATCCCTGTTACTGGCACAACAAGCTTCCCAGACAAGGATGCTCAATTATAATCAAATGACTAATTAATGGAATCTTGCTAAGCAGTGCCAAGCATCAGATGGTGAACTGGAAAGGATGACCATCTAATATACTATTTCTAAAAATAATATCTTGAGTCAAAGGAACACAGTCCCCTTGGATACCTTTGTTTTGACCACAGTGCCTAGGGCACAGTGTTTGAGTCAAGTGGATTAAGCCAGTTGAAACTCAACCCTCTTTAGGACTGTGCATATTCTAAACACCATCACCAGAGGGGCCCTGGTGTGAATTCCATCAATTCACCAAGGAGGTGGTGTTTGTGCTGAATATTCCAGCAGACAGAAATATTCTAACCATGAATCTTTGCGACTCAAGGTCACTGGCAGTTGCTTCCCATTTTAAAGCCTGTGGAGTGACAGTCACCACATGATAATGAAAAACTGCATTTTGTTAACCAGGTTCCCTGTGAGAAAATCCAGTGAATTTCTTATGATCAGGTCTCAGGAAGAGAAGCAAGATGCCAGGGGTACCACGTCTGCCATTTCACTTAAGGCATAGAGGCCTTGATTTAACAGATTGTTGAATTTATTTCAACAGAGTACTTACATGCTTGGAAATCTGTCCTACAGCTTTTCAGCATGCCATGCAATTTCTAATGATCCATTTATTTAACCTTCGCTTGCCCAGTGTAAGATGAGCCTAGTCCCTGTGGATTTGCAGGGATGTCTGTTTATGAGGTTTTGTTTTGTTTTGTTCTACCTTAGATGAAGCATTAAATTAAGCACAATCCTCATACTTAACACATTATCATCATTAGTCCATGCAAAACATCTCTCTTGCTTTACTTTTTCCCTTCAATCCTGACCCCCAAGTTACTAACTCTGATGTATTTTATATAATATCCTGAAATAAGCATATATCCCCATGAAAACTGTGGGGTTGAGTGTGTATTATTTTAATATAATTTTAATCTGTTTTTACTTTTAGCAATTCAACACCATTTTTAAGATACATCTATTTCTGCATGAATATCTACCTCAAAACTTCTAACTATTTCAGTATAAAGCCCACTGGTAGAGCAAACACACAAATGAAGAAAAGAAATGACTCAAATGTTATCACCACAGAAAACTACCAACCACAATGATGAACAATAAAAGAAAGAAACGAACAAAGGATACACAAAACAACCAGAAATCAATTAATAAAATGACAGGAATAAGCTCTCATGTATCAATACTAACTTTGAATGCAAATGGATTAAAGTTTTCTCTTAAAAGATATAGACTGGTGGAGTGGATTTAAAAAACCAACCAAACAAAAAAAACCCCAAAACATGACCCAAATACATGTTGCCTACAAGAAACTCATCTCCCACATAGACTGAAAGTAAGGAATGGAAAAAGATACTCCATGCAAATTCCTGCTGCTCAAAAAGTGAGCAGGTCAGCCACAAAAAACAATGGTGATATAGCAACTCCTGTATTACCCTGGATAGAGCTGGAACCCATTCTATAAGTGAAGTATCCCAAGAATGGAAAAACAAGCACCACATGTACTCACCAGCAAATTGGTATTAACTGAGCAACACTTAAGTGCATATATGGTAATAACATTCATCGGGTGTCGGGCAGATGGGTACGGTGCACACCGTCTGGGGGATGGACATGCTTGAAGCTCTGATTTGAGTAGGGCAAGGGCAATATACGTAACCTAAACATTCGTACCCCCATAATATGCTGAAATAAAAGAAAAAATTTTTGAAAAGTGATCAGGAAGAGCTATACTTATACTAGATAAAACAGACTTTAAGTCAGAGACAGTGAAAAGAGACAAAGAAGTTCATGATATAATATAAATATAACAATTCTACAAGTATATACACCCAACACTGGAGCACCCAGACATATAAAGTAAATATTATTAGATCTAAAGGGAGAGATAGACTCCAATACAATGATAGTTGAGGACATTAACGGCCCAATCTTAGCACTAGACAGATCATCTAAACAGAAAATTAACAAAGACACATTGGATTTAAACTGCACTTTATTTTATTTATTACTATTTATGTATTTATTTATTTATTTTAGAGACAGGGTCTTGCTCTGTCACTCAGACTGGAGTGTAGTGGCACAATCATAGCTCACTCTAACCTCAAACTCCTGGGCTCAAGTGAGATTGCTGCCTCAGCCTCTGAAGTAGCTAGGACTACAAGCTCGCACCACCAAGCCCAGCTGATTTTTTTAATTTTTTGTAGAGATGGAGTCTTGCTATGTTGCCCAGGCTAGTCTCAAACTCCTGGCCTCAAGTGCTACTTCCAAAGTGTTGGGATTTTAAGTGTGATCCACCATGCCTGGCCTTAAACTGCACATTAGACCAAATGGACCTAACAGATATTTACAGAACATTTCATCCAACAGCTACAGAATACACATTCTTCTCATCAGCCCATGGAACATTCTCCAGGAGAGACCATGTGTTAGGAGGCAAAAAGAGTCTCAACAAATTTTTAAAAATCAAAATCATATCAATTATCTTCTCAGACCACAATGGAATAAAACTAGAAATCAATAACAAGAAGAACTTTGAAAACTGTGCAAATACATGGAAATTAAACAACATCCTTCTGAATTAAGAAGAAATTAAAGAGGAAATAAATCAATTAATGTTTGTAAAATACTTTGAGCAGTGCCCACCAAGGAAAGCCTATGTGTATTTGCTTGTTTTTGGTTTTGTTTTTGTTAAGTTTATCTTTCTCTTGCCTCCTGACTTCCCTGTCTGTGCTTATCATGTCCCCTCCCAGAGCAAGGGATCAATTTTGATCACCTCTTCCTTCCCCCATCAAAATTCTACCCATCCCTCAAATCTCTGCTCAAACACTTTCTTTCCTCAGGACCTTTCCTTTTTCCTTTTTTTTGAATAGGCACCTCTTCTGCATCCCATCATCACTTTCAATCTCTCTGAAAACAGTTGTCATATTCTTCTTTGAATGGATTATATTAATATATTTCTTTATCCAAAAAATAATAATAAGCTTGTACTGGGTTTTTCAGGCACTTGATATAGGGTGATAAGATAGACAAAGTCGCTGGGTTTATCAGCCTACAGTAGAGAACAGAGTTGTGTATATAAAGTCTATATATAAATATATATATATGTCTGCTTGTGTCTTCTAGATTATATCTCCTGTAGTCTCATTCACTTCTTTATCTTTTATATACCCTAGCCACAGTAAGTACTCAAAAGCTGTTCATTAGATTGAAATATACTGAATTGACTTAAGTTAGATGGAAGGTTATCAAATTGGCCATGTTTCATTTGGGTCACTAGTTAACTCTTGCTGGTTGCCTGTGACCAGGAAAGGAGCTAGATTGTCTTTAAATCATCAACAATGGCCTCTCCTAAATCATCCCTTCAAGCTCTCCCTAGTCAGGCTCTGAGTTTAAGACAGACATCTCCATTTTCTCCAGCTAAAGCCAGAATGGTCTACTCCCAGAGCAAGTGTCTCTTGTGAACAAAGACACTTCTCTTCTCCTTGTGCTGTTTCCCATAAGATGAAATTTGTGTCATGACTCAGCCCTATAATAGACTCATGGGATTATTCTCAGCGAATGTGACCCGACTGAGCTCTCACTCTGAAAATACCCCTATGTCCTGAATCATAGAGTATTTTGATGATACTACACTTTTAAAAGCTTCTACCATGGAGTGGTTTGAGAAGTCAGTGCAATATAGGATAAAAACAAACTAAATCATAAAATAAATGTAAAGAAACTCATAAAGTTCTGATTTTTCCCCATGATGAATGTTTTTAAAAATAGAAATTATCAAATTTTTTTTTTTTTTGAGACAGAGTCTTGCTCTGTTGCCCAGGCTAGAATGCTGTGGCGTCAGCCTAGCTCACAGGAACCTCAAACTCCTGGGCTCCAGCAATCCTCCTGCCTCAGCCTCCCAAGTAGCTGGGACTATAGGCATGTACCACCATGCCCAGCTAATTTTTTCTATTTTTAGTAGAGACCGGGATCTTGCTCTTGCTCAGGCTGGTCTTGAACTCCTGACCTCAAGCGATCCTCCTTCTTTGGCCTCCCAGACTGCTAGGATTATAGGTGTGAGCCACCGTGCCCAGCCAGAAATTTATCAAATTCTTTCAAAATATTTTTTTCTCATTTTTTATGGGTGGGGTTGGGAGAGCCCTAAGCACATGTATGATCTATGTATTTGATACCTCAGAATGGGGTCAGATATTGTTATTGTTCATATTTAACAAAATAGAGATGGAGAAATAGGCTAAGGGGTTTAGCCAAGATCACAAGCTTAGTTAGCAGCTAAGCTAAAACTCCAGACTTGCATCTTGCAGTCTCCCCAATAGATCATATTGTACAAATGCCAAGGGGTGGGTGTGGTATGTGTGTGTTAGAATCAGGGGTGGAAAGTACCTACAAAAAACAAGGTGACTTAATCTGACCCAAAGGAAAGCTGGAATTCTGAAGGTCCAGCTTGACATGCCATCTCTCTGTGGACACAGTGGCTGTGGAGAATACACATTCCAGGGAGACGTGGATCAAGGACTCTGGGACTTGGAATCTCAACTACAGCACTACACCCAGAGTGCCCTGGACCAGACAGGGAGCCATTTCTTGCCTAACTGCTGTGGAACAGCGCTTCCTCTGCTGCAAGGGAGTGGTTCAGGATTCAGGCTTGATTTTCGGGTGGGAGGTGGCAAAACTTCCAGGCCATCTGCTGCATCTAATATGCACGTCGGGGAGAGAGTGTGAAAGAGAAAGCAAGTAGTAGCTGATTCCTTCCAGAGGGCAAAGTTTCAGTTTCACAGATGGATGATAAAACAAATCTGAATGCAGTCTTACAAATCTTTAAAAGTCTTAGGAGCTGATGTTTGCAGCCCAAACTAAGTGAATATGGAGCTTCCAAAGTAATACAACCTTAATCAGATGAATGTTCTTTTACCAGTTATTAATTATCGGGATGTCAATAACAGGACTCAGCTGAACAAAGTCTCAGGGGCCGCTTGTTCTTGTGTTAACAGTTATTTATTTTCCAAAATTTTTATTTCAACACCGCCATCTAGTGTCCACCTTCCTGATTTACCAAGCTTCAGGATATTGGTTCAAAGGAGCGCTGTTCGACTCTTAGGAAGACCAATATTCTCTGGCTTGGAAAGATGTCTATGACATTTTGTTCAGCACAAAAAAATCAAATTACAAAATGGTATGTACTGTATGGTTTCATACATGCAGACTGTGTGTCTGTATTTATGCAACTTTTTTCATATGTGTACCTGCATAAACATATTCTCAAAATTATTGATAGTGATTGTCTCTGGTTGATGAAATTTGGAGATCTTTCTGTTACTTCTTTATCTGTCCTTCTTAGTTTTTAGTAACAATAATCAATCATTGACATAAATAGGGAGAAACCTTAAGTTTTAAAAAGACCACATGAGCCAAAGAGAGAATCCACCTGAAAAAGATTATTTTCTGAAGGCAATTACATTCAACAGAGATTTATTGAACATCTACTATGTGCAGTGTATTCTTTTGATCTTCAAGTACACCAACAAAGTTAGATAATGTCCCTCCACCATAATAGCAGCTACCATTTAATGAGTGTTTACTATGTGTTCAGCACTGTGCTGAGCTCTTTGCATTCTAAATCTAAAAACAATCCTGGAGGTGAAACTACTGAGGTGAGAATACTAAGGTTCAGAAAGGTTAAGGAACTTACCCAAAGTCACAAAGAATATATAGGATTTAAATACAGATCTTTCCCCAAAGCCCTAGCACTGAACCACTGCACAATTCCCCTCTAAGTTTCTAAGAAATACTTCCATATTAACCACAAGCATAAGAATAAAAGAGAATAATTTTTTTAATGCTTCTGAAGTATCAGGCACCATCCTTTAATCCTCACAGCAATCTATGAAGTAAGTATATCTTAGAGTACAACCACATTTATAAAGAAAAGTCCATCTTTATATAACTTTACCTAAAGTCACAAAGATAATAATACTATCACGGAGTATATAGAACACTTACTATATTCCAGGCCCTGTTCTAAGAACTTGGCATATATTGACCTATTTAATCCTCCAAACAACCCCATAAGTAGTAGGCACAATTGTCATTCTCATTTTTCAGATGAAGAAAAGGCTCAGAGAGGTTAAGTAACTTGCCTTGACTTAAGCTGATTAATAAAAAAGCTAGAATTTGAACACAGGTCTAACTCCAAAACCCACCTCTATCCGATGCCTCCTGGGGTGTAAGGTAGTGCTCAAAAAATATTTCAGATGAATAAATGAAAGATGAGACTGCCATCACCCCCGTATTACAAAAAATGACCTGGGGCCCAAAGACTTGAACACAATAGCTCTCCATGGTAATCAGCTGGCCAGTAAGACTAGAATCCAGGGTATCTGACTCTCAGGTCCCTGCCCCACCTGACCTTGGATTCACCTACCTACAAGTGTGTGGTGACCACTAATGGTTAGTGTCTTAGTCATCTATTAGAGCAAACTACCAAACTTAGTGGCTTAAAACAGCAACCTTCAGCACAGCAGGGCAGTATGTACCATGTTTCCCCGAAAACAAGGCAGGGTCTTATATTCATTTTTCCTCAAGAAGACACCCTAGGGATTATTTTCAGGGGATGTGTTATTTTTTTAAGTATGGTACAACAATCTACATTTATTCAAATATAGTTAAGTCATCTTCTTCTGGAACATCATCATAACTCTCCAAACCCCGAATTCCATCCTGAATTTCTTGCAACTCTATTTCCTTTAGAACCATTGGCCCCAATCTCTCATGTCAAGCAATAGAGCTCTCGTGGGGCAGATGAGAAGGGCTGCTCGTCTTCTTTACCACTCTGCGACGAAATGCATGGGTTGTGCAGATACGCTGCATAGCCACACACATCACTAGGTCTTATTTTGGGGATAGGGCTTATATTACACAAATGCTTAGAAATCCTGCTAGGGCTTATTTTGTGGGTAGGTCTTATTTTCGGGGAAACACGGTATGTGATGGGAAGAGATCTGGTACATACACCACTTGGATAGTGAAACCTGAGGTCTAGTCCTTACAAGCAAACTTCTTGAACCAGTCTTCAGTCTGTCTAATGGTGGGGAAGTAAAAGAAATACACTAGGACATTCTGAGTGGAGGAATGCTGTTACTTGGTATGCACTCAGTAAGTGCTATACTTTTGATAGGTGATGCATATATGTTAGTAGGAATAGAACAATACAGGGATACTTTGTGCACCTGTGATAGCGTCCATTTGCTGTCAGTCTAGAGATCATTGAATATGGACTTTGGGATCCTCCAAAAACAAAACCAAACTGTGGGTCAGTTGCCAAAATCACATAATTTCGGAGTTCCCGGAGTTGGAAATTATCAAAGATAAATCACTTGACAGGCCGGGCGCAGTGGCTCGCGCCTATAATCCTAACCCTTTAGGAGGCCAAGGTGGAGAATTGCCTGAGGCCAGGAGTTTGAGACCAGTCTGAGCAAAAGCAAGACCTCATCTCTACAAAAAATACAAAAATTAACCTGGCACAATAGCATGCACCTGTAGTCCTAGCTACTTGGGAGGCTGAAGCAAGAGGATCACTTGAGCCCAAGAGTTTGAGGTTACAGTGAGCTATGTGATGATGCCACTGCATTCTAGCCCAGGTGACAGAGCAAGACCCTGTCTCAAAAAAAAAAATTTGACAGAGGAAAAAGGGAGCTGTTGGAGTATATAAAGTGCTACATGGTGAAGGGTCTCTCATCAGGACAATTTGGAGTAGAAATGCAGGATAAGCAGTATTCGGTGTCCCTGAGTCAACAGCAGGTATAACATCTGAGGGGCCTAGCATGGTCTCCAGGTGTCCCCAGGGACTGTACTCAGTATCTTGACCAAGATCTGGTCAAGATCTATGGGGGAGAAAACCAGGACTTCTGAATGGAATGCTGCTGCTACAATGAACCTCAGAATCTACGCATTCTCTTCTTCCTGGGAAAGATGGTATAGAGCTGTTGGGATAGAACAGTGAGAAATGTACTATCAGAAATGACCAGGGCAACTAAAGAACCATGGGATATAGTCGATTCCATAGGGGAGGCTTCCACTACAAAATTGCTGATGACTTATCTGGTATCATGGCTCCTACGTGGCTAGATAGGAGGTGACCCAGAAAAAACACAACTCGGGTGATTCTCCAACCCGTATTTCCTAGGTTAGAGCAGATACGATGTTAAGCAGGTAATTGAGGACTGAGCTAGCATTGATCTAGCATTGGGATTTTGCTGGACAAGATGTAGGTACAAGCAAACGAAGGGTGTAGGTGAGCATGGAAGAAGTCGAGAAATCAACCACAAACTCCAAGCAGGATAGAGAGGAGAAAAAGTATTTAAGAATGGGAAAAATCAAAGTAATTAAAGAATAAGAGTTCGGGAGAGCATATGTGCTGGGTTTGAGGAGGTGAACTGTGCTCAAAACCAAGAATATGGGAATTTAAGACACAGAGGTGAAGCACTACCAAGTGATAGCAAACTTTAGATGTACTATGGGAGTAAATGCTAGAGAGAAATTAGGTACCAGTCATTGGCATTACAGAGATAAAAGAAATTGTGAGTTTCAAGGGTAATTGGACATCAATCGTTCAAGTGATGGAGAATATTGAATGAGGATCCTGTAAACCAAGTTGCAAAGTCATTATTGAAGACTGGAGAGCAACTGAGAGGCAGAAGTTGACCACACCAAGAGACAGAAGGTATAAAGCTAAATATGAAACAGAAAGATAATGAAATAAAATGCACAGTTGTATTATTGGAAATATATTTTATTGCTGTGAGAAAGTGATAAACTAATTTTTCCACTGGGCCAAAATTGAAATAGTACTGTTGGAAACAAATTATATTGCTATGGCAATAAAGCACAAATAGTTATTAATCCCCATCAGAGAAAAGATTCCTGGTAGATGTTAGGCTTTTAAAGAAAAATAGTCAGATTTTTCAAACTTGATAATTTATTCTTAAGTGTAAATCATCCCAATAATATAGTGAAATGTGACCTCCCAGATAAATTTGTGGGGCTTTTGCCCCCTCTTTTTCAGCAAGGAAGGTACTAGGAAATGGCCCTAGATGCATTAAGAGCATCTTCCCTTTGAAAGGGAATAGGATAGCTTAGATTCATTGAAAATAGTCATTGTTCCAGAATTTGATGTGAACACAGCAGAATCTCTTTGGGGCATCTCCTCTAAACAGGTGGGTTACCTTCATAGCACTCAAAGTACTGAGAGTTGTACCCCTTAGGAGGATTGATGGTCTTGGTTTGGCGGTGGGGAGGGAGGATATTCTATTTTAAGGATTGAAAATGTTAAAACTGCTTGACCCTTAAAGGTGTAAATCCCTGGGCAAGAAAGGAGGTCAGTAGTTCTGGATGAGAGACTCTTAAACCAGTCCTATTTAAGTGCCTGAGTCCAGCTGACACATTTAGAGATGACTGTGTATAAGTTAAAATGCTAAGTATGAGGGCCTGAAGCATACCTAGCCAAGCTTCAGCAGGCTTGGGTCACTCATTCTCTATCAAAGAACCAAATCAAATATGTGCAGATTTGAGCCGGGTGAGGTGGCTCACACCTGTACCTAGCACTCTGGGAGGCCAAGGCAGGGGGATCATTTGAGCTCAGGAGTTGGAGACTAGCCTGAGCAAGAGCGAGACCCCATCTCTAAAAAAGAAATAGAAGACTTAGCCAGGTGTGGTGGTGTGTGCCGGTAGTCCCAGCTACCCAAGGGGCTGAGGCAAGAGGATCACTTGAGCCCAGAAGTTTGAGGTTGCAGTGAGCTATGATGATGCCACTACACTCCAGCCAGGGCGACAGAGCAAGACTCTGTCTCAAGAAAAAGAAAAAAAAAAATTGTGCAGATCTGGATGAGTGCAGGTCTCAGCTCAGAAAGTAATGGCATCGAAATTTGGAGGGCTGTAGTACCATATGTTGAGGAGATAGAACAATAGAGGCTGGCTGATCAGAAGCAGCTCTTCCTGCCTGGGTACAAAAGTTGGACAAAAGCACCCCTCAACCATTCAGACTTGCTCAACCCCCCTCAGGTTTTCAGATATTCAGAGGAAAGGGAGAGCCCCTAGAGAGAGAACTTCTTGCTAATAAGGACGATGAGTTCCAGAGTCATTCATTAGCAAAATAAACATGATGTAACTTTTATGGAGCAGTTTATATTCATGACATTAATAAAAAGTCACTTTGTCCTTCCTTTATTTTTGGATCTTTCTCCTTCTCTGCCAACAAAGGAAACAGCTGAGTATCTCAGGGTAACAAAGGGAACAGAGAGATTATTAAACTTGAAAGAGCTGGCCAGTCACGGTACCTCATACCAGTAATCCCAGCACCCTGGGTGGGTGAGGTGGGAGGATCACTTGAGCACAGGAGTTCAACACCAGCCTGGGCAACACAGGGAGATTCCCATCTCTACAAAAAATGTAAAAATAAAGTAAAATAAGTCAGATGGGGTAGCATGCACCTGTAGTCCCAGCTACTCAAGAAACTAAGGCAGGAGGATCACTTGAGTTCGAGGTTACCGTGAGCTATGATCGGGCCACTGCACTCCAGCCTGGGTGACAGAGCAAGCCTTGTCTCAAAAAAAGAAAAAGAAAAGAAAAAAGAAATAGCCAAAGTGGTATGAAGAGTGTGACTGCAGCATTGTGAAGCAGTATCAGCGCCCTCAAAGGACAGTGGTCCCCAAATACGGCCAGAGGAGCAGTGCCTTGTAGCGCTCAGCACTTGAAGTGCATTCTCTCACTCAATCCTCACTTTTTCAGATGAGGAAACTCTGACAGGCAAGTGAAACCACTTGCCTGAGACTCACCCAGCAAGAGGAGGAGGCGGGATTGTACCCAGTTGCGCTCACAAAGCCAGTGGTTTCTTCCAGAACAGCTCTCTGGCCAGGCCCTGCAGATGCCAACCTATTTGTGAACTCTAGTTCACCCACTCGTTTGTTTTTTTGTCTTTTTTTTTTTTTAAGCTTTGGATGAAGAACTCCATTTCTCACAGGGTTTAATGTAGCAGCACATGAGTTATTTTGGCTGGCATTTCTAATAGTTCCCTGGGTAGCAGGCCTGCGTCGGGGAAACAGCCAAAACCTGAAGCCCAGAACTTATTTTCAAATTCCCAGAGACTAAAAACACTCTCTGGCAGGTGTGAGTGCTGCCAAATCAAGTACTTCTAATCAAGATGCAACAAGATGCCAATGCTTAAAGCTTACAATCCTCTTGGTTCGAATAAGACCTCCATGAATTTATTTTATTTTTTATTTTTTTATAAATTGTAATCTTCTTCTTTTTTACAAAAAACTCAGCATCACAGGGAAGTATCCATGAATTTAAATAATAATGATTTTATTATAAAAGTTAAAAACAATACTTAGCAATACCTTTTTATTTTCTTCCCACAATGCTGATTTACTATTTTAACAATGATAGATAACACAGAAATTACTATTTTACCATAATAATATATTAATATCATGGTGGCCAAGAACACAGACCCTGAAGTCAGACAGCAGGGATTTAAATCTGATAAAGTTGCTTAATTTCTTTAAACCTTCTGACAGTCTTAGGTGTTCACACAAACACCCCAGGTTTCTCCCCATCCAAACACATAGTAGAATTGCATTTCTACAACCCTTTGAATTTGGATGTGGCCATGTGATTTGCTTTGGTCAATGAAATGTAAGAGAAAGTGATATATGTCACTTCTGGGCAATCTTTAAGAGCTAGGGAGGAATTTTTTATGTTTCCTCTTTCCCTCTGCCATGGAGGCTCCATTGGCCTGGGTCCCAGAGTGAGGACAACTTAAAGCAGACCCACAGTGCAACTGTAGTATGGCTAAAAAATAAATCTCTGTTGTTTTAAGCCAATAACATATTTGGTATTATTTGTTATAGTAGCATAATCTAGTCTATCACGACTGATACAAGATTCCATTTCCTCATTTATTAAATCAAAATATAAATAGCATATATCTCCTTAGGATGTTGTGAAGTTTAAATAAGATAATTCATGTTTAAAAAAACTTGGTACCTTATCAGATACATACTGTTTCTATTAATAGATCGATTCAAGCTATGAGAGAGGAAAGTAGCAAAGAATCAGCCCAGATCACCCAGCTTTTTATGACAGAACCACAGTCTTTACCCCCAAGCAGTCATCCAGAGAGTCTATAAAAGTGTCAATCATCTATCCAATGTGCAGATTCTGGCTTCCAAATATAGTCATTTTCACCAACATTCATGTTAACACTGGAGTGATCACAGTTGCCTCTAATTCCTTAAATATGAAATGTCCAATTTTGAATCAAAAGTTTAGCTTATTATATCTCAAACAAGAAGCAATACAATTAATCTAAGTATGCGCCTAAACTATCAACACAGTTTTATCATCTTAACAGGAACTTGTTTACACCAGCAGCAAAGAAGCCTGGAGAGTGAGTGGCAATGAAATCATGAAAGGCGTTTTCCACACCTTGTTAAGAATTGAATATTTTTCCTTACAAGAAGTGGTCCAAAGCCTGGAGGAAGTGGTAATCAGTTGGTGCAAGGTCTGGCGAATACAGTGGATGACAGAGTTTCCAAGTCCAGCCTCTGTAGTTTGAGCAGCGTTGTTTGTGCAACATGTGGTCAAGTGTTGTCTTGCAAGAGTATTGGCCTGTCTCTGTTGACCAATCTCAGCTGCTTAATCACAACCATCCTCATCATTTCACCCAGTGGTTGCAGTAGATATCTGCTGTAATCGATTAATCAGGTTTCATGAAGCCGTAGTGGATAATACCAGTGTGGGACCACCAAACAGACACTATTAGCATTTTTTGATGAATATTTGGTTTGAGACTCTGTTTCAGCACTTCATCTTTATCCAACCATTGTGCTGAACACTTGTGATTGTCCAAAATAATTCATTTTTCATCACACATAATAATAAGGTATAGAAATGGTTCGCTTTTATGTTGTGACAGCAAAGGAAGGCAAGCCTTAAAACAATCTCTCTTCTGATGCTCATTTAATTTATGTGGAACCCATCTATCCAGCTTCTTTACCTTGACCACTGTTTCAAATGGTCCAATATTGTGGGAATAGTAACGTCAAACCTTGCTGCCAATTCACACATAGGTTGACATGGATTCGCTTCCACTACAAGCTTCAGCTCATCATTATCCACCTTGGTCTCAGATCACCCACATGGCTCATTTTGAAGATTAAAATTGCCAGAATTGAACTTCTCAAAGCATTAACTACTATGTATTCATTAGCCACATCTTTCCCAAACACTTCATTGATATTTTGAGCTGTCTGTG
>VBSM01001265.1:64721317-64733928 GCA_008086735.1 Cheirogaleus medius
CAGTTGTGGGCTTCTGTGGGTCACTAGTGGTTTTAACATGTTAATTTTTTTATAGATACTCAATTATTACTTCCTAACCTTAAACCTTGAGGATTCCTTAAGGAATTCTCCCCAAAACAGGAAAGTCTTCCCTGAATTCAGTGATAACGCAAAGCCAGTGATGTCAAGCTGAGCAGTCTATTATAATTTCCTGGCACTGATTTTAATTCTTAGATCTAATACTTAGCACAGTGCCCAACACACAGCAAGTGTTCAATAATGTTTGTAGAAAAAAAAAATGATTCAATGAATATTAGGTGAAGTTAGAGCTATTTAGAGCACCCTAAACTTTTAAAGTTGGTATTATGAAAGGTAATCATGGTATCCTACAGAATGTCCAGTTTACCTGTGGGAAAACCTATATATAACGTGTTCAAAACCCATTCTGGCCGGGCGCGGTGGCTCACGCCTGTAATCCTAGCACTCTGGGAGGCTGAGGTGGGCGGATCGTTTGAGCTCAGGAGTTCGAAACCAGCCTGAGCAAGAGCGAGACCCCATCTCTACTAAAAAATAGAAAGAAATTAAATGGCCAACTAAAATATAGAAAAAAAAATTAGCGGGCATGGTGGCGCATGCCTGTAGTCCCAGCTACTTGGGAGGCTGAGGCAGAGGGATCGCCTGAGCCCAGGATTTGGAGGTTGCTGTAAGCGAGGCTGACGCCACGGCACTCCAGCCTGGGCAACAGAGTGAGACTCTGTCTCAAAAAAAAAACAAAACCCATTCTGTTTCGTTTGGTGGATTTTAAGTGTTCAGCAGAAAAAATATGTGTCTCTTAAGGAAGGTGGTTGAATGGAGGCATCTTTATTAAAACAAGGAGACTAATAAATGGAGAATGGAGTGAGGTAAGTCTCCTGAATTAGAGACTTTTACTTTTTTTTTTTGTAAATTCTACACTTTGGGTCTGGATCTATACAAGAAGTTTCTTTTGGCTACTTTATGCAATAAGTATTTACTCAAAATCAATTGCACAGAAGGCAGAGTGCTTAAGGTCTGACCCAGATATGTGTAAAAAATTTTAAGCCTCTTTTTCAACTCTCTGCTTCAAAAAATCAGAGTCAAAGTTATTTTAGATACACCATTTTTTAAACTGGGGATATATTATGCTTATGATTGTCTTTAAAAACTAAATTTCTAAAATGCTAGATATCTTCACTATGCTCTGAATTTTTTTTTCTAACTCTGTTATTTACTCTGAAGATCACAGACCTCCTCTTCACTCCCTACGTCTTGAAGCAACCTTTGACCAAAAACAATAAAATCTGATCTGAGTTAAGAGTGAGCTGCTTTAAAGTCATATGGCCAAAAAATGACACATGAAAGGACTTTTTCATATGAAAGTTAAGAGCCTCTGAAGCTAAGGATAGCTACCAACTAGCCTGGAACTATGGTATAGAAACACTATCACCCCCTAGTGGTGGCCACATGAAATGCAGCCACAGCACCACAAAAAAATCTCACTGACTATCTTTAAGACTGACATTGTAGTACTTGATAATTCAGCTCTCACAGAAAAAAAAAAATTGGGGCCCATCAGGACCACTTCTCTGATTCACTTTGACATTTGTTACTTTTTTTTTCTTTTTTGAGATGGGGTTTCACTCTGTCACCTGGGCTGAGCTAGAGTGCCGTGGCCTCTCAGCCTAGCTGCCAGCAACCTCAAACTCATGAGCTCAAGCGATCTTCCAGCCTTGGCCTCCCAGAGTGCTAGGATTATAGGCGTTAGCCACCATGCCCAGCCCTCGTTTGTTACTTTTCATGATACTATCAATAAGCTATAAATACTCCTTCAGTCTTAGTTCACAAATACCTTAACCAGCAAGTCTGCAAAGATAACAGTGGGTTCCTGTCTCATGTTAACCTTGCAAGGCAAAAGCATTTATGCTCCTTCAGCAAAAATTTCTGAGAACTCATTGAATTTAATGTATCAATAATTTAGCTAAGTGTTGTGAGTTCATGGCCAACTCCTGGGAATAGTGTAAATTGGCACTGAGGATTTCTGTCTGGATACAAAATTTTACAAAGACAAAGAAATGTAGTTGATGTCCCCTACTGAAACTGAAATTACCAGTTATCAGCCAACACCCTATTTGCTCAAATGACTGTGGGGAAAGACAGCAAACAGGTCGATAAGACTTTACTGAAGGTACGCTGAGAAAAGACACGTTTCCACAGCAGCAGTTCTCAAGGTGCGATCCAAAGGCCTTTGAGGAGACCCAAGACCCTTGAGGGGAATCCGTAAGGTCAAAACTATTATTACAATAATACCAATATGTTATTACCCTTTTCACTTTCGTTGTCTTACAAGCGCGCAGTAGAATGTTCAAGGCAACATAACATGTGCTATCACAAAGCAGAATATGAGAATTCAGCTGTTTTCTCTTAAGCCACACATCAAACAGATTTTTTTAATGTAAATCAATGTCACTCTTCTCACTATTTTATTTAATTTGGAAAATACAGTTTTTTCATAAAAATATGTTATTTAGCCTGGACATGGTGGCTCAATCCTATAATCCCAGCACTTTGGGAGGCTGAGGCAGGAGGATCACTTGAGCCCAGGATTTCAAGACAAGCCTGGGCAATATAGTAAGATCCTGTCTCTACAAAAAATTTGAAAAAATTAGCCAGACATGGTGGCACATCTGTCGTCCCAGCTACTTGGGATGCTGAGACAGGAGGATCTCTTGAGCCCAGGAGTTTGAGGTTGTTGTGAGCTGTGATCACACCTCTGCACTCTAGCCTGGGCCACAGAGTGACACTCTGTCTCTTTAAAAAATAAAAAAGTTACTTATGTTAACATGAGTTTATTATTTTCTTAATGAATTAAAAAATAAGTATTTTTTAAATGTCTCATTTTTAATTTCTAATATAGTAAATAATAGGTATAAGTGACTGGAGTCCTTAACTTTTAAGCACTTAAAAGGGTCCTGAGATTTAAAAAGAATGAGAACTACTATCCTAGGTGTTTTCAAATTAGCTGTGAAGTTGAAAAAAATCTATTTATTTGGTTCTCTCTGCAGTATAAGACTTGACGGATTCTTTTTTTTTTTAAGTATTTTTTATTTATTTTATTTCATTATATTATGGGGGTACAAATATTGTTATGATTACATATATTGCCCCTGCCAACCCTCCCCCCGCCCTGCTGTGCTAGAGCTTCAAGCATGTCGACCCCCTGGAGGTGCGTGAGACTTGATGGATTCTTAAGCTTGAGATTCTCACCATAGTAATGAAAATGAGAGGGAAAGTGCAGTGGAAAGAAGACTGGACTGATAGAAGCCTGGTAACTAAAATTTAGTCTTCAACACTAACCAGCTGCTGACTAAGGACAGGTCACTCAACTGCACATAGCCTCCCCAGACCTTCCTTTCCTTTAACTAAAATGAGATGGTTCAATCAGTCAGTCATTTTCAAGGGCAGGTGTATCAGACTCTCTGGGATATTATTTTTTCAAACTACATATTCACTCCCTGGCTTCCGCTGAAGATACCGATACATTTCTGGCTTGAGAGTTAGAACACATGACAGTAGCTGATGGTACTGATGGTAACAGCTATACTTGGGAATGCTGTGATGCTGTGGAGATAGAAAATGTCTGAAAAACCACTGCACTGACTTACCCTTAAAGTCCCTTCTGGACATAAAATTATTATCAAAGATGGAACCATTTCCATTATGCACACATGATGATGTACCCCTCTCCCCTTCCTTTCTATCAAGGTACTCCAGACTTTTTGTCCATGTACCGGGGCAAAGAAAGTGAACAGGAAAGTCCATAGTGCCCAGCCTAAGTTAGATTGTCCCTCGAGGTGGACGGGCAGCTCTGGGACTGCTTGTTTATCACCTGGCAACGTGCATTAGCATTTGCATAAGTTAGTGCCTAGGACATGCCATAGAAGATGAAATCCATTGTATTTCACCCTTTAGAAAAACCCCAAAAGGGCAAATTCCTGCCCCACCCCCACTCCTAGATAGGGCTTGCTCTGTTGACCAGGTTAAAGTACAGCGGTATCATCGTAGCTCACGGCAACCTCAACTCCTAGGCTCAAGCGATCCTCCCACCTCAGCCTCCCAAGTTGCTGGGACTACAGGTGTGTGCCTCCACGCCCAGCTAATTTTTCTAATTTTTGTAGAGATGGGGTCTTGCTATGTTGCTCAGGCTGGTCTCAAACTCCTGGCCTCAAGTGATCCTCTCACTTCAGCCTCCTCAAGTGCTAGGATTATAGGTGTGAGCCACTGTGTCTGACTCAGGCAATTCTTACTCGGACCAATTTTCTTAATTTGGAAGCAGTAAAAGGAGTGAGGCCTGACCAATGAAATCCTTGTGAAGAGGATGAGAAGGTTTTATTTTGGATTAAGAATCTTGAAGAAACCTGCTACTTCTTTTGGACCAATCAAGTGTTCTTATTTGAACATGACTTACTTGCTTACCTTATAGCCAAATAGAAAGAGTCCAAAGAAAAGGCTGTAGAGATCTGCTGTCAAGATGCCCAGGTTGACAGAGGTGGCACTAGTGGCTTTAATCACCAATGGCATGAAGCTGTACAGGCAAAACATACAGAGGGCAAATGCCACAAACAGCAAGGCTGTGAAAAAATGGAATATCTAATATTATGGGAAGGAATCATAAGACAAAAGAATTTGAGGCTTGGCTGTCATAAAAAAAAACTCCCTGACTCTTAAACATATTATCTACAAGGCCACTTGTAACAGTTAGCATTGCAAATGCTCTACAAAATTCTCTGAAAAAAAAAAAAATACCAATAACAAGTTGTGATGTAGATAAGGACTTCAAAAATCCAACAGGGTGTTGGATGGTCAAGGCTATAAAATCTTGCCATCTACCCTCCCAGGGCAGAGTGATGTCCGTGATAAAAGGTCAATAAAAGCAGAATCAATATCACGTGTCCAGAAAAAAATCACTCATTATCTTCTCTTGCTTTTATTTGTTTGGTTGGTTGAACATGATTTGTGTAATTGGATTCAGAATAAAGTGTTTTTAAGGCATAAAGACAGTTGTTAAGTCCACTGTATTTGTTCATCTCGTTAAATTAAATGCTCCAAGACAGCACAGTATAACCACCCTTTTAGGACAATGCTTTTCATGTGGATGCTGACTACATCGGCAGTATCTCTGCTTTGCAACCACTTCTTTAATTTCACTGCATATCCAACACCACACACACACACACACACACTCTCTCTCTCTCTCTCTCTCTTTCTCTTTCTGGCAATCTGTTATTTAGTTGAATTAAATTATTCAAGCATAAGACACAATCTTCAATGACATTTATATACATTTAACTTCTTTCCACCCGTCATCAAACAAGGCTCAAATCTTTCCTGTCTCATCACTATTTTCTTCTGCTTCATTTATTTGTGCAGATGCCTAAGAATATCAGATGAGAGGGACAATGGGAAGTAGGGGGTGATTCAGGTTAATGCTTCACGAATTACATCAACCAGACAAAAACCTTCACAAGTTTGAGGACCCAAGATACAGGTCTAATTAAAGCTGCTATGACCAAAGGTCAGCCTCCAGTCTGGTTCAGAATTCCTAGTAAAGAAAGGCTATCCCTGCATTCCCTGCATGTAAAGATTAAGAATGAACTTTTATGGAGGTTCATCTACCAATCCTCAGAGAAAGCTCAATGTAAACCACTATAGTTGGTATGCATCAAATTACTCTGGATTTTACAAAGATGTCTAAATATTTTTAAAAGGAAGCATTTATTTCTGGATGTTCGTTTTTGTTAAAGGAAAAGAACTGGCTAAAAAGAATTATCGTTTATTTACATACCAATTTTCCAGTCCCAGTGAATGCTGGCAATATCCTTATATTCCACAATCAATCTAAGATTAAAATAAGAGGTCAAAGAGAGATCCACATACAAATTTTTCCTGTTTTACAGGCATTTTAGTTATTATTCTTCAGCGAAGGTGAGGAATTATGTCGACTTCTGAATTTTTCTTGGAATATAAAAATAACTATCTTTAATAAAAATGACAAAGAATAAAACCAAAGGAGTTCATAAAGATATGTTTGGCTCCTTTAAAAGTGCTCTTTAATTATAGCCAACTATCGAGGGAAAGCATGACATTATGCTTTCTTTTTGAATAAGCTTAGAAAATTAATGCGTTAATATTTTCTGAAGATAATTGGGGGGAAAAATCCTTCCTGGTAATGCCTCTACCACACTGTAATCAGGAATCCTAAGCCTCACACGTGTTTAAGAAAATAAAGCATAATTCTTGATATTTTAACAATCCTCTAATAGACATTTAGCAATGTCTATTGCTGATTTCAAATGTGAATTGGGGCCAAATAAACAATGAATATTAGTAGTTAGAAAGTCAACATCAATGATATATTTGCTTATTATGTTTTTAGAAAAAAATTTAGAATCTTACAGCTGTATGCCACTGATAATTGTCCCAAATAAGCCCACCATTCCTAGAAACTCCTGTCTGCTCAGCTTCTTCACGACGTATTCTTCACAAACATTAGAAATGGCATACAAGGAAGACCCAAGAAGGACAAAGATGTCACCAAGCAGCACATCGCTCCCTACAGAAAGACAAGCCACAAAAAGGAATACATTGTAAATAGGTGAACCTCATTAGCTTGCCCCCAGGAGTTTATCTGACTTGCGTTCATTTAAACAAAGACTTTACAGAAGGAGCAAACCTGGTTTCTAGAAGTATGAAGTCTCTTACTCTCATAACTTTCTAGTATAATTTTGCTGTGATTTTTCATAATTTGGAAGACTATAACAGACTGGAAGGTAGTGGTATACACCATAACTTAAGCCTTTGGAAAATGATTTCTATGACATGACAAATTAATGAAATTTATTAAAGGGTCACGTCAGTTTGAAAACTATAAGGAAGGAACTGATTTCAAGGTAATTTTCTCTCTTAACCCAAGGAGATGCTGAAGTCACTTGTAGATTGGGTGAATTCATAGACCTTAATTAGATTTTGTACTATCAATTGTCTGAATTTAACACAAAGTATAGCAAGTTGTTCTCATTTACAGAGAGGCTTCCAAAGAGGTCATCCCATGAACACCAAATCTCCTTTTGAAAAAAAACAAAAAATCAAGAATCTACAGTAGGTTTTCCAGTATCCAATCCAAATATATGAGCCAAAAAAAGATTATTGCAAATATATATAAAGAAACTTCTCTCTCATGAGACAAACTAAACTACTTAGTGTGACAAAAAGGAACAAGGACTGTGGGCTGGTAGGAACATAAAGATTGTTTTGCCTAAGTGGTTACAAAATACCATAAACAAGTAAATCTGAAAATAAAATTTAAAAGGTAGTTAACCAGGACATGTTTTCTGCCGTTTACTGTATTTTTGCAAAATAAAAGTGAAAACGTGAGCAAAACTCTTCTGTGATTAAACCACAAATAAGTGACATTCTCACCTGAATCGTCTTGCCTCCCTGCTAAGACGTCTGCACCAACCATGGTTCCCACGCCCAGCAGACAGATAGACACAGCGATGAAGTGAATCACTCTGTATCTTGCATAAAGAATAAACCACGAGAGAGCCATCAACATAGGAATCCCAAAGCAATCCAAGAGCTGCATGGAAGGAGAAATAAACAGCTTAAAACATCTCACATTAGCTAAAAGATGGGCGATTCAGTATTAATAATAATAGGAGTCAGTATTTATTGAGCATTTATTATAAACCAGCCCTGGACTAAGTGCTTTATCTGGATTAACTCATTTAATCCTCACAACTCAATGAGACTGAAATTACAATCCCATCTTATACATGGGAAAATGAAGCTATAAAGAGGTGAAATGGGTTACCCCAAATCACACAGTTACAAATGGGAGAGCCAGTTGCTGAACTCAAGAATTCTGCCTGAGGGCCTGTGCAATTTACCTCTCCACTCCCACCATGGTTTATCCTTAAGCCCAGTAGGCAAACTCTCCTTCCTGCATGCATCCATTTACTCAGGGAACAAATATTTATTAGCCACCTCGAATATGCAACACACTGTGCAAGGAGCTAGGAATAGAAGTGAACAGGGCAGACAGATACGAGCCATGCCCTCAGGAGCACACAAAGCAAGAAAACACGTGGAATAAATCATCACACAACCAGATTATCTAATTGCAATTGGGCTAAGAGCTAAGCAGCACAGGTTACCATGAGAGAACACACAGACACCATCCCCCTGCCGGAGTGTCCAACCACACCATGTGATACAGACGCTTGCTCACAGCAAATGCTCTTGCTCATCTTCATCACATGCTCCTCCAATACCTGTTGACCCTGGGTCCAGAAAACACCTGCTATACCTCTAATATTGCCCATCTGAAAGGCATGCCAAAATTACAATAAATCTGAAATCACTCCTAAGGTAAAAGAAAAACAGAGATTGCACTCCCTCGATTCTTAAATTCACAAATTGTATGTGAATTCAAAGATAATCCTTGGTGCATTTGAGTGTATTCAAGGAAAAAATATATTCCTTATAGTAATAATACTCCAGAAACTGCTGTTCTATTCTCACCCTGTTGTTTGTTTTTAAACCTTGTCACTGATTCTCTCTATATCTGTTTAATCTTGGACAAGTCAGGCCCTAAATCTCCAGCAGCCTGTCGGATCCTGTCCACAGTTGTTTACTGATGGACTTTCACTGCAGTATCGTCACCAGAGTCCGACACACCATGAGTAGGAATGGGCATCTTGCCTTGTTATTTATTCCAGCTGCAGAACTCTAATCTCTTAAGTGCTTTATTGAGCCTGCCTGAATAACAAACCATTAAACGATGCAAATGATGATAGCCTGTCCCGGAAGACACCAGCAGAATCCAGCCATAATGGCTTAACAAAGTCTGAGCTACATTCCTTAAACTAAAAAAGTAGGAAAGAAAATAACCACCCTAAAAACTATCACAGAAGACTCCCTTATCCTTGTGTCTTAAAATCAAAGTTAAATTTGCTCTATCTTTCACAATTTTTGGTGGGCAATGAGTGGCCCTATAATAAGAGAGCTGCCTAGGTCATGGTCAGAGCTCCAGAGGCCTCGGGCCCCAGCCCTGCCACTGACCAGCCAGCTGTGTGATCTCCGGCCATTCTCAGAGTCAAAGTATGAAATAAAGAGATCAGACTAAATGATCATGCAGGTACCCTCCGATTCTAACATTCCATGATTTCTCAACTGATGCCTCATTTGTCTGCATGAACCTCTTTTTCAAAATGTAGTCTTGGTCATGGATGTCTTCTCTTTGATGCTTTCAGTTCCAAGAGTCTCATTTAATTTAATATTTAAAAATTATGGTACAGTCACACAGTAAGCAGAATATTAAGACAGACCCTGGGGACATGGGCATAAAAATGGGTTGGACCATATCAGAGGTACAGTAGAATAGAGAAAAGAAAGGGAAATTGAATTAGGCCTTAGAGAATGGGGGCGAGGATATTAGAAAAGGATTGCACTCTAGAAAGAGCAGAGCGGCAGAGCAGCAGAGGAGACAAGAACAGTCTGTGGGTGGGAACCGGCTGGTGTGGCAGTAAAGGGGGACATGAGTAGAAACCTGGCGACACCATGAACTTCACAGGAACTACCGCATAATGATTTGTAATTACTGAATCTTCCAAGAAATCCTCAAGAAAGAGGTTCAAAGGCCACCTAATCCAAATTTCCACCCTTTCAGATTCCCCAGACCAGAGATTTACTCAAGTAGAGAACTGGCTTGAATAATTCCAGTGACAGGGAACTCCGCTGCTGGCGGGAGCTTTCGTGGTTAGATGCCTTATTATAAAAATGTTCCCTGCTAAGATGATAAGTACAACCAAATGCTTGACAACCAAATGCTTGGGTTTTTCTAAGAGGTTAGGATGAAAGAAATCATTTTCAATGGTACAAGGCATGAACTTTAGTCACAAAAATCTAACTATAAGTGTTTGGGTTATATCTGTGTTTAGACCTCGTACCAATACAAAACTTTTTCTCATTATCAGAGATCAAAGTTTCTGGAGATCAAAGTTTCTGCGATTAAGTAATTAAAATGTGTGTGAGATTGTGAGAGGAGATGTGACTAGAAAATGCCATCTTCTACATACTGATGCATACCTCATCACTCAATGCTAAGCATACACTTACTCCTATTTGTGATAAACTTCGTCCTCTAGGTAACTCCTGGTTTTCATTTTTATGAATTTCTGGGTTCTTTGTGTGCCTCCTGTGACATAGGTTTTCATAAATCACTTCTTATCTCGGCCTTCCCAAATCACTTCTTATCCCATACCAGTCAAAAACCAAGAGGTTTACTAAGGCCAATGCTTAGCACAATGTTACAGGAAAGAAAATATTTAATAAAATGCCTTCTGGTAGTAACATTTAATGTACGTACACATTTGAAAAATACTTAGTGGTCATCAATCCTTATCTCTTCCAAGTAAAATAAGTCTAATTTCATTCTAATTTTTCGAGTTTCTAAAATTTGGAGATGTCTGTGTTTTGCACAGTGAGAAAAGTGATGCATCAGATAGTTATAAATCCATTAAACTATGACATCTAAACCTGGCATTGGAGTCTATCTCACTTTCACTTCCTTTTATAAAGCATTTTGTTGTTAGTAATGGTGATTCAGTGTTGTGATACATCTCATAGTTTGCTAATATTAAGACAACTGAAATCAGTCTTCCTCAACTTCACAAAGTTGAAAAGCACTGTGATGTAGGAACATTTTTCTTTCAACCCAGCAAGAATAAACCTAACAAAGAAACAGGGATGGGACTTTTACCTTTGGCTACCATCTCTCCCCAAAATATTTAATAGGTTCCTTTGAATGGTTCCTTTGTCATGAATATCTACTTTGCTTGCAAACGTCCAATTTATCTATAGTACAGGGTACATCTACTTTCATATGCCATATTTGAGCAACACAGAAGACAGAACTCTTGTCAACATCGCAGCATCAACTGCCAACTAAATATTTATGCTTATTTGGGTAGGAACTGTTCTCATCTGTGATAGCATTAGCAGTTTGGGAACTGATTAACTTGTAGACATTTTACTAATTCCAGAAAACATTACTCATTAGAGCATATGCTCCACCGGAAAACATCACCCACCTGTGTTTAGGTTCTCTCCAAGTGAACAGGTTTTCAATAAAATTAGGTTAACACAAGTATGAGTTCATGTTCTTCTCTTGAAGCTATAAAATCCAAAGAGGTCAGAGGGCTCCCTCTTACCTGGACGCTGGTTAGAGTTGTGTACTGGTAGGCTCTGACAACCAGGTAATTGGCTTCCACATCTGCTAGTCCCAGCAGAATGTACTTCCACCATTTTCTTTTCAAGATTATTAAAAGGTTATCATTGCCTGGTTGAAAGAAATCTGGGTTAGTACACGTTACTTCAAAATGATACCGTGCATGTTAATTTGGAGATTAAAGAGCCAAAGCAAGTATTTATTGTGTATATCAAATGTGGCCCCTCCTAATTTCCATTACTCATAACCCAAACTCCTGCAACAGCTCAGCAGAGTCAGTTACAGTTTTTCTAGTATGAGACCCAAGTTAAGGTCTCATCATAGATTAAGTATTCAATGAAAGCACCAGAAAGAAAGTAGGAGAAAAGTGGTTACATTCCCTTCCCTAGCCAGGTGCAGTGGCATGCCCCTGTAACCCCAGCTACTTGAGAGGCTGAGGCAGGAGGATCACTGGAGCCTAGGAGTTCGAGACCAGCCTGGGCAATATGGTGAAACCCTATCTCAAAAAAAAAAAAAAAGTCCCTTTCCTACTGCAACAGAAATATAATATCCAGATGTAAGCCTGGATGTCACCATTTCTGACAAGCCACAGACTATCCTAGTAAATGAAATGTTTTCCTATAAATTAATTGGTTATTTAACCTCCATTCATGGGCTTCTTCAAAGAAAACTCTGCATGTGATCATTCTTTTGGCAGACATGCACTTTCAAGTGAAAATTGAGTCAGTGATAAGCTTGGGAAAGGGCTAAGTGGCACCATTCCAGAAACATCTTTTATTCCCCCAAATTCTGTTTATTCAAATTAATTGGCCAGGCACCATGGCTAACACTTGTAACCCCAACACTTTGGGAGGCCAAGGCAGGAGGATCACTTGAGGCCAGGAGTTTGAGACCAGCCTGGGCAACAAAGCAAGACTCCATCTCTTAAAAAAAAAAGAATTAATTAGCCAGATGTGGTGGCATGCACCTGTAGTCAGTCCTAGCTACTCAGGAAACTGAGGCGAGAGGAACACTTGAGCCCAGGAGTTGAAGGTTACAGTCAGCTATGATCATGCCACTGCACTCCAGCCTGGACAACAGAGTGAGACCCTGCCCCTAAAAAAAATAAATAAATAAAATTGGATTCACTACTTTTGGAGAATCCAGCACCACAGGAGATATAGAGTTCACACATATATAAGAAGGCTTTATGGTAAGATAACCTACAAAGAAATATAAGTAGTGAGAATCACAACTAAATAATTATCATTAAAACCCAATTAGGAGGCTGGGTGTGGTGACTCACGCCTGTAATCCTAGCACTCTGGGAGGCCGAGGCAGGTGGATC
>VBSM01001265.1:64734028-64765973 GCA_008086735.1 Cheirogaleus medius
TTGTTGTTGCTATGATTGCTTTTGGGGTCTTCTTCATGAATTCTTTGCCTAGGCTAATGTCTAAGAGTTTTTCCAACATTTTCTTCTAGAGTTCTTACGGTTTCATGCCTTAGGTTTAAGTCTGTTATCAATCATGAGTTGATTTTTCTGAAGTGAGAGGTGTGGATCCTGTTTCAGTCTTCTACATGTGGCTACCCAAATTTCCCAGCACCATTTATTTCTTTTCCCCAGTGTATGTTTTTGTCTGCTTTGTCAAAGATCAGATGGCTATGAGGATGGTTTTATATCTGGGTTCTCAGTACTGTTCCATTGGTCTATGTCTCTGTTCTTGTGCCAATGCCATGCTGTTTTGGTTACTATAGCCTTGTAGTATAGCTGGTAAGTCTGGTAAATTAATGCTTCCCAATTTGTTGCTTAAGATTGCTTTTGCCATACAGAGTCTTCTCTGGTTCCATACAATGAGTAGAATTATTTTTTCTAAATCTGTGAAAAATAATGTTGCTATTTTAAAAGGGATTGCACTGAATCTCTATATCACTTTGTGTAGTATAGACATTTTAACAATGTTGATTCTGCCAATCCATGAGCATGGTATGGTTTTCCATCTGTTTACATCCTCTACTATTTCCTTCTTCAGTGTTTCATAGTTCTCCATGTAGAGGTCTTTCACTTCCTTAGTTAAATATATTTCTAGGTATTTTATTTTCTTTGTTGCTACAGAAACTTTTCAAAAGAAGATAGACTAATGGTCAAGAAACATATGAAAAAATGCTCAACATCACTAATCAGAGAAATGCAAATCAAAACCACAATGAAATATTGCTTATAAATAACCCCAGTGAGAATGGCTTTTATCAAAAACTCCCAAAACAGCAAATGTTGGCGTGGATATGGAGAGATAGGAACACTCATACACTGCCGGTGGGACTGAAAACTAGTACAACCTCTGTGGAAAGTCGTATGGAGATACCTCAAAGAGCTAGAAGTAGAACTACCATTTGATCCAGCAATCCCACTTCTGGGTATCTACCCAAGGGAAAAAAAGACATTCTATTAAAAAGACATCTGTACTGTAATGTTTATAGCAGCACAATTCACAATTACAAAGATGTGGAAACAACCCAGGTGCCCATCAATCCATGAGTGGATTAATAAAATGTGGTATAGGTATACCATGGAGTACTACTCAGCCATAAAAAAAATGATGAACTAATACCTCTTGTATTATCTTGGATGGAGCTGGAGCCCATTCTCCTAAGTGAACTATCACAAGAATGGAAAAACAAACACCACATGTACTCACCATTAAATTGGCACTAATCAATCAAAACCTATGCACACATATGGAAGCAACATTCATCAGGTGTTAGGCAGGTGAGAGTAGGGAGGAAAGGAAAGGTAAACTCACACCTAATGGGTGTGGTGCACTCTGTCTAGGGGATGAGCATGCTTGTAGCTGTGACTCAGGTGGTACAAAGGCAATTTATGTAACCAAAGCATTTGTACCCCCGTAATACTCTGAAAACGTAAAAAAAAAAAAGAAAATGAAAAAGAAAACTCAAAATTAAAACAAATAGGGCTGGGTGTGGTGGCTCACACCTATAATTCCAGCACTTTGGGAGGCCAAGGTGGGAGGATAGCTTGAGCCCAGGAGTTTGAAGCCAGCCTGGACAACAGAGGGAGACCCCATCTCTACAAAAAAATTTTTCAAAATATTTAGCTGGACATGGTGGTGCACACTTGTAGTCCCAGCTAATGGGGAAGCTGAAGCAGGAGAATTGCTTGAGATCAGGAGTTGGAGGCTGCAGTGGGCTATGACGGTGCCACTGCATACCAGCCTGGGCAACAGAGTGAGACCACACAATTAATCTTCCTCAACACAAGACTACATGGGAAACACGTAACAGCCATCCCTTAGAGGGACTGCACTGATGTACTTATGAATCTCACTGACTTCCTAAAGGCCAATGCTTCCAGAGAAGAGCAAAGTCCAGGGTTATTAACCACATACCAGTTCTACTTCCAACTCCTAAAGCTCTTGCCAAATTTGGTGCTTCCCCCTTAAAATGTTTTCCCCTCTCCCACAACTAGTTTCTATTTTCTTTAAAATAGACACATAGTAATACCATTGATATGCATGGAGGTTCATTTTAAAAAAGAAGATTAACAAAGACCACACTGGTGATTTTATTATATGCCTTAAATACAATGAAAATGGAAGTACTGGCACCTTCCCAATCAGATTGGGTTACTCATTTTCCTCACATTCCCAAATTCAATGTCATATAGTTTATATGACATTACCATGCTCTTCTCTTATGGAAAGGTCGTTTATTACCATGACTAGCAGCCTCTAATACCGAGTGGTGGTGGTAGCATGGGCTCTGGGGCAGGCTGCGTAAGATGCAATCCTGGTTCCACCAGCTACTATCAATAAGACTTAGAGTAAGTTATCTAAGTGCTATCTGCCTCAGTTTCCTCATCTGTAACATGGGCATAATACTCACCTAAGTTGTAAGGCTTCAATGAGCAGAAGCATAACTTGACTATTTAAGCAATAAAAATGATGCCTAGCACAAACATGTTAGAACCTCTTTTTTCCCATTTTGGAGTAGATAGCTAGAAATAACAATTCTATGATGGCTCTAAAGTAGCTTAGGCAGCCAGTGATAAAAACATTAATTCCTTGCCAATCTCTTATCTTTGTGTCTTTCAAAAGAGAGACTTGATCTACATGCAACTGATGTTCCATTTAGCATTTTCCACTTAGTGGGAAATATATATTTTAGAGAGTGAGATTCTTGACTTTTCAAGTGTTTTAAATATTGTTTTAATAATTCTTAATATTGAGAAAAAGTCTAACTCATAATGACATTACAGTTTGTTTGTTTGTTTGTTTGTTTGTTTAGAAAAAGGACTTTATGGCAGGCTGGAAGGAACTGAGAAAGTATATTCCACAGTGCAGGAGTGGGCCTTTGTCTGCCTGGACTCTAGCCAACATTATAGGTTTTTTTGACAATTTCTACTCTGTTACACTTTGGTGCTACTTATTTAATCAACAATTCAGAGAATTATGCATAAATCTCTAGTTACTACTTTCATAGAATTTACAAGTTATCATAGTTTTCTAATAACTTTTAGAAATACAGCTATAGTTTCCTGTTCTTGGTTTTTCCCCATCTTATTTTTTCAAGGTCTAGAAGCCAAATATTTTTATGAAAATAACTTTGTTGAAAAGGTAATTCCCACATTTGACATACCTGATCGAAACGCCAGCATCATTGTATAAACCAGGAATAGTAAGCAATAGTTGATAAAGCTCTGAAGCATGGGAGTGTTCACTTTGTATCTTTCTGCCAAATACTGGCTGGTGATGGCTGTTCCACAGATACACAAGGACAACATCTGACCCAGAGCAATCGTTTTCAAAATATTCCTAGAAAATAAAATAAAGGAGGAAATCAGAATAACTTGAAATTATACCTTTCACTCTCTCTCTCTCTCTCTCTCTCTCTCTCTTTAGTGCTAAACACAAAGTGAAATGCTAATTATTCCTGGCAGTTCTATATTCCATTTTATTGCTTATTTCATGTGCACAAAAACTGAATTGTTAGATTTTTTTTTTAAGAGTGAAACAAAGTTTATTTAGGAAGAGCAAGATAGGTTTACAGAGCAATAGCAAGATACATTTGCCGCAGATGATGAACAGCCCCCCCTGTTTTAACAAGACGCTGAACTGTTAGATTTTGAGAGGCTATATTTTTATTTTCTTTTACATTTCTGATTCCTCCCTCCATTCCCACAAAGACATATTCCCCATTTCATTGACCATGCATTTAGAGATCATTATGATTACTTCACTATGTCATATACTATTTGAAATGTATACGTGTGCATGTCTGCATATGTGATGTTTTTAAGGAACTCAGCTTTAACTCTAGGTTTAAATTTCCCGTATTCAGGAATGTGCAACATTTTTCATCCTTTCTTTCTCTGAGATACCTGATTTCTTCCACTGCCCCTCTGGAAGCAGTGATTTTCAATGTAGCTGCAGTTCAGAATCACAGAGCTTGGAAGTGGATCCCATCCAAGCTGAGTCTTCAGATGAGACTCCCACCTGGCCAACTCCACAACTGCAGCCTTGTGAGAGGCCTGACACAGAGGGCAGAGCTAAGCCATGCCCAGATTCCCGATCCATAAAACTGAGAGATAATAAATGTGCATTGTTTTAAAGCACTAAATTGGTAATTTGTTATATAGCAAGAGGTACCAGGCACCTTGTTGTCGTTCAATAAATATTTATTTCAGAAATGAATGTAAACAGCTAAAGAAATTCCCATATATACCCATAGATATTTCCCTACTTTCCCAACGAGGTAGACTAGTCAGAGAAAGATAAGAAATGATGAGAGTGCCATGACATAGAAGCTAAGAGTAGAAAAACATTTCAAGAAGGAAGAGATCATCAGTACTGCAGTGTCAGAAACTGCAGAGAGACGTGGCACTAAGACTGAAGAGACACAGTATGATTGGCAAGCTGGAAGTTGCTAGATCTGTGAAGGAAAACTTTTTGTTAGCGGTAACATCCAAAGTCAGATATCAGTAGGCTAAGTGAGCAGAAGATGAGCAAGTGAATGCACCAAACATAAATCACCCTCTCAAGAAATGATGAAAGGGAGGAGAAGAGGGATGTGTAAAGAGTTTGAAGAATACACAACAGTTGAGAGCAGGACTTTTATTGTTTGTTAAGGGATCAAGAAAAATTAAGCATGTGTGGAAGATAAGCAACAGGCAACATGAGTGAAAGCTTGAAGATTTATAAGGAAGACATTTAAAAGAGGTGATAAAGACAGGTCCTGGAAAGGTCACGGACCAAGACTGAGAACAAGGCAACATTTATTTAAAATGTTCTCTGTATAAATACTTCCTTGAAGTTCTTTAAAAGAAAAATCAGAGAAGCATAAAATGTGAGTTCATCTAACTCACTGGTTCTCCGCCCTGGCTGCGCACAAGAATCAACAAGAGGGCCATTTTATTTATTTAAATATTTTTCATTTTAATTATCTTTTCTTCTTTGTTTTCTTTTTTTTTTTTTTTATCACCATAGAAGATGGAATCAAAAGAGGGCCATTTTAAAAACATGACCCCCAGGCCCCAAACCATACCGTTTATTTACCAATCTCTAGGGTGAGGCCTAAAGACTGGGATTCTCTTAGGCCCCACCCTAGAGATTGGTGATTCTCCCAGGGAGCCAGGTTGAGACCCTGATACAGTCCAGCCTTCTCATGTTGTACGTGTCAAAGGGAAGTGGAGAGGGGAGATGAGATGCCCAAAGTTATCCAATTTGACTTTCAAATTTCTATTAAATTACCAGGATGTGTAATTATTTCCTTTCAAGGGCCTCTTGGTGTCTCCTCTAGCTTCAGGATTTAATGCTTTCACCCTTTCTCAGTTTTTTTATCTCTTTGTTCATTTTTGCTTTCATTTATTCAACATATACTTTGTATCCAGAGCTGCTGAGCAAAGTAGAAAATACCAGAACAGCAGAAGACACAGAATATTTGTCCTAAGAATTTACAATGTATTCTTTCTTCTGAAATATTTGCTTCAATAATCTACAACTAGCCTCAGACAACCTTAGCACAAGGACAAAAAGAGAGAGGTGAAGCTTGCTGGGTAAGATGACCCTAAATACATTTGTTGAACACCTACCATTGCCAGGCCATGGAGATACAAAAATAAAGAGGCAGTTTCTGTGCATCAGAGGCTCAGAGTCTACTGGGGATAAACAGGCATGCAAACTCATAGTCAGGGCATAGCAAGACAAGTGTTAAAATGGGGCTGGTCTAAAAAACTTCGAGTTCACCAGACAGGCAAGGTAGGGAAAGGCATTTCAGGCAGAAAGGCACAGAGCCCTAATATAACATGGCACTTTCAGGGATTTCAAGTAGATTGATGTCGCTGCAGCACAGAGTATAAAAGAAATGGTAGCAGATGAGGATGAAAAAGCCAGTAGAAACCAGATCAAGTTCATATCAAGATTGTATATAGAGCCGGAGATCCTAACTATCTACCTAACACACACACACACACACACACACAAAGATTATATGTAATGCTCTAATGTTGGTATCTTATGTTGCTGGCGGTGAGATCACTGAAATCTTCTAAATAGGAATGAAAAAACTGTGTATCAAGGCAGGAATTGAGCCTACCTGGGTCCCTAAATACATCAGGGCACATAGCACCAAAACCTTACCCTTAATTCCTACCGTGGAAACCAGGTTAAAGAGGCAGGTTGACAGAGACAAAGGAGTCTAGAATAATACCCAGGTTTCTAGATCAGACAACTGAATATACAGCAATATGGTTAATTAAGATCCTGATGGTAGGAGGGAAACGCACATTTGGAAAGGATAATAACTCCATTTTGGGCATGCTAGATTTTGTTTAATTATGAGACAGCCAAGCAGACATGTCCAGTAGGCAGTTTGGAGCTGGGAGAAAGGAGGAATACATTTGGGAATCATGTGCATAAAGCTAGTAGTTGAAGTTGGGGGATACAAACGAGATCACTAAGGCATGTAACTAAAAATTGAGAAGAGAGCAAAGAAGAAACACTCTGAGAAACATCACCATTTAAAGGGCTGGAGGAGAGGAATTAGAGTCGGACAGGAAGAAGCATGGCCAGGGAGGTAAAGGAGCACCAGCAAGGAAGAACACTGGAAGCTGAGAGAAGACAGTGTTTCAAGGAGGGAGCACTACAGTTTGGACTGCAGCAACTTTCTCCTAACCAAGCTTCCTGGTCCACTCTCACCCTCCCCAAATTCACTACTACTTCAGTAGGAGTGATGTTCTGAATGTTAACACAATGAGATCATTCTCCATGTCTAAAACCTTTCAGTGGTTCCCGTCTGGCCTTAGATGCAAGCCAAACTTTAAATGGCCTACAAGGCAACTACCCTCTGTCCCCTGCCTGCCTCTCCAGCCTCATCTTGGACTACTCTCTCATAGCTGATTTCATTTTTAGTTTTTAAAACTTCTTATAAGATGTTTAAAATATAACTAAGTAAAGGCTGGGCGTGGTGGCTTGCACCTGGAATCTCAGCACTTCGGGAGGACAAGGCAGGAGGATTGCTTGAGGCCAGGAGTTCAAACCATCCTGAGCAACATTGCAAGACTCTATCTCTACAAAAAATTTTAAAAATTAGCTAGGAATTATTGTGTGTGCCTGTAGTCCCAGCTGCTTGGAAGGCTGAGGCAGGAGGATTGTTTGAGCTCAGGAGTTCCAGGTTGCAGACAGCTATAATTGTGCCACTGTATTCTAGCCTGGGCAATAGAGCAAGACCCTCTGTCTAAAAATAAAAACAAATTAAATAAAAAAATATAAACTAAGTATAATATATAATCAACATGTATCCATGTATCTAACAAGCACCTTAAAAAGTAAAATATTGGCAACATCAACACATTCTCTTTGTGTTCTCAACTTCTTAACCCTCCTAAGGTAACTATCTAGAACTTGGTATTTATTATTCTCATGCATTTCTATATATTTTATTATTTATGTAAGTATTCCTAAGCAATAAATAGCATTATTTTACTTATGTTTTTAATTTTATGTAGATGGCATCATGCTGTATATATGATCAACTTGCTGTTTTGATCAAGTCATCCATATTGAACTATTAGTTCTAGTTCTTCCCTTTTCAATATTGTGAACATATCATGCTGTATTTATCCATTCCCGTTTTAATAGATATTTAGGTTGTATTCCAACTTTTTTGGTCTTATAAACAATGCCTTTATAAATGTCCTTGTACACGTAGATGTATATATCTAAGAGTTTTTCTAGTTTTTATCAGGCTGGTGAAAATGGGTCACAGATATGCTAAGATACAATCTCCTCTGTACACAGGATGGCATGATGGGGGCCACCTAAGGCATCTGGAGAAATTCTAGCCTGTTGCTTCCTGCTGGGAGCAGTAAACTCAGAATATCCTACGAATATAATTATGTATTTTTGTAAGGAAGTTTAAAGGAATCATTTGCTCTGGAGATACTTTCAAGAATGGAATTGTTGGTCTTAGGGCATGAACATCTTCACATTTATTTGTTTTCCTAGATTGCTCTTCAAAGGGTTATTTTACTTCGTGTTCCTCCCAAAAGGAAGGAACTGAAGGAACCTCCACCCTTCACGGGGAAGGAAAGATGTCAGGAACTGGACAAATCCAAAGACATTTTATTAAGCTACTGAAGGAAATTTTCACCAAGATGAGCAAGGGCTTAAGGACTTGCACCCATACAGGTAGTATTCTTTCTAGGCACGCTCTACCTGCCACAGACTGATGAGGTAAACCGGGATCCAAGGGTTGTTACCCCTTTCTCACGTGCACACTTCTTCCTGAAGGAGGCATGGTTTGCATTGATGTGGAGTCTTAGGCTGCCCTATCCTAGACAAAAGAAATTCACCACTTGGTCCTGTATAGCTGCGGTCACCAACCCTCAGGTCCCAGATTGCTACCAGTCTGTGGCCTGTTAGGGACCAGGATGCAGAGCTGGCATGACCGCCTGAGCTCCGCCCCCCCACACTCCCATCCATGGAAAAATTGTCTCCCATGAAACCAGTCCAAAAGTGCCAAAAGGTTGGGGGCCGCTGCTGTATAATGCACCAGGAGTCTATAGGAATATGGGACCAAAGCCAAAGAGTGAAAACGTGCATTCATTCTTTGTCATTGTTCCCAGCCACACACGTAGGTCAGGGATCACGTGGGGAGGGGCGCCTGGCCAAGGAAACGGTTCCCCAATTTTCCTGTACTTGACGTTCAATGAGTACCCATCTCAGCATACATTCTCAATAACATAACCCTCACAGCACCACTGAGAAAAGTGTTCTTACACTCCTGTCACAGATGGAGCAAATGAGACTCAGAGTGGTTCCATAATTCCCCCACAGTCATACTGTTAATAAAAGGCAGAGGAAGCCAGAGCTCTTACCTATCAAAAGACAGGATCAAACGGTTCAAATTAGCTTGAAGAAAAGGATCTAGGGAAACTTCCTCTCCTCCCTGGAAGAAAGTCTCAGATTTGCAGAACTTTGGCACTAATGTCCACTTTTTTAAGTCAAAGAGACTGGGGCCCAGAAAAGGGGAGTGTTTTACCTACGATCACACAGGAGCAGAGGCAATGCCCAAACTTCCTCCTGCCCCTGATTCCATTAAACACCTGCAGTCCTTCCTACAGCACTTGGTCTGGGGGCAATAGGAGAGGTCGGTTCCCACCATTGGTATCTTCCTACATCTTTCTCCTTCCTCTCTTTCCCCCACATCCCTCTCTTCATTATGATTTCATAACAGAGCTTACAATAAAAACTCCTTCTTCATAGCATTCTTGCACCTCACCTTGCCGGCAGGGAAGAAGGAGCCTCGCACGATCTCTCTCCTCCGAGCAGTAACACCGCTTTCCTGTACATCATAGAGAAACTGGATGTCCAAAGTACCAGGCACAGAAAATCTAATCAACTGTCTGATAAGCTAATCAAATTCAGACCATTTTTCACAGCCCGTAATGGACTCGAAAGCAATTATAAATTTGAAATAAGTGAGAATAAGACGTGCGGAAACACTAAGCCCTGTTCACGAATTGACAAAATTCCTCCAGTAAGCTCCTATTTGCATTCTAAAACAGTACGATAAAGGAAGCTGTCCTCCAACTATAAAGTATAACCATCTTCTATAAAAAGGACTCACAAATTGAGTATGGAGATTTAAAGTTACAGGAATGCACTTCTCTTGGCTCCAAATCATAATGACCTCATCTATAATGGAAGAGCAAGAGGGAGGGGGGACCAGAGCAGGGAGAAGAGAGAGGGAGAAGCTGGGGAGGCAGGGAGTTGGAACGAGGGAAGAAAGGAGGAAAAAACACTCAGAACTCGTAGAGGAAGACAACAAAGGCCTCGAAACAATTTTTGTTACTTATGGTCCCACGTTCATATTTGCATTTTACCACAAGACTGTAGTTTGTAGGAATTCTGAACAAAGGAACTCGCTACGCCATAACAAAACCTGTTCCTGTCTAAGGGAAATGGCCAAAAGCAACGTGCATCTGACCATGGGATATATCCTGCCACGGTTTTTCAAACGGAACCTCTACTGAAGTGAACTTCAATGGCAGGATATGGTCCAACTCCAAGACATATTTCCCCCTACGGCGGCTTCCCACTGTGGAGCAGCCCTCCAGAAAGCACAGCAAACGCCAGTTATGGATCGTGGGGGCAGGGGTGGGAGAGCAGGTGGAGACAGGCTTAGTAACATCTTAACATCCCTTCCATTCCACACTGAAAACACATGCTTTCCAATGAAACGACCTTCGTTTTTTAATTCGTGTATTCAGTCAGTAACCTCTTCAGTCATTGACCAAAATTCACTGGTTGTTAATGAGCCAAACCCAAGGAATTTCAAATTTAAAAGACCCACCCATTTCCCAGTCCCCTCTTTCTCCTCCCCAGACCAGATCAGGGAGGTCACGCTGTGTGCCCCGACAAGATACCATGCCCCTCCATCACATAACCCAAACACACTGCTTATGGCTTTTTTCATTGTAACATTCTCAGCTCCAGGACAGGGACATTATAGTCTCTGTGATCAATAGTGCTCGGCACACAGCAAGTGCTTAAAGGATGTTTGCCAATGTTGAACAGCCTAAGGAGCTTTCTCTCTGGTGGGGGAGTCAGATCTGACAACACAGAACCACAATAAAATGGGAAGGTGTTGAAGTAAGAGTTGTGCGTGTGTCTAGCGGAAAGGAAGGGTAAAGACTCCCTAGAGAAGGTTCAGAGGATGAATCACTTGATCACAGATCAGAAAGGTAAACAATTTCAGGAAGACTGAGGAATGGAAGAAAGGTTATAATACAGGTTTTGCCTAAATCAAACCCTAGTTTTATGTAATACATGTGAGACCCAATTATGGGATCCATTCATTTCTTTAGCTTTTCTTCATCTGCAACTCTAGGTTAGACAGGCATTCCTCTGATTATATATTTAAAAAATCATAAGATCTTTAAAAACAAAAACAAAAAATGCTGACACCAAGACCCCAGCCCAGACCAACTGAATCGTTTTCTCAGGAGGTAAAGTCCAAATATCAGCATATTTTAAGTCTCCTAGATGAGTCTAAGACGCAGCCCAGATGGCAAACCACTAAATTATTCTCTCCTTTCTATTAGACGGGGAAAAAACGTTCTGAATGACTGATAAAATGCATTGTTTGAATGCAAATCACACATTTCCTTCACTTTATGTCTCAATAAATCTGTGCTGCTAGGTTGCATCTTGTCAGCTAAAGGCAAAAAATAGTTTTAGAGCTAAAAGACTCCCACAGAGTATAGCTACTAGGAAGATTTTTAAATCCATCACATCTGCCACCTGTAAATACCTGGTAGAGAATAACTTCCAGCATGTCTATAAAAATCCTATTACAAATCTGAAAAGAAATATTCATTTATGCTACATCTTCACACTTAACTTTGCACATAGACTACCCAGTTTCTATTTCTAAAGCATTTTAAATTATATTGGAAGCAAGCTTGGCAATAAATTATAAATAGTTTTTCTTTACATACTAAGTAGCAGCAGCTAGGTGAGCTATTTTATTTCCATCTCTACATTTCTATGATTCAAAATTTAGCCATTAATGTATCATTTAATTCTAGTAAGCATAAGTAGCTTGGTTTTGAAGAACTCACATTCTGATACAACAAAGTCATATTCAAAACTCAAAGTGGTTAAGAAAGCCAAATTTTCAAAAATAGAAAATGTAGTGGCATATATTATTACCTCAAAAGGAAGGCAAGTAAAGAAAGGAAATTAGCATTTTCTTTCTGCCCACTGGATTATGTCTTACTTGTAGTAGACGCTCAGTAAATGTTTATTAAATTAATGAATATTAATTCTGACCTTGATCATTAAAAAAGAAAAAAATTTAAAAAGAAAAAATAAATTAACAAATGAATACTACAATTATTAAGATATCATCATGTTAAAATGCAAGGTAGACAAATACTGTAGATAGAAGACCCTTAGAAGTGAACTCAAAGAATGTTATGGTGGAAGGAATACACAAGCTCAGGAATTAGACAATACTGGGGTCTAGATATAAATGTGAAACATGAAAAAGAACAGAAACAGGTGCAGGCTAGTGAAAATAGTGGTTCACATCATGTTTTGTAAAAGGCTGGTAGAGACTGCACCTTGTATGTGGTCTTTGGAAAAGGAGTTTTCCTTTTGAACATAGTGTTCAAGAATCCTAGTGTTTAAACAAGAAGATCTAATTCTACCCCTTATTAGTGTTATGTAGTTGAGTAAGCTAGTCTCAAAAACTGTTTCCTTTATGTTTTTTAAATGAGTGTAACACCACCTTTATGGGTTTAAGGGCTAATTGATATAACTTATGTAAAAGGTACCTAGGACATCCACCTACCTGAGACACTCAATAAATTTTATTTTCTTCCTTCCTCTGGCTTGCCTAGGCTTTTAGTAACCTTTTTTTTTTTTTTTTGAGACAGAGTCTCACTCTATTGCCTGGACTAGAGTGCCGTGGCATCAGCCTAGCTCACAGCAACCTCAAACTCCTGGGCTCAAGCGATCCTTCTGCCTCAGCCTCCCGAGTAGCTGGGACTACAAGCATGCATCACCATGCCCGGCTAATTTTTTCTGTATATTTTTCGTTGGCCAATTAATTTCTTTCTACTTTTAGTAGAGACGGGGTCTCGCTCTTGCTCAGGCTGGTTTCAAACTCCTGACCTTGAGTGATCCTCCCACCTCGGCCTCCCAGAGTGCTAGGATTACAGATGTGAGCCACTGTGCCCAGCTGGATTTTAGTATCCTCTTGACCAGAGGTTTCCAATGAAACTTTCTTGATGATGAAAATATTCTATATATGTACCATCCAATACAGTAGCCTCTACCCACATGTAGCTATTGAGCACTTGAAATATGGCTAATGTGAATGAGGAACTGAATGTTTAACGTTATATTATTTCAACTTATATTAAAATAGCTATATGTGGTTAACAGCTACCACAGTGGACAATGTAGCTAAGGATCAGCATTGTACAATATTGTAGAAGTTACTGCAATGATGGAAATGTTTCAGAAGTAGCTATTGCGCACCTGAAATGTGGCTAACGTGAATGAAGAACTGAACTTTTTCATTTTATTTCTTTTCTTCTTTTTTCTTTTTTTCTTTTTTTAGAGATAGGGTCTTGCTCTGTCACCCAGGCTGTAGTACAGTGGCCTGATCATAGCTCACTGTAACTTTGAATTCCTGGACCCAGGCAATCCTCCTGCCTCAGTCTCTTCAGTAGCTGGGACTTACAGACATGCGCTACCAGACCCAGCTAATTTTTTTACTTTTCTTAGAGACAGGGTCTTGCTATGTTGCCCAGGTTGGCATCAAGCAATCCTTCTGCCTCAGCTTCCCAAAGTGCTAGGATTACAGGTGTGAGCCACTGTGCCTGGCCAAAACTTTTTTAAAGTTACATATAGGGCAGGAGAGAGAGCAAAATAAAATATGTATGTCTGAATATACCTTGTTGCACAGATTTGTCTTTGGAACCATGTAAATATTTTACATAACATAATTAAGTAAAACAAAAATTAAATTTAATAAAACCCACATCTAAAATAAATCTGATGTTTTAAGTTGGTGGCAAAATTAAATAGAGAGGAATTATTTCTAGTGACTTTAAAATGTGCTAATTTGATAGTACATTCCTAATAGAATATATAATAAGATCAAAAAAACCCATAAAGTATCTTAAACTGTTTGAAGGTAGTGTTGATATTATTTTGTGGCTGTGTGCAAATACTGTAAAATAAAGCAAATAAATTATAATGATGTATTGATTTTTGGTATAGGAAAAAGAAAATGAAGATGTAAGATTGAAGAGGCTGAGTTAAAAACCCTACAGTTCTAAAGTTCATTGAAAGTTAGAATTAACTCATGAGTATTTTATAGTTAAATATATATGTATTTCCTATCTTTGTCCATTGAAAAGCCCTAAAACAATGACCAACTCATTAATTATGAATACCCCTAGTCCCTAGATTATAGAAACTAAATACTATCTCCCACTAAAAAGAACTAAGGCTCTTTGGAGAATGGGTAATTTCAGACCTGAGGAACGAAATGTGTAAAATAAGCCTGGAACTTCTTGTCATACCAAATGGCAAGAAAACTATCAAAGACTATTGGAGCAATGACAAAAAAATTCTCAGCATCAATAAGAATAACTGCAATGGACTGAAACACCTCAAATATGTTTAAATCCATGAGTTACAGCAAAGCTAAAAAGATTTTTTTAAAACCTGCTGGTCTTCTCACTGGAGGATGCTAGGGAACCAACTCATTATTTTGAAAACTGGTAAATAAAGGAAAGGGAGCAATAATTACCCTGTCCTTCCTATGCAAATTATACTTCAGGGTAATCAAAGAGTTGATAAAGCCTGGGCATACAGAGAGAACCCGCCTCTCAAAGAAATAAGAAAAATTATCCAGGTGTTGTGACATACACCCATAGTTGCAGCTACTCAGGAGGCGGAGGCAGGAGGATCAGTTGAGCTCAGGAGTTCAAGACTGCAGTGAGCTATGATCACACCACTGTACTCCAGCCTGAGCAACAGAGGGAGACCCCGTCTCTAAAAATAAAATAAAAGAGTAAGGTGAGTTTGTCTTTGTAGAATTATTCTAAATAATAAATGAAGATGGAATGACTGAAATAAAACATCATTTTACAAGCCCTAATAAAATAATGGATCTAGACAATAAACATCAATAGTTGCTAACATAACAAAAACAAGGACAAACAGACATGACATGCCTCCTGCTATGGTTTGAATATTTGTCCCCTCTGAAACTCATGTTGCAATTTAATCCCCAATGTAACAATATTAAGAGGTGGGGCCTTTAAGGTATGATTGGGTCATGAGCCCTCAGGAATGGACAATTCCATTCATTGGATTAATGGTTTATCACTGGAGCGGGTCTGTTATAAAAGCCAGTCTGGCCTTCAGGGAACTTCTCCAGTTCTGTGATGATGCAGCAGGAGGCTCTCACCAGAACCTGACCAGATGAGGCTGTTCGACCTTGGACTTCCCAGCCTCAGAGCTGTAAGAAATAAATCTCTTTTCTTTATAAATTACCCAGTCTCGGGTATTCTGTTATAGCAACAGAAAACAGACTAAGACACCTGTTGATGGCAGTATACAATACCTATGAAATATTCTTGCCCAAAACTAGGACCACAAGGGTTTTTAGTCTGGAGTGCATGGACCAGGTCCACAAAAATATTCTGGGGTCTATGAACTTAGAGAAGAAAAAAAAAATACAATCTCATTTTCAATAACATTTAACTGAAATTTAACAATCCCTTCAATTATAAATATAGGCAACAAATTATAGTAGTACTAGCCATACCTATGACTGCTGCCAAAAGAATTCAGATATTTTCATATCATATGGCAACTATAGCTGAAAATTTTATTTTCAGAATAAAATTTATATTCCTCACTACTCCAAAATCATTGTAGCTAAAAATCCATTGTGAGATTTTATTATTTAATGCATCTTTAAAGAAAAGCAGCATATACATTAACGTACATAATTTAACAACTTGATAACTAAATATGCAATTGGTTTCCATTATAATCCAATATATAATTTTATGCATTTAAAAACATTATCCTAAGAAGAAACTGCTACAAACCCACCAGAAAGATACAAACAGCAAAAATAAAAATATGTGTAAAACTCTACATGACAAATGAACTGTTTCATTGAAAATAAACTACAAGCAAAAAAAGAGTAAAGAAGCCTACAGAGAGAAAGAGATATAACAGATACAACAATCCATTGATATGGATGGTCCTTATTTGCATCTTGATTTGAACGAACTATTTTTTAAATTACTAGATAATTCAAGAAATTTTAATATGAACTGAATATTTGATATTAAGGAATTATTGTAAATTTTTAGATGAGATGGTGGTATTATGATTATATCTTTACATCCTTATCTTTTAGAGATTAATATTAAAATATTTATGCATTAAACTATATGATGCCTAAAATTTACTTTAAGATCATCCAGGAGGAAAGAAGTAGAGGTGTATAAAAGAAACAAGATGAGTTGATGGTATTTATTGAAACTAGTGATGGGTAGATTACAGCAGAAAATGGTCTCTACTTTTATTTGAATGTTTCCATAATAAAACTTATTTTTTAAAAACGCCTAACAGAAACCCTACATTTACCCATGATAAGGCTGTTCAGACAAACCAAAACATCACATATATTTGCTTTCAGCTATAATTATACTAAGTGTGGTAACACTCATTTTCTCTTGCTAATCAGAAATTCTAGCGTCTGATTACTTAAAAAGAGAAAGAAAAAATAAATTAATTCATTATTACTTAACAAAATAAATTGGAAGAGAAGAGTGTCAAAATCCCTCAAAACATAGGATTGTTGGCAAGAAAAGAATAAAACAGGTTCAAGATGGAGGAAAAACCTTAAGATCGTTGATCTAGTACAAAATGCCTCACATTGTATTCTAGTTAGTATATGTGTTTGGCTCCCCAGGGAGGTTGCAAGGTCCTAAAACGCAGAAACAATGTCATATTTGTTCCAGTCTATGAACATTGGCTGAATTGCTGCAAAGGTAAAAAAATGTCACCAGAGGAAGCTGGCTTTTCTAAAACCTCTTTTAAGTCCATGTGCAACAAGTAGGAGTGAACGGACTACAAGAAGAAATCATTCTACAGTTTTAACTTGGAGATGTGTCAACCCGAATGTGACCATCGGAAAGCATTCAACTTAAAAATGTAAAATGAGTTGCAATGCTTATTGACATGGGACGGCATGATAGTGGTCTGCTCTGCTGGGCAATATAAATTCTAGAAAAAGGAAACTTGGCAAGCTATCACATTTTCTCCAGTCCCATGCAGGAGCCAAGAGTCTCCTGATCCATTAATAAGACAATCTCATCTGGTTGCAAGGCAGAAACAAAAGAAAGAGTTTCCTGAAGTTGGGGGACATGTAATTCTTTTATCTTTTTTCTACACTCACCAAGCAATTTCAGATCTTATATTTCTCATGTAGGTTTTTCTGTTGGTATGGTCTTATTGTGACCAGCTGCCAACAGCAGTGACAATTCCCTCATTATAAATTAGCACATTTACTTTCAGTATAAGTGTGAGTTGGAACAGCAAGAGCCACTTCCCCCAGAGCCTGATCACTCCCAGATGAACTGACCATGATGTTCCAGACATACAGAACTGGAAAATTCCAGCAAGGAACAGGAATCCAGAGGTTCAGACGTCAGCCTTCTTATCTACAGCTCTAGAAGCATGTTCACAAAGTTTTGCCAAAACCACAGTCTGGTTATTTAATGAAGCAGTAAAGCAAGCTTTTCTAAAAATTATGCCATATATTACAACACTAGTTACATTTTCTTGTATTCATGATTATTGTACAGAATAATGGAGCAGGACATTTCTAAAACTGGCAAAATATGTTTTTCTCTTCACCATATCATATTGTACTTCTTAGACTAGAGGATGGGGGAAAGCAAACCAATTTTACAGTATTTTATAACAATACAACAGAAGTTTAGAGAAGAGCAAGCTTAGTGTGAGTCTAGATCCAGCAAATAAGCCATTGGATTACTTTGGGTCACTTTATTGCAACTCGGGATATTTTTAGTCAAGACAAACTTCAACCCTCTCAGCATTCCCACCTCTGCTAGCTCCTGGAACTGTTTCATTTTGTTCTGAATCCGCAGGAACAAGAGAGGGTCTAAGGCCAAATGATACTAATGGGAGGGGTAAGAAGCCAATGACTTGATGCATTGACTGGTGGATCAAATTTCCTGATTAACTAAATATTAAAAGAACCAGAGAATTGGGGTGGAATTATGGGATTTTTTTGCTGTTGTTTCCTTCTTTATCTATTTTGTACATCTAGGTTTCTAACAATGAGAAATCTACTTTTAAAACCTACATTCTTAGGCTGAGCGCCATGGCTCACGCCTGTTATGCTAGCACTTTGGGAGGCTGAGGTGGCAGGATCTCTTGAGGCCACAAATTCAAGAGCAGCCTAGGCAATATGGAGACCCTGACTCTACAAAAAAAAAAAAAAAGAAAAAAAAAATTAGCCGGGTGTGTGGTGCCGGCCTGTAGTCCCAGATACTTGGGAGGCTGAGGCAAAAGGATCAAGTGAGCTCAGGAGTTTGAGGTTACAGTGAGCTATGATCATGCCACTGCACTCCAGCCTGGGCAACAGAGCAAGACCCTGTCTTTTAAAAACAAAACACAAAAAAAACCTACATTTTTTTCTTAAAAGAACCAAGAAAGTGAAGGGACTACAAGAAAACAGTAAAACAGTAATTACAACATTAGAAGACTTCCTCTTGACTCCCCATTGTGAATCCCAGTGCTAATTTGGATTCACGGCTCTCCTTCCCACTTGTTTCTCCCCAAACCTCCTTCTGTACTCTGTGGTCCTCTGTTGACAATTCAAGGTTTCCAAATTGCTGACTTAAAGCTCCCTGGACTTGACAATGGACATCCAGCATCATCAAGTATTATTTATTTATTACATCCATGCTAATGGACCCCATCAGAATACCTCCCTTTATGGTTTTTTTTATAGTGCCTCACAGTTTACAAAAACTTTTCTATACCCTATCTTATTTGATTTTTGATCCATTTGCCGATGCTATAAAGTTACAGATGAAGTAACTGAGGCTGAGAGGTGAAATGGGTCTCCTAACTGATGCTGTTTAAAAGTGTCAGAACCCTGGCCATGCGTAGTGGCTCACACCTGTAACCCCAACACCTTGGCAAGCTGAGGCAGGAGATTGCTTGAACCCAGGAGTTGAAGACCAGCCTGAGAAACATAGTGAGACCCCATCTCTTAAAAAAAATTTTTTTTTAATTAGCCACGCATGGTGGTATGCACCTACGGTCCCAGATACTCAGGAGGCTGAGGTGGGAAGATCACTTGTGCCTAGGATTTTGAATCCAGCCTGGTCAACACAGTGAGACCCCTGTCTCTAAAAATAAAAAACAAAACAAAACACATGCTAGATTTTTACAGCTGTAAAAATATAAGCTGATGCCATTTCTTCCTATAAATCCCTGACTTTTTATCTGATCAGTGAATATTACTTGAGTATTCTATTTTTCCATATATTTCACAATAGATAATGTATTATGTAATAACTGCAAACACAATTACTATAGAATTATAATGACTTTACATTTTACATGGAATTTTGCAAGCAAATATATCCTAACACATTCCAATTGGTTTAATAAATATTGTTCTCACTACTAACATATACAACCTTCTGCAATGCCTGGCAACTCTAAATCATCACAATATCATTCCATAGCCAATAAAATAAAAGCTACCAATATCAAAACCTCCAGAAAATTAGAGTTAAACAGAAAATCAAACGGGTGCTCATTAAAAGGGCCAACATTTAATACCTTGAAAACTTAACACAGACACTCACACACAAAGACAGAGAACTGTGGAGCAAGAGCAAATAGCCACTCGAGATAATTGAAGGTAACTGCACCTATGGACTGGACAAAGCACACCTGGTAAACTGATCTACCTCAGGGAGCTGATCTACCTCAGGAACAAGTGAATCAAGGTTATACCTGTGTCTTTTTTCAGTAGAGGCTTTTGCCGTACACACACCACTCCAAGACTTTATCTAGAGACTTGAACATTGAGAATTTTCCTTGCCTGCTGAGTAGAAATAATCCAAATCTGGAAGGCAACTTCAACAGCCCACGATGACTTTTATTACCCACCTCCTTAACTGTATCCAGTTCAATTCAACAAATTTCTTTTTAGATCCTAACACTGTGCCAAGATATGGGAATACAGAGAAATAGAGCCCCTGTCTTTATGGAATTCACAATACAGCAGTAAAGAACAGCAAAGAAACAGTTACAAGTGTGGTATGACTAGAGATATACAAGGTAGGATGGGATCTAACCTAATCTGGGGTCTCATATCACTTACTCATGAAGTGATATTTCTTTTTTTTTTTTTGGACACAGAGTCTCACTCTCTTGCCCAGGCTAGAGTGCTGTGGCATCAGCCTAGCTCACAGCAACCTCAAACTCCTGGGCTCCAGCGATCCTCCTGCCTCAGCCTTCCCAATAGCTGGGACTACAGGCATGCACCACTATGCCCGGCTAATTTTTCTATATATTTTTAGTTGTTTGGCTAATTTCTTTCTATTTATAGTAGAGACGGGGTCTCGCTCTTGCTCAGGCTGGTCTAAAACTTCTGAGCTTAAGCAATCCTCTCGCCTCAGCCTCCCAGAGTGTTAGGATTACAGGTGTGAGCCTCCATGCCCGGCCTTGAAGTGATATTTCATCTGAGACTTGAAGATTGAAGACAACTTGTTCAGGTCAAGTATAGGGTTACGGGAACTGTCGTCCCAGCAGAGGTAATAGCATTGTAAATTCTCCAGCATGACGGGAGCCTAAAGATGCAGCTCACCCAAAGGAATCAGCTGTTATCTAATCACTTTCAAACCTGGGGTACAATGTGAACAGTCAGTAGCAATTCTTGGTCGATTATTTCAAATATTGAGTATGTGTAAAATGCTGTAGGCTAAGAAGCTAAGTAAAGGTTTCCCTGATATTTTATGAACTATTGCTTATATTTTTACCAACATCTAGGTGGTCTTATTTCTTTATGCTCTAAAGCCTTTTTTGGAAGCGGGGGAGGGTAGACAGAGTTTTGCTGTCTCCCAGGCTAGAGTGCAGTGGTGTCATCATAGCTCACTGTAACCTCACACTCCTGGGCTCAAGTGATCCTCCTGCCTCAGCCTCCCAAGTAGCTGGGACTACAGTCATGCACCACCACAGCCAGCTAATTTTTCTATTTTTGTAAAGACAGGGTCTCACTCTTGCTCAGCCTGCTCTCTAACTCTGAGCTCAAGCCATCCTTCTGCCTCAGCCTCCTAGAGTGCTAGGATTACAGGTGTGAGGCACCAAACCTGGCCCTAAAGCTATTTTTTATTATTGGAACCCTTTCTAGGTTCTACGGACTAAATGTGAGAAAAAGAATAATGGTTCTCCCAAAATGTCCATGCTCTCCCCTACACCCCCGAACCTATAAATAACCTTACAGGGCAAAAGGGATTCTGCAGGTGTGACTAAGGTTAAGTACCCTGAGAGCTCATCATCCTGGATTATCCAGCCCCAATCACATGAGTCCCTAAAAGGGAGAGTCTTTCTAAGGTGTAGTCAGAGGGAGATGTGGCCACAGCAGAGTCAGAGAGACGCAATAGTTGATGCTGGTTTTGAAGATGGAAGAGGACCATGAACCAAGGAATGGAGATGCCTTTAGAAGCTATAAAAGGCAAGGAATTGATTCCCCCCTAGAACCCCTAGAAAAGAACACAACCCCACTGACACTTTTGATTTTGGCCCACTAAGACCTGGGTTGGCCTTCCCACCTACAGAACTGTAAGATAATAAATTTGTGTTGATTCAAGCCACTAAATTTGTGGCAATTTGTTATGACAACAGCAATAGTAAACTAATACCTACATTAATAATGCATGTGCTACTTTGAAACAATACTTGAATCATAATGTTATAACTATTTACATTCATCTCAATGAATTTCCTTAGTAACAAAGTAACTACATCAAATAAAGAATTTATTAAGTAAGTACAGGCAAAGCTAATCAGGAGCCACCCTGGATTAAAACACTTTCATCATTTGCCAGGGAGAAAATAAAATCATGCCATCAAGCCAGAAACCATTGATGAACTAGTTATATGCAAATCAATAAAAAATAACATTGTAAATCCAGTGATCTCTTCTCATATATTATGTCCTGCATGACTCTTAGACAGTCAGGAATACAGGGACACATATTAGTACTCTCACCCCCTATACAATTAAAGGAAGAGGGAGAAATGCCAGCCACTATACTGAGTTCTTACATATATTATTTTAATTTACTGGATTTTCATACAACATTTTTGCCAACATTTTGCCAACATTTAAGTCTTTTAACCAAGTTCATATGGCAAATAAACAGTAGCACTAGATTAAAATCCTAATACAATTCTAAAGCTTGTGTTCTTTCCATTCTGCCATGCTAAGAAAATCAAATAATTGTGGGAATAATAGTAAGAAAGGTGCCCACACCAGAATGATGACCTCTAAATTTTCCATTTTCTATATTCTGCATATAGTTGGGTTTTTGTTTTGTTTTGTTTTGTTTTTGTTTGGTTCGGTTTGGTTTGGTTTTGGGGGGTTTTTTTGAGACAGGATCTCACTCTATTGCTCAGGCTGGAGTGCAGTGATGAGATCATAGCTCACTACAGCCTTGAACTCCTGGGCTGAATCGATCCTCCAGCCTCAACCTCCCAACTAGCAGGGACTACAGGCACGCACCACCACACCCAGCTAATTTTTTTTATTTTTGTAAGAGACAAGTCTTGCTGTGTTGCCTAGGCTTGTTTGTAGTGTTTTATATTTTGCATTTGCTTTACTAACTTCTAAATGCAGAAACTGTGCCATGGATATTTTTGCCCCCCTCCCTTATATATACATAGCCACACAATATCTAGTAATAGTAGTAGTAACAATAATAAGTATGACATCTAACACATATCGAGTATACACTATATATATACCAAGCACTATTCTAACAATTTCATAGTTTTAATTTATTTAATCCTCCCAACAGTCATGAAGTAAGTACCATTATTACTGCTATTTATAGATAAGGAAACTGAGATACAGAGATGTTAAGCAACTTGCCCAGTATCACACAGCTAGCCAATGGTAGAACCAGGAGACCAACCCAGTGTGGCTCCAGAGGCTGAGCTCAGAACCACTGTCACATTGCAAGTGCACTGCTTGTATCTATTAGGGACTCAAAACAACTTTCTTCTTATCTCAACAAAAGTGAGGTGGCTTAATAAAAATATGTGTGGGTTTCATACTAAGTGCTTATATATGATGTTTCTCTTAAATCTCACAAAAACTCTTGTAAGATAGGGATTATTAGTACAATTATAATATATACTTGAGAAACTGAGTTTCAGCTGTTTGGAGAAGTAACTTGCCCAAGGTCAGAAAATTAGTCGGTCAATATTTTTCCCATTCTATATACTGCCTCCCTGATGACAACAATAAAATATATAATATATAATATTGAGGACTATGATACCATACAGGGAGATCAAGTGATGCAAATTATCCTGCACCTCTAGCAATGGGCACTGATTAGCACAACCCATTTGATCATATGTTCTATAATTATTTTAGTAAGGGGTGTCACAATGAAAATAAGGAAGAGGGCATAAAATCTATTTATGATCTCTTTCTCTTTGGCCTTCTGTTTTTAATTGGCCGAAATGAGAAAGTGTGAAACACACTTTCAAATCACCTATTCTCCTTGGATAGGGGTCAGAGGAACTTTAGTCTAGAGATTGGGGGAAGGGAGAGAGATGGAGGAGGCCAGCGCTAAACTGTGGGTGATAAGTGGAGGATGTGGCCCCTGCCCCCCCATCCTCCCTCCCCACAAACTCTGCTGTGCGAGACATTCCAAGAGGAGCACCAATGTGAACACACTCCAAAGGACACACAGGAGCTCCTGGGGGACCATGAAGGTGGGTGCAGCGATGGGGGAAGGGTAGGATTAGGCAGTTTGGGAGCAGCACTGGGTAATAAATGCACTGCTGTTTCAAGAGTCTGGATTACAAGAGTTTATGCCCCTGAGACAGATGCACAAGCCTCCCTCTGCCCAACCCAGTCTGGCACAGGAACTGAGCACAGACTAACCCTGTTCTCGACAGGCAGCCAAGAAGCTACATCCCATAAAATTTTACTGCCTGCCCACTGAAGCTGAACAGAAAGTTTTGAAGGACTATTTTCTTTAACTATTGTAAAATCTAAATTTACCTCCTCGTGGATTATCGAAACAAAATTAGTTTTCAGAACTTGAGATTTTTGTTTGGCTTCTGTTTTGCGTGGTTTAAACTGACAAATGTAATCCTCAGATGAAGATAACCAACTGGCCTGCAGTTAGATGAATGAAGCCAACAGCGAAGGCAAAGCACGAGTAAAGAGGCACAGAGAATCCTGGTGTGGTTTGGGTTCCTGGCTCCAGCTGCTTCTCCGGTCTCTCCGTGGTTTGGCAACATTACCTTCCTTGATTCTGTAAAGTAATAAATCCTCCTGTTTTTAATAGCTCCAGCCAGTGGTGAGCTGGATTTCTCTAACAACTGCCCTCACACACTCATCAAACACCAACCAGGCACCAGAAAAAAACAGAAGTCCAAGCCTCATCTAGAAAGCTCCCAGGACCGAGCCCAGGGAGGGAAAAAGAGGCGTTAGGGGAGATTTCCTGTGAGTCACACTATCCTTTCCAGTCTTTCAACACCCCGCAGCCTTGAACCAGAAACACTGTCAAACTCCTCCCCTTCATCAGCTTCAACTACTCCTAATTCAATCCAGCAGATTCTCAATACTCTCAAACTTTTCAACTGAACTTCCTACTTTCAGACAAAGAGACCTAAATGAGTGTTAGTGGGGAAGATGATGAAAGCCAAAATGTTCTCAACTTTCAGGTGGTATCTTTAAAAATCTATGCCCATTGCAATGTATATACAGCAATCTGTTTAATATAAAAATAATGTGGAAAAGATGAGTATTTCATGGAATGGTGGTGCTTCACAGACATAGAAACACACAAGGCCAATAAATATACACAGAGACCCAACTTCATTAGTGATCCAGCATATGCAAATTATGATACTCTTTTACATGCATTTAACTGTCAAAAATTTAAAAATGTGACAATAGCAGTGTGAGAAAGGACGCTGTCTCACACATGGGTGGTGAAGTGTAAACTGGTAGAACCACTTTGGAAAACAGTTTGACACTATTTTATGAAGTTTAACAGTCACATATCCTACAAACCAGCAATTCCTCTCCTAGATGTATGTATATGTACATGTGTGAATATGAAAGAAATTCTTAACACATGACTAAGAGGAAGCCTGTAGAAGAATGTTCCTAGAAGATGTGTTCACAATAGCAAAAAACCTGGGAAAAAGTCCAAATGTCCATCAACAGCATGAATGAATAAAGTGTGGTATATTCACAGGAAGGAGTATTATATAGAGTCAAACTGAGTGTTCTACAGCATGACGCAACAGTATGGATTAATCTTAGCAATGTGATATAGGGGAAAATAAAGCTCAACAGATTACATATAGAGGTACAAAACTATATTAAAATGAGAGCAGAGGAATAGTGAAAGAAAGGAAGATTCCAGATGATGATTATCTTTGGTTAGGGAGGTAGGGGAATTGAGGGGGGGTGACTGCTAGCTACTTGTAAATTCTAGTTTTAGGGCTGGGGGTGGGTTAGGGAACTTATTCCACTAAAAAATCAAGTGAGTCCAGGCACAACGGCTCACACCTGTAATCCTAGCAATTTGGGAGGCGGAGAGGTAGGAGGATGTCTTGAGGCCAGGAGTTTGAGACCAGCCTGAGTAACATAGCAAGACCCCTTCTGTACAAAAAAACAGAAAAATTAGTTTGGTGTGGTGGTGTGTGCCTGTAGTCCTCAGCTACTCAGGAGGCTGAGGCAGGAGGATCACTTAAGCCCAAGAGTGTGAGGTTACAGTGAGCTACAATAACACCACTGCACTTTAGCCTGGGCAACAGAGTGAGATCATCTAAATAAATAAATAAATAATTGAGCCATTCATGTGCCCATAATGAGAGTGTATGGTGAGCCAGGGATTATGACTAATCCACTTCCAGGCAACTGGAGTCTAAAAAATAAATGATGCTCCAGGAAGATGCATTCTATTTATCCTGTAACTTTATACTCTCTGGCACCCCTGGAGATAAAAATAATCCAGAGCAAGCCGAGGGGTAGACTGCCCAATGCCTGTATTTTCTGTTTGCTGCCCTCCCACAAGAAGCAGGATAGCACAGTGGTTAAGAGCACAGGCTCTGGAGCCAGACTGCGTGGGAGAAAGTCACATATTCCTTACTGTGTGACTAATCCTGTTTGGGAAAATTATTCAACCTCTCTGTGCGTGAACTTCCACATGTGTCCAATGGGGCTGGCCATGACAGTATTATAATACTGCAGAAATTTATTGTGAAGTTACATGAGTTAATTCACTCTGAGACCCCAGAATAGTGTGGTCACACTAGGTGCACAAGGTAAGCCTTACTTAATAAAGGTTGGCTTTTATTACTTTTGTCTCTCACATGATGTCACTGCGAAAAGCTTAGGAAATGCTCTCTTCTCCCCAGGTATTTCCTAAATTCTCTGGGGTGGGAATGTCCCCATAGTTCTCTGGGGAGATCTACTGCACCCAGCACAATACCAGCTTCCAGCTCTCAGTAAGGACTTTATGGACTGAAGAAATCGAATCCATTTGTTCCTTAAATATTCTGGTTTTTAAGAAATGACTAGAAAGAAGTTTTGGACTTAACTGTGGTTTTTTATAAAATTTTTCTCTGTATCATTAACATAAAAAACCAAGTTTTTGTGCCATATCACTTGTCTGATGACTTTAATTAACATAGACTCCTGTAACCACCCAAATTAACATTCCGAAATCTGTGGATTAAAAGCTTTTGTAATTTATTAAAATGAAAACCATTCAAATATTTACTCAGGGCCTATTTATACTTTCACTACAAGCAACTGTAAGAAACTGAGCTATCTTGTTTCTACAGTGTTAACAGGTTAGAAACTATAATTTGTTACCAAGCATATGTGTTCCCAGAGATATCCTTGGTAACACAGGAAAGAAAAATCACATATGACAATCTGGTAGAAAAATATAAAAAAAAAAATAAGAAAAGTAATTCACTTCAGTGCCCCTGAACATACTGCTGCCACTCAGAAGAATAATTTAAGTTCATAATGATGATCCTGCATCATGAAGAAAATGCATTATCATGTTGAATGCAACTTGTCTATTAAAATAAGAGTAGTCTCATATGTTTGTTTTAAATATGTCATGAATTTTAAATAATGTTTTATTTTTTTCTTAGCAAAATCTCCAGAATTAGTTGCAAATGGACCCACTAAGTAATTAAATGAGTTTGCCTATGCTAGAGAGTTGTTCAGTACAAACCAATTAAACATTGAAGAACTACTGCCAAAAAATATGAATAAATGAATTAGCAGAAATGAGTAATCTATCACATAAATAGTGTTATTCAGCTGGATTTTTTTTTCTTTTTTTGAAATAGGGTCTCTCTCTCTCTGTGTTGCTCAGGCCAGGGTGAAGTGGCATCATCATAGCTCACTGCAATCTCAAGCACCTGAGCTCAAGCGATGTTCCTGCCTCAGCCTCCCTGTGTAGCTGGGACTACAGGCACATGTCACCACGCATGGCTAATTTTTCTATTTTTTGTAGAGACAGAGTCTCACTTTGTTGCCCATGCTGGTCTTGAACTCCTGGCCTTAAGCAATCCTCCTGCCTGGGCCTCTCAAAGAGCTAGGATTATAGGCATGAGCCACAGCACCCAACCTCAACTGGATTTAAAAGTAAATTTTAATGCTTAAATGAGTGAGTTTTAAGTTATCTGGAAAACTTACCTATGTGAAATGATTAGTTCTCTCTGATGATCCTCAGTAAATAATAACATAAGAAAGTTCTTATAGGTTTTTAATAAACTTACCAAAACTTTATACACAAGCAGTTTTCTAGAGAGGCAATTTGCTTCTTCCACGAATGTGGCTGCCTTCAAAACATCTCTGAAAGCTGCTCTTAAGAAATAGCCCAACTTTATTTCAGTCTCAACTCTTACATCTTATTTACCAAATCTGGTTGCAAATAGGTTTTTACTGTTCCTAGAAACCAAGTCTACCTCCAAAACGGGAAGAAATGCTACCAGTTCTGTGCCAGGCACAACGTACTGTAGGGACTTCAAAGAGGAACTACCATCTTTGCCCTTACAGCACTCTCCCAGGCAAGTGATAATTATATCTAAGATTATAATACGGTAAGTAAGTACAATGACGAGTGAGGTAGGAACAGGTACCTGAAAGGTACAGAGGGACACCCAACCCAAAATGTGTGAGAAGGGACAGAAAGAAAACTTCCTGACTTGCAGTGTCTACAAAGAGTCATCAAGCAGCCATGACCAGAGCTTAGATAGCAAAAACATCCCAGGAGGAAACTACAGGTGCAAAGATGCAGGCATGATGTGCAAGGGAACCACAGGTGTGTCAGTGTCACTCAGCCAAGCACCAAGTGAGAGATGGCCATTCCTGGAAGTGAGTCTGGAGAGGGAAGTGGGCCAGTGATGGAGAGCCTTGTAGTTCATGGTGAGAAGCTTGAACATGATGGGGTGAGATTTCTGAAATAGTAAGGCAGGTCTGGGTTTTAGAATCAAACGCAACTATCTCAGCTCTGCCTCTTACTAGCCAAATGTCCTGGGCAAGTTACTTACCTGCTCTGTCAAATGGGACTAAAAAATCTGTTTTTAGAGGATTGTCACAAAGATTGATGAAATGTAAGTAGGAGGACTGATACATAGTGAATTCTCATTTGATGACAGCTATTGATACACTTTCGATTTATTTGGCATCACTCTGGCTCCTGTGCAGCAAGATGATTGAGGGTGAGGGGCATGGATGGAAGCTATAAATATTACAAGAGTCCAAGCGAGAGATGATATAGGGTTGAAATGAAGTAGTGACAATAGGCGCTGAAGGGGGAGGTGGATTCTAGGAATCTTTTGGGAAGTGCTGTCAAGATGGGGAATAAGGCCAGGCACCGTGGTTCACACCTGTAATCCCAGCACTTGGGAGGCCAAGGTGGGAGGATCTCTTGAGGCCAGGAGTTTGAGACCAGCCTGGACAACATAATGAGAGCCCACCTCTACAAAAAAAAATTTTCTTTAATTTAGCAGAGCATGGTGGTGTGCACCTGTAGTCCCAGCTACTCAGGAGGCTGAGGTGGAAGGATGGCTTAAGCTCAGGAGTTTGAGGCTGCAGTAAGCTAGGAACACTCTACTGCACTCTAGCCTGGGCAATAGAATAAGACCTATCTCTTAAAAAAATTTTTTTCTAAAGATGGGAAATAAGCACTGGCAGCCATCTCCTCTTCCTTCAAATCAACCTGAAGAGAAAAGCAAAGAAAATCAAGAACAACCAAAAGGTTGTCTATAGAACTGGTCTGGGGAAGAGAGAGGACTACAGCCTGGGACAGAAAGTGGCCAGAGGCCCATTAAAGGACATGAGAGAGGGAGAAGCTTTTAAATTCCACTCTTACCTCTCCCTACCTACATTCCATGGGGACAATTACTGCCTGTCCTTTTAACGACTCCCTCAGCATTTCTCTCAGCATTGAGAAGTTAATAAAACAGGTTCAGGCTGTCTAGCCAGCAATCACTGCTCCAACCACCCACTCCAAGCTTCTTGGGCTAATAGGCTACAACTCAGAGAGACTGCCTCCTCCTTCTTCCAGAGCAGCTAATAGGAATAGCCTAATGAATAGCAGAATGGAAGGGCACTGAATAGCAATCAACAGTGATTCTGTGGTTTCCAAGATTTCTCCATCCTGGGGTTCATCTCTTCCCTTCTACCCAAAGTCACCTGGAGGTTGTCCATAAGCTCTTCTTCAGTACAGAAGGGGAAATGTATCAGAATGCTCATCGTAGTGTTGTTTGTAGAGGCTGGGAGTTGGAAATTATCTGGCTGCCCATCACTGGTGGACCATGGAGCCACAGAATACTCTGCAGCAGTTATAAACAATAGGCTAGATCAGTGGTTCTCAACCAGGGGTGATTTTGTCCCCCAGGAGACATTTGGCAGTGTCTGCAGGCATTTTTAACTGTTGTAACTGGGAGTGGGAGTGGGGGTGGGATGCTATACTGTATTTATTGGGTAGAGGCCAGGGATGCTGCTACATCCTACAATGTACAGAAGAGCCCCAACAAAGAATTATTCAATCCAAAATCTCAATAAGACTGAGGTTGAGAAACACTGACTGGATGAACAAAACAACCTGACTGGGTCATAAACATATAGTGCTAAGTCAAAATTTTTATATAAAGAAAGAGATGTGATCTTTTACAAAATTCCTATTTGGAATTAGGGATTCATTCAGTCATGTAATTGATACTTACTATGAATTTATTGCAAGTTTGGTGCTGTAACATTAGCGTATACAAGGGTGACCAAAGCTAGATACGGTTCCTGACTCCTGGAGTCTAGTAGAAAGGTAGATATTAAATAATCTCACAGTAAAATGTGGGAAGGAAGAATTTATGGAGATTGGGAGGATCTAGAGTTCCCCAATTCCCCAGGGAACTGCACAAGCCACAAAAATCCTTCATTTTACATCTTTGCTTAAATAATACTACAGACCGATACCCTTCAGCAGGGCTACACACCAGCTTAGGACTTATGCTGTGCACACAATGAGCACTCGATAGATGTTTGTCAAATGAACAGATAAAGGCTGTACAGTTAAGTACAACTAAATGACTCCTTTAAAAATGTCTGGGCTTTACCCTTTGAAAGAAGGAAACAAAAATGAAAGGAGAAACCAAAAGGCCAACCCAGGCCTTTTGCTAGACAATAACAAGGCATGCATGTGTAGACTGACCAACTCTTATTGTTCATCTCTCCTCCAGCCCATGCCTTAAATAAAACACTCTCTGGCACTTCCAAGCCTAGTCTACCCTGCCTCATCTAGTCCACCTGGAAACTCTTATTCATGCTTCAAGATCCCAATTACCTTCTCCCTTAAGCTCCCTAGCCTGACCTCACCCTGGTAGACTTGGTCTCTGCCCTCCTTTGTGCCATCACTGAACTTTGTACTCATTTTTATGGCACTTATGATAACTTCTTACCATAATTTGATTATAAGCTTTCTCAAGAGCAGGAACTAAATCCTATTGATTGTTATAGCCAAAAAGACTAGCCTGGAGCCTAGAATGTTATAGATGCCCAAGGTTTGGTAAATGAAAGAATGAATGAATGAACTATATCCAGTACTATCCTACAGAAGGAATATGATAAAATCTATGCCCTCAAAAAGCTGACCATCTACTTGATGGGAAAAAGATAGATATAGAAATAATAATTAAAGGCTTTTGCTAGAGATATAAAGTTGATGGTTGTTATAAGCAACATGCATTTTTAAATATATAAGTAAATTAAAGCCTATGTGTCAGATGTAAACAGCCTGATGGTATACAATTAAATAATAAGTATCTTCAGGCACTCCTAGAAATCCATGGCCTTCTGTTACAGTATTTTTAATTTGAGTTGATAGCAATAGATGACAAAAGCCAAATTACAAGCAGAGTCTACTTGGGAACACACAGTGCTCATTATCATGAATGCCTGGCACATAGTAAGTGTTCAATAAACTTTTATTGAACAAGTAATCTGACATCTTCAATTATAGAGAAAAGTTGTCTGTACCCTAAGAAAGGCAGGTGTATCAGGAGTTGAGGTCACCTAGATAATCTATCCTCCTCATAATGAAAACAGAACCAACTCTAGGCCTGAATCTTTTCCCCTATATTTAGTACCGAGTTGCCAAAAGAACTGTCCTTTGCCCTTTTTGGTACAGGAGTAGAAAGGAGCTGTGTGGTTTCAAATCTCCCTCTGTATCTTATCCATATGGTGATGTCATATTCATCCAGCAAACTCTCTCCACCCCATCACACACACCCAACCCCCACCCCCGTGGCCACCATTAGGGATTCGCAAAGCTAAACTCAAACTTGGGAGACGAGTTTGAATAACAGAGTTTAAAATACTGAGTATAAGGAGTACTGGATATCTGGTAAACTGCACTTTTCTGATTGCTGGGTTGGATGAGGAGAAAC
>VBSM01001265.1:64789059-64802045 GCA_008086735.1 Cheirogaleus medius
TGAGCCCAGGAGTTTAAGGTTGCTGTGAGCTAGGCTGATGCCATGGCACTCTAACCTGGAAGACAGAGCAAGACTCTGCCTAAAAAAAGAAACAAAAAACAAAGAAACAATTTAACTAACAATATTAATTTATGTATGACTTTAAAAATATTGTTTGCTTCTTATGGATGAACAAAAAAAAAATAAAAATAGATATTGAGTAATTTAAAAGGATTTTATTCTTAGCTTTATTAAGTTACCAAGAAGAATAAGGGTTAGAAGTAAAATGTAATTACTTGCTGTGCTATCTCCCCCTGGCCTTTAACCAAAAGCACTAAAGTTCTGAAATTCTTCTAGCAATAATTGAAATAAAAGCTCTGTTAAGCATTACAGTCAGCATACTCTGAAGATTAGGGAAAAACACTAAGACAATAAAGAATGATTTTTCTAACCTTTGTGGAAGTAGACTCACACAAGTTCTACAAAATGTGGTTAGCACTTACCTATGTAAACAGAGGAAGAAATACCTCCTTTCTTTAAAAACAGACACCACAGAACTCCAAAAGGGAAGAATGATTATGAGACAGGAAAAGGGAGAAATGAAAAGACTACACTGATCTGGGGCTTTAAAAGACAGATTCTCTTACTTTCTGAGACTTGAAAAGGAAGAAGAGATTGCACAGATTGTAAGTAATATAGTTGGGATTTGAACCCAAGTGCCAAAACCTACTTCTGTCTTCAAATTTCAGACTCTTAATCATTCTGTTTTCTGTCTTTCAATAACGAAGGTTAGGCAAAATCTTCCAGAACCCCAAGTCGAAATGTCTGCATGCCTTCCACCAACCATCTTGTAGAGAAGTTGTTTTCCCCAAAAGCAAAATCCCAAGTCAGGGGAAATCTAAGGTACAAGTCACGTTTTTAGTTCATTCTTTTGACAATTAAGTACTAAGTACTTTAACACGTTCCTCAGAAGAAGAAAATAAAGAAAAAAAGTACTAAGTACTTACTCTGTGCCAGGCACTGTCCTAGTTTACACACACACACACACACACATATATAATTGTTTATGCATTTTTTATATATATAAGATATGGGATATGAGGTAGGGAAATGAGCAAATAAATAATACACAGGAAGAATACCAGTTATAAGTGCTCATGGTAGGAGGGACAAAATGGGAAAGCAGAAATTGATAATAGCCCTAAACTTGAAACTGGAAGAACTAAGTGCTAGCTTGGTTTTGCTACACACTGGTGTTTGGTCTTTGGGCAATTCACTCTTCTGAATCTTACTGCCTCACACATCAAATAAAGGTCATTTTAAAACGTAGTGTATTGAACATAAATGTTTATCTTTGTTCCTTTCCAAAAGCCCAATGAGTGATAGGAAACAGATTAACAAAAAAGAAGACTCAAACCCACAAAGACAAAAGGAACAGAAGAAAAAACAACAGCAGACAAGTATGTCAACCAAATTTTGGAAGATAAAAATAGTCAAACAAATGCCAACTGACAGCAGAATTGAGGAAGCCAAAACTTCAGTATGGAAAAATCAGAAGTCAAAGCAACTCACCAAAGAGAACGAAATGAATTCAGAGGAAATATAGCCTAAGCAGGGACCAAAAGAAAACTTTTAAAATAATAATTAATATCATCAGAGACATAATACAATAATGTATTCATGAAACAAGAACAGCATGCTGTAAAAAGAAACTAGAGAGCAACAACAAAAAACTCTTGGAAATTACAGAATGAAAAATTCAAAATTAAAAAATTAAAAATGAAACAGAAAGATTGAAAGATAAAGTTGAAGAAATCTACCAAAACATAAAACAAAAATATAAACAGACAGAAAATAGGAGAAAATAAGAAAATCAGATGATATATACAAAAATATTACATCTAACTTTTAGGCATTTGGGGAAAAGAACAAAGAAAAAAACAATACAAAAAAATCCTAGAATTGAAAAATGAGAGTCTCCATAATGAAAGGTCCCACGATGAAAGAAAAAGTCACCATTATTACAAAGTTTTGTGAAACCAGACATTTAAAAAAGGAACCTAAAAGCTTCCAGAGAGGGAAAAAGCAAGTAGATTGCACACAAATGTGTAGAAATGAGAATGAGTTGAACTTCTCAATCACAAGGAAGGAATCTAGGAGACAATACAAGATTCAGAATTTTGGTGGAAAATTATTTCCAACCATACTACATCTGGAAAAAGTGTTAAGTAAATATAAGAGTACAATAATGACTTTTTTTTTTTCTCTCAGAGACAGGCTCTCGTTCTGTTGCCTGTCCCCTGCGCTAGAGTGCAGTGGCATAATCATAGCTCACTGCAGCCTGAAACTCCTGGGCTCTATCGATCCTCCTGCCTCAGCCTCCCAAGTATGCTTGGCTCCAGGCATACGACACCATGCCTGGCTAGTTTTTTTGTTTTGTTTTTTGTTTGTTTATTTTTTTGGTAGAGACGGGATCTTGCTGTTGTCCAGGCTGGTCTCAAACTCCTGGCCTCAAACCATTCTTCCGCCTCATTCTTCCAAAGTGCTGAGATTACACGTGCAAGCCACCACACCTGGTCAATAAAGACATTTTTAAGCACAAAAGTTCTAAAAAAAAATCACTTGCTGTGGACCTTTTTTGGGGAAACTGTTGGAGAATGGGATCCACCAAATTGAAAATTTTATCAAGAAAGAAGGAGATATTCTGTATTCTGGCTGGTTGTTTGCTACTCCTTCTGCAGTCGTCCACAGGCATCCAGTGGTACACCTCCAGGGAGTCCTCTTGGAATGTAAGACAATGCCATACTGGCTCTTTCATAGGCATGATTTCCTTCTGGTCCATAGAAACCACTCACTCACCCTTTGCCCAGTGAACAAAAACGCAGGTTACATCCAACCCATCAGCAACCTCTCCTTTGCTCCTCCACTAGAAGGGACAGCCAGCGGTGCCCTCGCTCTTCAGATTTCTCAAGTGGAGCTAAACATACCCCCAAACTGCAGAGGGCACAAATTGAGCTTGGTGACTGGTCCTGTTGAGGCTCTTTCCCCTGGAGTTGAGACGAGGTGCAGGCATCCCTGCAGAGGGGAGAAGGAACACACAGAACACTACTGGCTCTCTGCAAAACTTTCTCCTCATCACCAGCAACCCATGGCTTTTTATATTCTCTATGTAGGTGACTTTTTCTATTCTATTCTATTCTCTCTATCTCTCTTTTCTTAAGAGACAAGGTCTTGCTCTATTGCCCAGGCTGGAGTGCAGTGGAGCCGTCATAGCTCACTGTAGCCTCCAACTCGTAAACTCAAGCAACTCTCCTACCTTAGCCTCCTAGAGTAGCTAGGATTATAGGCATGTGCCACCACATTCGCCTAATTTTTTTTATATTTTTGTAGAAATGAGGTCTTGCTATGTTGCCCAAACTGATCTCAAACTCCTGGCCTCAAGCGATCCTCCCTTTTCTGCCTCCCTAAGTGCTGGGATTACTGGTGTGAGCCACCGTGCCTGGCCCTGTATTCTCTAGTGAGGGGGCTTATGAATTGAATGGCCAGTTTAAGATGTCTCCTTTGAAATTTTTGTATCTTGATCTGAATGCTTACTTTGGAATATGTTCTCTGTTTTACAGGAGATTCAATTGAAACTTTCATTATATCTTGTTACACTGACAAAACTTAAAATGACAGGATTTCACTACAGTGTGTCATCTGTAAGGTCTCATATACAGCTCTAAAAATTATATTGTATGGGTTGGAGGAGGTGTGGTTGAAGAGAAGAGCAAGATGCTGTCGCACTGAGAAGCAGAGTTATGTATGTGTACAGTGCAAGCAACCACACCCAGGTGTGGTTTGTAATGTGGTCGGGTAGGGGTATAACAGCCAGCCACGCTGCATGCCCTGTTACTAACCCTGAAAGCCTTGGAGGACAAGGAGCAGCTAGCTGAAAGGATGACCACACAAGACTTCAAAGAACTACTGGCCAGATACCATCATTTGAAGAGACCTGAAGAAAGTGATTTAGAAAAACAAAGAACCTTTTTTCTTCTCCATTTTGAGATCTTAAGGATGTCAGGGGAATAGAGTTCGATATAGTTAACTCTCAGGAGGACTGTAATAAGTGTTTCTTTTATAATATATCAAGTCTGTATGCTTTTTTAAATTTAAATTTTTTATTTGTTATTTTTATTTATTTATTTATTTTTGAGATAGAATCTCCCTCTGTTGTCCAGGCTAGAGTGCCATCATGTCAGCCTAGCTGACAGCAACCTCACACTCCTGGGCTCAAGCAAATCTCCTGCCTCAGCCTTCCAAGTAGCTGGGACTACAGGCATGCACCACCATGCCCAGCTAATTTTTTCTATTTTTAGTAGAGACAGGGTCTCACTCTTGCTCAGGCTGGTCTTGAACTGCTGACCTCAAGCTATCCTCCTGCCTCAGCCTCCCAGAGTGCGAGGATTACAGGCGTGTAATAACTCCATGTCCAGCTTTAATTTTTATTTTTTTAGAGACAGGGTCTTGATCTGTTGCCCAGGCTGAAGTGCAGTGGTATGATCATAGCTTACTGTAGCCTCAAATTCCTGGGCTCAAGTGATTCTCCCACCTTGGCCTCCCACAGTGCTGGGATTACAGGTGTGAGCCATTGTGCCTGGCCTAGGTCTATATGTTTTCAGTAAAAATAAATGGACACTCTTATAGTAACTCCATGAATTCATTATTAAAGAATGAAGGCTACATTTAAGTTTCTTATTCTTAATGAAATGTTGTTTGATATAAAATGTAGCAAAAGCTAAATCATTTCTTGAGGAATAATCAGAGCCCAAGCATTTAGATCTGATAAGGTTAATAGATCCAGAACACTCTTTGGTATACTTCCAATCAGAAATAACTGGTATCTGAGAAGATTTAGAATCTCTTTCTTCTCCCTCAATAATATTGATTTTCGAGCGAATTTGTAAAGCAAAATTTTCTAAATTTTTCGAGTTTGGGTCTAGAGGAAAATTTGCTCCTACTTTCACAGTTTGGAAATTCCAACAAAATTGCTTTTTTTAATGATCTTGAAATTCATTGTGATGATTTATACCCTAACTTTTGAGTCATTTAATTTCCAGTGATGGGAAAAGTGAAGTAAGGAAATACTAGAGTGATCAATCATCAAGTTAGTCACCCTCAGCAAAACTGTCAATTTGATAGGTAAAATTGCATGTCATTGATTTAATTTGCATCTCTTTGATTACTAGTGAGGTTGGGCATTTTTTCAGTGCTTAATGGCCTTTTATATTTCTTCATTTGTGAACAACCTGTTCATAGATAGAAAAGGTCTTTTGATAAATCAGATAGCAATTTCCACCGGGATAAAGACAAACTATCTTCTGGCCCCTCTTTTTTTAATTTGCACCTTACTGACATGCTACTGCTCTTGGATGAATAGACTACAGACCCCTAGCCATAAAACAAAACAAAACAAACAAACAAAAACAAGCCTTCACCTTAAATGTGAACCACTATTAATATTACTGGTATCACTGATCCGTTCTCTATTTTCAGACAAGAAATGCATCTAAAAAGTCAACTGTTCTAAAAATAAATTCCTACCTTTGAAAGACAGACACCAAAGTTTAATTTGCTTATCAATTATAAATGTATACAAGTTCACTCACTGGGTTACCAACATGTATTTTCACTTTGAGTGGTTGAGATAGGCATAGTATTACTTGATTTAAAATTTCTCAGGATAAGTTACTAACATCATGTTCCACTATATATAACTTTGGGGTCTCAAAGACCCTTTCATCTATCTGTGTGCTGTAATGAATCCCAAACGACTTTGCTCCCTTGGCCTGTCTCCATGTCATTCTATGATTTTTCTGCCTTCTAATGAGGTTGTCAATCCAATGCCCAGCCCAACTGACTATTAAAATTTATGGCCTTGGCCGGGCGTGGTAGCTCATGCCTGTAATCCTAGCACCTTGGGAGGCCGAGACAGGGAGATCGTTTGAGCTCAGGAGTTCGAGACCAGCCTGAGCAAGAGCAAGACCCCCACCTCTACTAAAAAAAATAGAAAGAAAGTAGCTGGACAACTAAAAATATATAGAAAAATTTAGCCGGGCATGATGGTGCATGCCTGTAGTCCCAGCTTCTCGGGAGGCTGAGGCAGAAGGATTGCTTGAGCCCAGGAGTTTAAGGTTGCTGTGAGCTAGGCTGACGCCATGGCACTCTAGCCCAGGCAGTAGAGTGAGACTCTGTCTCAAAACAAAAACAACAACAACAACAACAACAACAAAAATAAATAAATAAATAAAATAAAATTGATGGCCTTATCTTTATCTATACTCCAAGTGCCTGGCAATGAGAATAACATTGAATTCACAATCCTTATCCAAAATAAGACAAATAATATCTATCGAAGCTTGACTAAGTGTTCTATTCCCCTACTGGATGCTAAGATCTATCTCTAGGAAAGACCAAACCAGAAGAGAGCTGGACCTCAGCCTCTCATCATCTCTTCTTGCTGAATTGTGCTCAGACATGATGCTGTCGGCCTACATTTAGGGGTATTTATATGAAAAAATCAAACTCACGGGCCTCTCAGTTCCTTGACTTTCTCATCTTCATAGACATCTTTTATCTACATCACACCCTGGAACTGTCATCACCAGAAACAGTACCACTTCCAAAATCACAGATCTAACATCTCAACCTCCTGGCTGTCTACCCCGCTGCTCTGCTCAAATGCCCACTGCCACAGTTCTTCATCCTCGCTAAGAACACCTATCCATTTACACCCCACCACTACTGTTTTCAATCTATCAAGATTTTCTTGCCTTCACTTCCTTCCTTATCCACCTTAGGTATCAAAGCCTAAATTTATACTCACTCATGTAATTTAAAAATCCAAAAGTACATCTTGATTTGTCTATAGTTTGATGGAGGGGATCAAAGGATGTCACAAGAATGCAGTTTCTTTTCGGGGTTTAAGAGCGCTGCTTCCTCTAGGTTGGTTCCACTCTCAGGCAGGCTCTCTCTTCATCACGGCAAGGAGGCTGCACTCGTTAGCCTCAAGACTCCAAATCCAACCAAAAGAGAGCTTCTCTTTTAATAGTTTTCACAAAAGCGCTGACATTCACTGAGAATCCATAAGAGGATTTGCCCTTCACGCCTTCCTCCTCTGGCTTGCTAGAATGCAGATATGATAGTTGGTGCTGAAGCAGCCATTTTGGAGGCAAAACTACTTGTAGAGCATGACAGAGCAGCAATACAGACAAAGCCTGGGTCCCTACCTTTGTAACGCTGCCCTGTTAGTCCTGGATAGCTCAACTTTATACTTCTTTTACATGAAAGAGAAAAAACTTCCCATATTGTTTATACCATTGTTATTTTTTAGTTTTTCTGTCACTCACAGCCCAATCCAATCCTAACTAATGCCAAGTGCACAGTATCAAGATAGACAATGGCATTTTAGGAGCCGCACATAGTGTAATAAATGTAAGAGCAAATAAAAAAAGTAGAAGGTAAAGGCAGATCCAGTGGTCACAAAAGCATGTCTTTCATGCCATCCTAATCAATTTAAATTTTATTCTTTAAACAATGTGTGTGTGTATATGGTGGGATTTGAAATATTTTGAGCTAGGAATTAACATCATTACATTATTTTATATGTTAGGATGATTCTTCAAGTGATATGATGGATATTTTGGAAGTATGCAAGACCAGAGGAATTGAGCTTGTAACAACTCCAGCAAGAGACAATCAAGGTCCAAATCAAGGTGACAGTCGACCAGAATGTGATCAGCCTGCATGACTTCTGAAGCACATAGAAGCAGATAGGCACTATTACAAGACTGTCACCAGTTGATATTAGAAATAACATTCCAGAGAAATGACATAAAAAAATAAAGCTACTCAGGCTGTAGATTTTTCCATCACCACTTGCATATATTGTTCTTACAAAAGTTCTGAGATTCACATGCATGTTATGTCTGAATGAATGTGCCTGGTTTATTGGAGTGTATGCATATTTAAATCACTATTACATGTCAGTTATCATTTGGATCAGTTCTTCCTCTTGTAGCAAGCAAGATATCTTCAATCTACTGCCTCAGGCATGCAAATGAACTGTTTAACTTTATCTTTCTACAACTCAACTTAGTCTTTTTTTTTTCTCTTGGCTCCTCATCAGTCAACTTTATCAACTTAGTCTTTATCTTGAGCCTTCTGATAATATAATCTAGCTATTTAAGATCTTTTTCCCATATTGCCCATATTTTTCCCATATTTAAATTTAGTCAATTCAGGATTTTTATTTCCCTTTTTCCATGTTTGTTCAGGTTATTTAAACACTTATGTTTACATTTGCTCATTGGATTGGAGGTGGAGAGTGGAACTGGACATTGGTCCAATTGAGAGATGGCAAAGGCCTTTGCTAATGCAATAGCTGTGGGGTCTTACTTTTTAAGTACAGAGAAGTATTAATATATTAGAGGAAATTCCACCACTTAGATACCCCTCATTGCAAATATAACAAAATAAAATAATGGCTACACGGATTAGAAAATTATTATTATGTTTTTAGAGTGTAAATTGAATTCTGATTGACTTTACACCTTATGATTCATTTGTAATAGCCTGTCCTATTCAGAAGACAGGCTAATAATTGTGAAGACACAAATGGTAATATTTTAGTGTACTGAGAATGGCATGAACATATATTTCAACCTGACTTCTAATTTTATGAAATTACATATGAGTTCACTCTATTTATAAACTCCGAAAAAAACTCTCTGTCTCAAATAGTCCCACTACACAGTTAGATGAGACTAGTTAACCAGTTCAAATCAGAACTTTGGTTCCAGATTAACCAGTCCCTGATTATAAGGATCAGGGTATTAAGGATAGTGAGGATATTAATCACTTCCTATGAACCTCTCAATAGTCTATCTCATGATTCTCAGGTGGAGCCACTAGAAAAATATTCAGTTCTGACATCAAATTTTTTATCAAAAGTAATCTTTGGTAGGAAAAAGTTACAAAATATTCATTCATATATACAATGTACAAAATTGTAACTGATAAAATCATACGTCCACACAACGTGAGAAGCTAAAAAAAAAAGAAAAAATCAATCTTCACTCTCCATAAGCAGACATTTCTTTTTCTTTAATTCCCATCCAAAGTATTCAATCTTCATGTCTGAACTCAAACATCACTATCTTTCATTGAGTAGTGCTGAGAGTAAAAAAGAAATTAAAAAAATAAAAAATAGGCCGGGCGCGGTGGCTCACGCCTGTAATCCTAGCTCTCTGGGAGGCCGAGGTGGGCGGATCGTTTGAGCTCAGGAGTTCGAAACCAGCCTGAGCAAGAGCGAGACCCCATCTCTACTAAAAAATAGAAAGAAATTAATTGGCCAACTAAAATATAGAAAAAATTAGCCGGGCATGGTGGTGCATGCCTGTAGTCCCAGCTACTTGGGAGGCTGAGGCAGAAGGATCGCCTGAGCCCAGGAGTTTGAGGTTGCTGTGAGCGAGGCTGATGCCACGGCACTCTAGCCGGGGCAACAGAGTGAGACTCTGTCTCAAAATAAAATAAAATAAAATAATAAAAAATAAAAAAAATAAACAAAAAAATAAAAAAATAAAACAAACATTATTATCTTTTTTATTTAAAGGTCAGTTATCCTGATTTTGTCTTCTAGAGGGACTTACGGAGACTTAAATTTATTCAACAAATTTTTATTGAGTGTCTACTACATTCCAGGAACTGCTAGGTACTTGGATACAGCTGTGGATAAAACAGACTAAAACAAAAATCCCTACACTCATGGAGCTCACATTATCTTGGGGGAGGCAGACAATAAACGCAATTGACACACTGACCGCCACACTAGAAAAAAAATTGTTTTCCTTGGGACCATGGTGTTTTATTATAAAAATAGAATAAAAACTTCAAAAACAAAATGATCCTTTCTAATTTAATGAAAAATTTGTTATTTTTTATTGTCTTCTGTTCACGAGTTATATGCAGCAAAATCCATGTTTTTAGAATTAAATTGTCAACATTAATTGTAACAATAAGAACATCAACAAGCAAGATTTTCACAAACTAACTGCAGGGTTTTGCTTCATCAGGCCCCAGGCTCAAAACTAGTATGAGTTAAATACAACTCACATGGCAGTTAATGTGCTAATAAGTAAAATACATATTACCCTGTTACATGGTAATAAGTGCTAAGAGGAAAAATAAAGCAGAGAAGAAAAGGAGGGGTGCAATTTTACATAGAGTAGGAAGGGGAGGCTTCATGAAAATATTTGAATGAAAACTGAATGAAGGCTGGACACAGTGGCTCACACCTGTAATCCTAGCGCTTTAGGAAGCTGAGGTAGGAGGATCACTTGAGGCCAGGAGTTCGAGACCATCCTGAGCAAGAGCCAGACCTTGTCTCTACAAAAAAATTAGCACCTGTAGTCCCAGCTACTCGGGATGCTGAGGCAGGAGGATCACTTGAGCCCAGGAGTTTGAGGCTGCAGTGAGCTATGATGACAACCACTGCATTCTAGCCTGGGCAATAGAGTGAGATACTGTCTCAAAAACAAAGAACAAAAAACAAAACAAAACAAAAAACCCTCACACACAGAAAAAAAATTTCCACAGGACAAACTTACATAAAAAAAAAAAAAAAAGACTGATTGACATGAGGGAACCATGAAAAGATGAAGGTGGAAGAGCTGTTCCAGAGAGGAAGAGCAAGTGCAAAGGCACTGAGGTGGTAGCCTACCTAGCATGTTTGAGGACCATCAAAGAAGCCAGTATGGTTGTTGTGGAGATATTCCAGGAAGGGTAGAAGATGAGACCCAAGAGGTCATGAGAGATCAAGGACTTTGGCTTTTGCTGTAAGATAAGAAGCCATTAGAGATTCTTGAGCAAAGAATGTGATCTGACTTACCTTTTTAAAGGGTCATTCTAGCTGCTAGGTTGCAAGTAGAGACCACTGTAATAAACCAGTCTAGAGATGATGATAGCTTAGGTCATGGTAGCAGAGGTGCAGGTAGTGAGGAATGGTTCAAATCTGGATATACTTTGAATATACAGTCTACGGGATTTGCTGATGGAATATTTATGGGGGAATGAAAAAGAGCAGAGTTAGGCTGAGATTACTGACCCGAACAACTAGAATGATGTTTCCTTTACTAAGGTGATGAAGACAGAGAGAAACAGAGTGTTTAAAAATGTTTTCTCGCCTATAAATCATAGCACCCATATTGAGCATATAAAGCACTTCTTGATGTTTAACAAAGCAATCATAAAGAACACATGGAGAATTTCTAAGTGTTTTAAGAGACTCTCAGAACCATAAGATGCATTATATATCATCTTGCTCACTGGATTTTGAAATTTTTTATTTTGATCCAAAAGAAACAAATTTTATATCTTGACCTAGTATACACATGTGCATCTACATACACACACACACACACACTCACACATACACATACACACGTATCACTGAAACAAAATTTTATGAAATAAGTATCTTTATTATGATCTATGTGTACCCTGATGTTTTGTTTTGAATTCTGGTAGTGACACACCAAATTGATTTACAACCCTCATTTTGAAAAACACTCAACCCTTTCAGTTGTGGCTCAACTCTTTCAGTGTTCAGATGAGGAAACAGAGACCCAGAGAGAGCAAGGGAGATGTCAAAAGCCCCCCAAAGTCAGTGGCAATACTGAGACTAGAATAAAAAGAGGCCAGATCCTCCTTTCCAGCACTTCCCATATTTTCACTTTCTTATAAAAAGAATATTAAAACAGAATTTCCTGAATGATAGCTTAAATAGCTTTATTAAATGTGCCCTACCTACTTGCCTTATTTTCTAAGCTTAAACTTTCATAAACACAAACATAACATTTTAATTAAGATATTAAATTATTTATACTCAGCTTGCATAATACAAATAAAATTAAAATTATTCATGGATTATTCACAGGCAAATTTTAGTAATCATAAAATTAATCAAATTTTAGTTCATCATGAAGCTCATGAGGTTATATGCACACTGCACATATATAAAAGTTCAAGTTAAAACAGAACTATGGTAAACATAATTCATTTCAACCCAATGAGCATTTATATAGAATATCTACTTTGTGCTAATTGTGTGTGCTGGGAAAATAACAGCGAATTAATAAGTCCCTCTAGCCTTGAGAAACTTACATTCTAACAGGAGAGATAGTCAAACCAATGGCTACAATTCAATATGAGATATATTACATTAATAGAAGATATAAGAGACAGAAGTACAGAGGACTTTGCTTTAACTTCTGTAGGAACACAGATAAGGAAGAAATCAATTCTCCTTAGGGGTATAGATGGTTCAGAAAGAGTAAAAGGCCAAGTAATATTTGTTCTGGGCCTTGAAAGATATATAGAAATTTGCCAACCAGATGAAGAGTGAAAGGGGTATAAGGAGAAGAGTGAACAGCATGAAAAAAAAAGAAAAAGAAAAGCATGTCACATAAAGGAATAGCTTGACTAGATCTTGATGTCATATTATGATCAGTTTATACGTGACATGATTAGGTATTTAGACTTTATCCTACAGTGAATGAGGAGTCATCAAAGGTGTTTAATAAAGTAATTCTGGGAGCAACATAGTGTCGTGGCTCGTTTGCAGGATGGGAGATGAACACAAAACACAAAGAAACACACAAAGAAAGACACGGACACACATAAAGATGGTACAAGACTGCAGTGCTGAATGCACCAGTCGTTTTATTTTTATACCCTAAAAATCAAAGTTACTTCCTTATACGTGACCACCCAGGCATTGCAGCAATGGCCATAAATTCCGGAACATGTAGCCTAAGGACACAGATGTCCCATGACTCAGGGTCTTAATGTGGTTGCTTAAGGCGACGGCCATAAACCAGAGTTTGAGATAAGCACAGATAAGCAATGTAGCCACGAAGGGAAACTTTCTGTTCCCATCCCTTTCAGCCTGGCCCCCTGCGGCTGTGCCT
>VBSM01001265.1:64805218-64822696 GCA_008086735.1 Cheirogaleus medius
CCAGGGCTGTGGGGCTGGGAAACATTTGCTTACATGCAGAAGCTCAAACTCTTCGTTATGCGCCTTCAAGCAACAACCCTGTTTGTTAGGTGAACCTAAGCTGGAACGTATGACTCTCACGCCGCTCTGGGCTTGACACATACTCCTTCTCCTAAGGTTAATTCTTAAGCTACATAATCATTTTGCAAGTCCTCAACAACATAGTAACTAAATGAGAAGCTGGTATGGATTGAGTCCCCTAGAGAAAATATGTTGAAGTCTTAATTCCCAGTACCTCAGAATGTGACCTAATTTGGAAACAGTGTCTTTACCGATGTAGTCAAATTAAGATAATATCATTAGGGCAGGCCCTAATCCAATATAATTGGTGTCCTTATAGAAAGGGGAAATTTGGATACAGGCACAGACATGCACAGATGGAAGGAAGGCTGTGTGAAAAGACACAGGGAAAATGCCAGTTGGAGGTGGAAGATTGAGTGATACATCTACAAGCCAAAGATTGCCAACAAACCAGTAGAAAATAGGCAAGAGGCATAGATCAGATTCTCCTTCACAGCCCTTGGAAAGAACCAAACCTGTTGATACTGTGATTTTGGACTTCTACCTTCTAGAACTGTGAGGAATAAGAGTGTTCCAGTTGTACTTACCAAAAATCCAGACACCAGTAGCTTAAACAGGTATTGATTTTTTATTTGTCTCAAACAACAAGCTGTCTAGAGCTGGCACAACAGATCAACCATGCCACCAGGGAGCCAGCCTCTTCCTTGCTATCCGATCACCATCCTTAGCATTTAGTCACAAGATGGTTGTTACACCTTCCAGGTAGGAAGGAAAAGGAAAGGAGAAAGGGTGAAGGGCAGTAGGGGTGCCAGTGCATTACAGAAAAACAAAAGTTTTACCAGAAGCCCTACTTATTCTCATGGGTCAGAACTCTGTCACTTGGCCATCCCTAACTGGAAGGGTGCTAGGAAATCCAGGAGAATGATAACTAAAGATAGATAGCAGCGGGGTGGGCAATAAGGATGGTGGGGATGAGGGGTTGGATTTGATAATTAGAAAGTCCCTGGCAACCTTATCAAAAGCCATTATTTCAGGGGTACACTAAGCATGGAGAGTATATTAGGCTTGTTGAAGACTAGTAGGTGAGAAACGAGAATAGATTGTTCATTTCTTATCTTTGAAAAGGAGAATGATGGAGGAGGCAACGATCTGAAGGGGAAGCATAGTGGAGAGGTGTTTTGCTTCGTTTTAGGATTGTGGATACTTGAGCATGTTTATAGTCTGAGGGGTAGAAACAATTGGAGAGGGGATTTAAGCTATAAAAGACATGAAATAAAGGTTAGCTATTGGGGAAAAGCCCCAAAAAGATGAGGGGCAGGGGATTAAACACATCCTTGAAAGCAACGCCTTTTCTTCTAAAACAAGGAAGAAAGGATGAATAACGATGGCAGAAGTTTGGCTGTGCGTAATAAAAAAGTGGAATTCAAGGCTGCGAGAGGGTGTGCACCTATAGTCCCACCTACTTAGGAGGTCCCTTGAGCCGATTTCAGCCTGGGCAACATAGAGAGACCCTGCCATGCCCCCAAAATAAATAAATAAAAGAGTAGAATTGTTGAAAATGTTATTTTCCTAAACATACACTTTAAAACTGTTGATAAACTTTGATTTAACTTTTTTTTTTTTGAGACAGAGTCTCACTTTGTTGCCCAGGCTAGAGTGAGTGCCCTGGCGTCAGCCTAGCTCACAGCAACCTCAATCTCCTGGGCTCAAGCGTCCTATTGCCTCAGCCTCCCGGGTAGCTGGGACTACAGGCATGCGCCACCATGCCCGGCTAATTTTTTCTGTATATATTTTTAGTTGGTCAATTAATTTCTTTCTATTTTTAGTAGAGACGGTCCTGCTCAAGCTGGTTTGGAACTCCTGACCTTGAGCCATCTGCCTGCCTCAGCCTCCCAGAGTGCTAGGATTATAGGCGTGAGCCACCACGCCCGGCTTGATTTAACTTTTTAAAAAACATCAATCTTGAATTCACTATTACTCAATTTGTGTAAAGGCATGAGACACCAGGATTTAAGTTCTGCTTTGTTTATTTAGATCATTTGACCAGACATAAGCTAAGTAGACACCGCCCGTTCACTTTTTCCAACTTACAGAATGGAGACCAAGAAGAGCAGCTTTCATGAGCATCTCAACATCTCACTTCTTTCCTCCCCTCCTTCCCAGGGGCTGGAGGGCTCCTGAGGGTATGGGGATGATTCCTGGCGTTTTCCTCACCCTTCTTTGGTACTCAGAGCAGTGAAGAAGAGACAATGGTGGCAAACGGCACCGGCCAGAGCGTGCTAGAAGCACCCAGAACTAGTTGTGCAAATCTATTGTGATCCTGTTCTCAACTCTTTCACCTTAGAACGCCTTGAAGGTGGCGCTCAGTGAGATTAGAAAGCAAGAAGCTGCCATGGGAATCTTCAGAAAACTGGGAAGTAAAACAGTCGATCAAAGAGGAAGCAACAACAGTGACCAAAACTACAGCCTGAGAGACTTCCAAAATCTGAGCCCTAGTCTGACGAGCCCTCCCTGACGCCTGTAATAAAACGGCTCTCACTTTTCATTGGCTGACCCTCTCGGAGTTGAGACCTTGCTTTATTTTCATTGGTTGCTGCTGCTGTCACGTCCTTTCGCCAACACCCACTTTCCCGCCGGCGACCAGTGAGCTTTGGGGGAGAGTGATTTACAGAGGGTCGGGGGCGGGAGTTCGCGCCCAGCAAGCCTGTCTCCCCCTCCTCGGCACCGCGCCCCGCCCCCGACCTGAGGCCCCGCCCCCGGCTGGGCCGGGCCCCGCCTCCCCCCCTCGAGAGGGCGGGGACCAGGCGGCGGCCGCAGCCGCAGGAATATGCTGGAAGCCGGCGGGCGGGTGCCCGCGAGGTGCTGAAGGGACAGTTCCCGCCGCCGAACTTACCCGGCGGGTGGGGCGGCCCCGGAGCTAGCGGGGCACGTGAGCGATGGAGACCATCTGGATCTACCAGTTCCGCCTCATCGTGATCGGGGACTCCACCGTGGGCAAGTCGTGCCTCCTGCACCGCTTCACCCAGGGCCGCTTCCCCGGGCTGCGCTCCCCCGCCTGCGACCCCACCGTCGGCGTGGACTTCTTCTCCCGCCTGCTGGAGATCGAGCCCGGCAAGAGGATCAAGCTGCAGCTCTGGGACACGGCGGGACAGGAGCGGTTCAGGTAGGGCCGCCCGCGCCCGGACCCGGGGGACCGCGCCGCCTCCTCCGCTCGCCCAGACGTCGCTTCCCCCAGCGCCTGCCCCACCGGCCCGGGGCCGGGGACGCTCCGGCCCTTCCCTGTCGAAAGTGCAAACACTCCATTCTCGTTTCCCCTTTGCCCCTCCTCTTCCAGGGACGACTTCCTCCTCCGCAATTTCTCACTTCTTTCTTTGGCGCCCATTTCCTGCGCCCCCTTTTTCGTCTTTCCTTTCCCGCCCGAACCAGGGTCACCGTCGCCACCCCCCCCCATTCCCCAACTCTTTCTGCCCTCCCAGTGTTTTGATCCCCTTCGGCCTCCCCCCGCCCCTGCCGCTGCCTTCCCCGCAAACTCGTCTTCCCTCGCTGCGCACACCCTGACCCGACCACCCTCCTCCAAGCGCCCGTTTTCCTGCCCTAACCGAGCAGGTCCCCCGCCGTGCGCCCCGGGAGAGCTGCGAAGTAGGGATCCCAGATTCGTGATTGATCCTTCAGCTTCACAGCAGACAGCGCTTCAGCCAGGTTACTGCATGAGCTCACTGGGCATGGTTCACAGGGAGATGGATGCGGTAATGGTTTGAACACCTCACAGCACCGAATGTGGTCATCAGAAATACTGGGTCATGACCCGTGGGAATGGGTCTTGCAGGGCAACCAGATGCACCATCAGGGGGACGGACACAGGCACAGCTGAGGGTGTTTGTATATGTGTGTGTGTGTTTTTAAGGATTGAGTTGTCTTTAGAAGTTTGTCATCATTGGTGGCTTGGTGGGGAAAAGATATATATTGAAATTTGCCAGGAACTTTTATTTTGCTTATGATCGATAATTAACGTTCCAGGGTGATAATAGAACAGAAAATGACATTTCTAAATAGAGAAGGAGGGATCCAAATAAATAGTCTCATTCCATATGTTCACTGGGGACGTGAAGGATTTCACAAAGGCGACTCATGTAAATAAAAAGTAAACAAAGTTATATGCCTTTCTTGAATATTTGAGACGGAACCAGATTTAAAGTACATTTTAAATTTCTAGGATTCAAGGGCACTTCATTTTAGAGGAAGTTAGTAAAACTGATGTATTATAGTGTTTTGTTTCCTAAAGATTGCATTATCAATTGGAACTCATTTAAGCATGCATTTTGCATTTGTCAGCGATTACTCTGCTTGTGAAATGCAGTACTCCATGAGGGGACTTCCCAAACATGGCTTCTCCTCGCCCCCAGCCGGCATCCATTCCCAAATGAGATCAGCCTACATCTATGAGAATGGTCCAACATTCAAAGTTTTGGCTTCCGTTCCCAGCTATGACACTGATTCATAAAGATAATAAGTGAACTGCTTAGCTTGCTTGTACCTTAGTTTTCCTGTGTATGAAGTGGAAGTATAAGGCCAGCCCTTCAGAGAGGTGTTAAAGGACATTGATTTGATTTATATTATGCAATACTTAGAATTCCATGAAGAAATGTTCCTTTTCAAGAAGCCTCCTTTAATTAAAATAATTTTTCAAACTTTCAATTCCTTATCTATAAAATTAAGGAGTCATTATGAGCTCTAAGATTCCTTCCAGTTTTACCATTCTAAGGTTGACTGTAAATTCCTTCACTTGTGATCTCAGAGGTGAACTTTGAAATATTTTGGGGTCAGAAAAAAACAATCACTAATAGCTCTTGTTCCACCCTCTAAAGTGAATACAATAAAATTGTTCTTTATACCTTAAACTTCTAGCAACTACTGCGAATTGCAACTGTTAACACAAGAAATATAGGTAGTAAAATCTTATTGTGTCTAATTATTTCCTTAAAAGTAGCTCCTCAATTTATTGACAAGAAAGTAAAGAGTGATTAGCTTGGTAGACTTTAAAGACCTTTCTGCTAAATAGATGATTGTTTTTTAATGCCTTTAAGAAGAATGTAAATAGTAGTTCATTTTATGTACATTATTAAAACCAGACAATAACTCTCCCGTAATAATGCAAGGACATTTAGGGAATGTTTATTGACAATGAGTCATACTTTATTTTGTTTGGCTCTTTACCAAAGTTATATTCATAAGTATATACATATACATATTTCAGTAGCTACCTCTAAATACTTGCTTTTCTCTCATTTACTAGAATGTTTCACTGTAAAGTAACATTTAAACAATTACTGTTAAATCATTTGGTATCTATCTTCAAGAAAATGCAGATACTCATTTTGAATAATAGATATCCTTGCTCATTATATTTCGTAGAAAGGTACTGTAGTTCTTGAAGATACATTCCTATTATTAGTCATAATCACACCATGAGGAATTTATAGGAAATGTCATATTTGGAGGTTTATTGGTGACTAGATATAAACTAACAAAAAGCAACCTACTTTAGACAGCTCATGGAGTAGCTTGAAAGCATAAGCAAATATGTTACAGAATAATAAAATAGTGGACTGATAATTATGATCATGATTAGCCTTAGTTTTTGTTGTTGTTGTTTTGTTTTTAAGACAGAGTCTCATTCTGTTGCCAGGCTAGAGTGCAGTGGCATCATTGTAGCTCACTGCAACCTCAAACTCCTAGGCTCAAGTGATCTTCTTACCTCACTTCCCAAGTAGCTGGGAGTATAGGTACACACCTCCACACCTGGCTAATTTTTCTATTTTTAATACACACTGGGTCTCCCTCTTGCTCAGGCTGGTCTTGAACTCCTGACCTCAAGTGATCCTCCTACCTAAGCGTCCAAGAGTGCTAGGATTACAGGCGTGAGCCACAGCCTTAGTTTTCAATGTTCAGATTAACATACTAGTAGAGGATAACTACTAGCATAAAATAAAAGGAACAAAATCAAAGTGAAAAAGGTTTAGAAATATAATGTATATGTGAGCATAACTGTAACCTAATACAATACTAAAATGTTAAGTTTTTATTATTAACACCATGTTTTGGTGAGGATAAACATCAAATTTCTATATTAAGGAAACTTAGAATTACAGCGCCTTCATTAAAGATAAAAGTTTATTTCTCTCACTAGGCAGAGTGGCGCGTGCCTGTTGTCCCAGCTACTTGGGAGGCAAAGGCAGGAGGATCACTTGAGCTGAAGAGTTTAAATCCAGTCTCGGCAACATATAGCAGGACTCTGTCTTAAAAAAGAAGAAGAAGAAGTCTGTTTCTTTCTTGTGTAATAGTCTCAAGGTGAGGGGTCCAAGTTGGTGGAGTGGTTCTGCTCCAGGCCGTCATTTAGGTACCTTCTCTCTTAGTTTTCTGCCATTCCATAGGACATTATCATCATCTATGCAGACAAAGCTGGGTTGCAAGCACCTTGTGTGTCAGCTCAGGGAATGGGGAAAGAGAATCCTTTAAACCACACAATGGCTTTTTTTAAACAAATAAGGCCAACATGGTACAGATCCCTTCAGCTCTCAATTCATTGAGGAGAAATTAGTTACAAAGCCACACTTTGACTAGGCCATCATGTGCCCGGGAGGTAGGGAAGATGAATTTGGCATTGTGTGTGTTGTGGGGAAACTAGTAAACACTATTTTTTATAATTTTTAATCATCATAGTGGAAGAAGTTTAGTAGTAAGGGAAGCAAAAATATTATTTAATATAGTGGTGTGTTTTTTGTCTTTGTTTTTTTGAGACAGAGTCTCACTGTGTTGCCTGAGCTAGAGTGCTGTGGTGTCAGCCTAGCTCATAGCAACCTCAGACTCCTCCTGGGCCCAAGCAATCCCCCTGCCTCAGCCTCCTGAGTAGCTGGGACTACAGGCATATGCCACCATGCCCGGCTAATTTTTCCTATATATTTTTAGTTGGCCAATTAATTTCTATTTTTAGTAGAGACGGGGTCTCGCTCTTGCTCAGGCTGGTTTCGAACTCCTGACCTTGAGCGATCCTCCCACCTCAGCCTCCCAGAGAGCTAGCATTACAGGCATGAGCCACTGTGCCCGGCCTAATAGTGTTAATAAGAACATATATATTGGAAAGGCTTTCAGGACAGGAAGTCTGTAAAAAAAAATGAATAAAAAAAATAAATAAAAGTATCAAAATATATATATAGGAAATAAGATATATATATAAATATATAAAATATATATATAAATATATATAGGAAAGGCAATAGAAGTATGGAGAGCATTAAATATAAGAATATAAATTTTGAACTTTTCCCATAAAAAGCATTGAAAGTAATATGAACATAAGGTGAGATAAAGAAATAACAATGTTGGCTATAGGAACAGGAAACCTGTGGGTTTCAAGACAAATTTTGCCTTTGATTTCACATTGTCTGGCCTTTGGAGTGTTATAGTTATGGCCATTGGTTGTAAAGCTCAGAGAATAGTATTCTCTTCGTGTAGTACTCTCAAGGTGTGTCCTGCAGAACATTCGTCCCTTGTGATTCTTTCTGAAAGATACATTCTATGATCAAATAAGTTTGGAAATGCCTGTATTCCATATAGCACTCTCTGAAAAATTCATATTGAAGGCTCTAAGAAGTAATTGCAGCAAAGAAATCTGTTTAACTTTGATTAATCTAGTATTTCCCAAATTTATTTTATGGGCTATTTTTAAAATATGAAACTCTATGATAACTAGTATTCTAAGAAGAATAATTTGGGATTATTAACTCCCTTGATGAGTTGTTTTAGTCATATTCTTTGAGTAGAACCACTAAACACTTGAGGTTTCAAGCAATGAAAGACCTGCAGACAAAGTTAACTGGCTGACTAACTTAGCAAAGGGCAGTAGGCAGTAAGTACCATATAAGGGACAGCCTTCCTCCTCCCTACTCCCCTTCCCCACAAGATCTGGGGGTGGCCTCTAACTAATACCACTAAATCTACTAGGTCTCTCCATAGCCCTCCGCCTGCCTCTTCATCTCTTTCCCTTTAGTTCTTTTGTGTATCTTTCTCTTAGCCATTTTGTCTTACCACCCCCCAGCTTATTTTTATTTTTCCTTTACCCTTTTTCTCTGCCTACACTACTCAGAGTTTATTCTCACCTTCTATCTTTGTCTCTCCCTCATTTTTGTGTCTCTTACTCTCCCATTTCCTTTTAGCTTATCTCCTCTTAGACTCCTGGCTCCCTTATGTCCCTGTTTTTTCCTCTGCCTCTTTGAAACATTCATAGGAAGATAATGTTTCAAAGTGGTTTAATTTAGGGGGGGTGTGGTGGCTCATGCCTGTAATCCTAGCACTCTGGGAGGCCGAGGCAGGAGGATTGCTTGAGGTCAGGAGTTCAAGACCAGCCTGAGCAAGAGCAAAACCCCGTCTCTACTGAAAATAGAAAAACAAAGTGGTTTAATTCATATTCTCTGTTCTTCATTTTAAAAGCAAGCAACATCAACATTTTATATTTCTCTTTTTTTCCTTCTTTTCTTTTTCTAGTTTTTTGTTTTTAAAAAAGACTCCCATTTGATTCTCCACCCCCTTGCTGTGGTTCATGGTCTTCAGTAGAAAAAGATTTCCTATTCCAGGATTGGTAGGTCCATAATTGCATAGGTAATAGAACAGAGATTGTCCACAATTAAGTGTCATAATCATTGCAGTCTACTTAGTTCCAAGTTATTAGAACAATAAAAAGGTAGACTATATTTGTATTGTGTAATCAGATGATATAATATCTTGGTTAAAATTATTTGTGTTATAAATAACAAATCTAACCAAATTAGTTTAGCTAATAGAGAATAAATTATAAATTATAAATAGGGGTAGATTATAAACAGATTTCATGAACAGAAGAAACTTACTGAACATCGAGGTGTTTGGAAGTATTTCACTCCAACAAGAGTCTATAGATGTCCCTCTAGTCTATTTCTATTGTCCAACTCTGTTGGCTCCCAATTCTGTCAGCCTCTCTAAGTTTATTCAAATTCTCAAAAGAAAAAAATCTCATTGGCTACTTAACTGGCCAGTGAATCATCTCCCCTGCAGTCAGGTTATTGAGATACATATTGTCAATCTAAAATAACCAGAAAGGTCAGAATCTAGTAGAGAGTTTATTCAAGCACAAAAGTTGAGGATGGCCTGCCTGGGAAGCATAGATTCTAAAGAATGGAAGTCAGTGTTCCAAAGTGTAGGAGTTTGAGATCATTTATATAGACAAAATTCAGAGAAGTTTTATAGAATTTAACCATTCTTCTATGTAAGGCTTAATGCATAGTTGCAATGATCTGATTAGTTGAGGTGGTCTTTTTCTTTCAAGAAAGGTATATTTAACATTCCGTACTAACAATGTAACTGTCTTGGCACCCCTGTTCAGGTGCCAACTGGTCTGAGTTAGGTACAGGACAATAAAGGTAACAGTCAATCTATAACAAAGATCAGTGATGGAAGGGGGAGGTCTGGTCTCTGGCCTTTCCTAGTCATTTACGAAACAAGAATAATGAGGAAGAGACTTAAGCTATAATTTAAGAAGCAGAATTGCAAACATGCTCTGTCACTCAGATCACGGTTACGTCTCTCTTAAGGCTCAAAGCGTTTTTGGGGATCCAACAGCTTTTAAATTTTATTTATTTTCACAATATAATACAAGTATATTATGTAGGTATTATGGGTCATATAATGCAGATAAATCTGTAAGGGTCTACTTTTTGGGAAAGAGAAATTCACAGAAGAGGGAAATGAGCAGTCACCCCCAAAAGTGTCTATTTTGTGGTGTTTCAGAGTAAAATGGTATGTAAGAGTGAGCCAACATCATTTCTAACAAGTGTAGCAGAATGTGAAAAGATGATTCGTGTAGCCAAACATATTTTTGTACTCCAAAGATTATTTTCAGTGTCTACTCAGGGCATTCAGAACATTTTGAGTGATTGTGTAGTCAGTATAGTCAAAAAACTAGCCAGTAATTTGAAAACCTGTGATTGCTTTTCTTTTTTTTTCTTCAATAAATCAATTAATTTAGCATATATAACCACAACCTCAATGTTGCAACTGTATATGAAGACCTAAATATTGTACACCAAATGTCTGAAGGCCCTGAGCTGGCAAAATTGAGAAGTTGGTAAAGTTTATTCTTGGGGAAAGGTCTTCCCAACTTTTTTTCTTTATGTTTTTGGATAGTGAGACTTTGACCCACCCTTCCCTTCCGTTCTCTCTCACACCTCAGTCAAAAAGCTATCTCTTAATGCTCTATCTTGGCTTCAGAGAGAGTAGTAGCTGGAAGACAAAGGCACACAAAATTATTAATAGTTGAAAACAACTTAATAAGGGTCCTAGCTGGAGTATCTATATTCTAAAAGAGGATGACCTCCAAGAGAGATAATGCCTTATCTTGAAGTAACATTTCCCTGTTGGCAGGTTTATAGACATGTGGCTGACGGGTGTTGGAATTCCCTCTCATCATTCACAGTGATGGCCACCTGTTCACACTCACTGGTCCCACATTTAGCTTTCAAAGCAAAGGCTAGAAAAAATGTTAAAGATGATGTTGTAAGTACGTGGATCACCACAATGACGTTTTCACATGAAGAAAAGCGCTTTGCTCAGTCTGAGAAGGAGGAAATTTCCAGTCAGTTTGGCTAGCATGCAACAATTTTTTTGACAATTTACCTTCCATAGCCATGTTACTTAAAAGGTAGAAGAAGAACTTCTTGGAATTATCTGAGAATATTTATTTTAGTATATTCAGAGCCAGTTAGTCTTATCCTAGTTAGAGGGAATTTGCTTTCTTTCATCCTACTGTATCTGTCAAGCGATAGAAAAGAAACAAGAGCCCCTTGAGTGATACTAAGGTACACACACACACGTATATGCGTACATACACTGGGGAACATCAGATATAACTTTAATAAGATATTTTAATTTTTTTTTTTTTTTGAGACAGAGTATTGCTCTGTCACCTGTGCCAGAGTGCTGTGGCGTCAGCCTAGTTCACAGCAAACTCCTAGGCTCAAGAGATCCTCCTGCCTCATTCTCCCAAGTAGCTGGGACTACAGGCATGCACCATCATGCCTGGCTAATTTTTTCTGTTTTTGGTAGAGACAGGGTCTTGCTCTTGCTCAGGCTGGTCTTGAACTCCTGACCTCAAGTGATCTTCCCACCTCGGCCTCCCAGAGTGCTAGGATTACAAGCATGAGCCACTGTGCCTGGCCTATTTTAATTTTTTCTAAAGTAAAATTCCTACAAAGCCTATACTTTATGATTTTAATAAATCTGCCTCTAAATATCAATAACTTTTTATCAATTCTGATAATATGTGATTCAGAGGGGTTCGCTTTAAAAATTGCCACCTTGTACAATCTGTCCTAACCTATTATAAAATAAGTAATAAAGTCCTGTACTGACCTATAGGAGTTCCAGAGAAATGTGAAACTGAGGTCAAAGTATGTTTTAAATGTAAAAGTATACTTTTAGCTTACACTGTGGAAGAGTTTCAAAATACAGATAGTATTTCTATATATAAGCATTTCTGAGTAAATATTAATGGCTAGCTGGCATATTAGTTTAGTTTAAAAATCTTAACAGTGTTCTCTTAAACATCCTTGAAATATAGTGGTTATTTTTACTTTCCTTCTTATGGTAATGATTCATTTTTAATTTAGGAACACCTTGTTAAATCAAATTATTATACTATTGGCAGTAAGTCTCTAAGAGCATCCACTGATATCAATAGCTAGGATATAAAGAAATCATCGAAAATACCTCAGTGCCAAAAAATACTGAGGTGAGGAAACAGATTTCTCTCTTAGTCTTGTTTTTACTTCACTAATCTGTTGCCCAAGCTAGAGTGCAGTGGTGTCATCATAGCTCACTACAATCTCAAACTCCTGGGCTAGAGCGATCCTCCTGGCTCCAACTCCGGAATAGCTTGGAACTACAAGCACATACAACCATGCCCAGCTTTTTTTTTTTTTTGGAGATGGGGTCTCTATGTTGCCCAGGCTGGTCTTGAGCTGACCTCAAGCATTCCTCCCTCCTCACCCTCCCAAAGTGCTAAGATTGCAGGCGCAGCCCGAGAAAGGTCTTTATCAAGGCATGTCCAAAAGGTCATCAGTGACTTTCCTTGGTAAATTGTGAGCCTTTTCTGTGTCTGTTTTTTTTCTACTTTATATATGATTGGTCACAATCTCTTTTTAAATTATCTTCCTTTACCAGGAATGTTAAAAGTGATTTTTCTTCTGATTCTTTAGCCTTTCCAAATGTAATTTCTTTTCATAGATCTTGGTGTGATAAGGGCTCAAATGGATAGGGCTAAAGTATAGGCTTAATGACAGACTCCTGCCTCAGATATACAAAAGAATAGTGTGTGGCTCAAAGTGAAACCTCTTTTCTGAGAAGAGATCAAGAGAGAAAGCTGCAAAAAGGAGCTAGGTAGATACTAAGAACTTCCTAGCTGTAAGAGAAGGCATTATGAAGAAAGATTATAGATTCTCAAATTATAAGCACTGCCTATCATTTTTCTCTGGAGTAGCATTTTTCAAAAGTATATTAATAGGTGTAATTTGAGAATGGGGTTTTTTGATCAAGTAATTTGGGAAATGTATCATCATTGCAGGACTTCTCAGAGCTTTTAATATACTAATAACACATTATGAACCCCCAAGGCAGATATGATGTTTCTCAGCCCAGAGTCCTTTTACACAGAACATTTTGCAGTACTAATGTTCGCAAAGCACACTTTAGGAACTGATGCTTTAAGGAAAAGTGTAGAAAATTTCCTTACATTTGAAGAATATATTTGGGGACCTCTTACAGTTTCTTCTGTCATCTGATTCTCTCTGTCTCTTTTGCTGTGCTCTTCTGGATGATTTCATCAAGTCTCCCTTTTTTTTAAATACTTGATTATTATTTTTTGAGGAAGAAATGTAGTATTTCTTGAGAGTCCCTAATTTTTGTACCCTTATTCAAAATTAAAAATTGATCTTCTAGCCACTTGTCACACTTTTACACAGATCATACAAATTATTAGCACTTATTTTAAGCACAAAGCCTTCCAATAAGTATCTCTAGAAAACCTGAAAGAAAAATAAAGGAACAAATGGATGAATATTCATATTTTTAAATTTCTTAGATATAGAGGGGCTACAGAAAGGCTATGGGATTAGAAAAGCAAAAGTTAATGATGTAAGTATGAAGTGAAATTTAAGACCGAGAACTGATAGAACAGGTGGATAGATGCTAAAAAAAAAAAAGAATCAAAAGTGGAAGAGACAGTGTAATAGTCTCACATTCAAGGTCTATGCAGTCTCTGTACTGGGTAGAATCCAGGCTATGCTGCTGTAACAGAGAGACTGCCAAGATATGGCGACTTAAATAACGTAGAGCTTTATTTCTCTCCTATGATAAGAGTCCAGAATGAGCAGTCCTGGGTAAACAAGGTGGCTCTGCCACAACATCAGTTTCCAGGGGTCTCTAGTCAATGCCATTCCTTAACAAGCAGCAAGGGAAAAGAAGCAGCAAGTGGCTTCTTCTTCAAGTGAACAGACCTCAGACTGCACACATCACTTCTCATATCCCATTGATCCAAACTTAGTGTCATGACCACAACTAACTGCAAGACAAGCTGGGGAACATAGTTTCTATGTGGGTTGCTATGTGCCAGCTAAAACTCTTGGAGTTCTGTTACTAAAGGAAGACAGGGAGAATAGATACTGTTACAGCAAACAAGACCAGGAAATAAACCGAGAGTCACACCAGAGTGCTGCAAAACAGGCTTTTATTACTCCGGCCAGGCTCAGAGGGGTCTCGCCTTCAAATTCTGAGCAAAATGGGATCTAAATATGATGGTTTTTACATGCGTGTTAGGGGGAAGCTGGTGATTACAGAAGCAGATGGTTACAAAGCTCGCATAAGATTGGGGTTACAGAGTTTGCATAAGATTGAGGTTACAAGGTTTGCATAAAATTGAGGTTAAGTCAAATGTTGCTCTGTAGTTGCTTAATCATGCTATTTTGCAGTTGTGTTATTATTAAGGGGGGTGGAAAAATTCTCCCTTACAATACCAGAAGACAGTATCCTTCTCACAGATGCCTAGCAGAGAAAGATAATCAAATAATGGCAGTAAGGCCTGGTAAGTACTTCAATAAGTTCCAGTGGCAGAAGAGAGAGAGGAATTGTCATTTGTGCCTAGGGTGAGAGCCAGTTTCAGAGGATGTATCCCAAAAAAGATAGTGCTTGATGCTGCAACATGATGGATATGTCAGTAGTAACAGAACAATAGGAAACAATAGTAATAAAAAAAGAAGGGGCTTCTTGTGAAGAGCGCAGATTGAATACCTGTGTCTGTTTTAGCTTTTTTTCCTGAAACCACACTAAAATGACAGTAGTACTTTTTTAAACCGTAAGCACCTGAACAAGGAAAGCAAGTAAGAAAATAACAGTAACAAAATTTTGGAAGCAGGAAAGCAGATAGGGGATAGTAAATGAATTCACAGATTCAAGAAAATTGACTTCAAAGCTAATAGTTAAAAAAAAAAAGACAACTAGCTAGGCTTGGTGGCTCACATCCATAATCCCAGCTGAGGCAGGAGAATTGTATGAAGCCAGGAGTTCAGGACCAGCCCAGTAACATCGTGAGACCTCGTCTCTACAAAATATTTTTTACAAAGTAGCCGGGCATGGTGGCACGCACCTGTAGTCCCAGCTACTTGGGAGGCTGAGGCGAGAGCATCACCTGAGCCCAGGAGTCGGAGGCTGCAGTGAGCTATGATCCCACCATTGCACTCCATCCCAAGTGATAGAGTGAGATGCTGTCTCAAAAAAAAAAAAAAAAAAAAACTTGTGGAAGTAGGAGTGTGAAAATAAGCATCATTGAGTGTCAGTCTGTTTAAGAAGAATTGGATCCTCTCGTCTCCTCCCCCGATACCCACATCAAATGATGTTCTCTCCCCATGACAGTGGCCAAAAAAAATGGAAATTTATTCTTTGTAAGGAATTAGACACAAGGTCTTTAAGTGCAAGCACCAGGCATAATTGAGGTTGAGGTTCCTTATTAAAAGTAAGGGCTTTGCTGGATGTGGCGGTACGTGCCTATAATCCCAAATACTCGGGAGGCTGAGGCGGGAGGATTGCTTGAGCTCAGGAGTTGGAGATCAGCCTGGGCAACATAGCGAGACCTCTGTCTCAAAATAAAGAAAGAAAAGTAAGGGCTTTAAGTGAATGTATGCATGTTGGATGCTAAGACCATCTGGCCATCTTCCCCCATTCAGCTCCCAGATGCTGGCAGTGAAGCCTACACCCTTCAAGCAGGACCTTGGTGAAGTCATTTCTGGAGAATCTGATCAGGCCAAGAGAAAAGAATTAAAGATACCTACATTAGAGTTTCCTCAACTAAATGATCCTGCCTGATCATCTTATGGTGGGGCACAATCTCAATGAAAGATTACAAGAAATGCTAGGAAGTCTGTAATGTGAAAGCCAGAGACCAAAACAAAACAAACAAAAAGCCCCTAAGAAACAGCAGTGGGAGAAACAGAAACTTGATAAGGGAGACAAGAATGTTAAAAAAAAAAAAACCCAAAACTCTGTGCTTACTTTCCTCAGAAAGATAATAAGAAACTTATGAAAGAAATACAGGATATTATTTTTTAAAAAAGAATATTCTGAGAACAAAAGAGCTTTTGAAAATGCAGTAGAAAAAATAAAATATTCAATATAAAATTGAAAAAATCTTTTAAAAAGTAGGACAAAAAGACAAAGACTTAGAAACTAGGAAAAAAGGATTTTTTTTTAAATAAAGGCCTCTAGTCCAAAAGGTTAAGTATACAAGTGTCAGTCATTCCAGAAAGATAGAACAGAAAAAACAGAGGGAAGAAATCATCAGTGAAACAATTCAAGAAAATTTTCTAAAATTTAGGGACCCGAGTTTTCAGATTAGAATGGCCCAACACAATAGATGAAAGTAGAAACACTGTAAGGCACATCATCATGAAATTTCAGAACACTAAACTATAGAGAAGCTTCTACAAACTTCCAGAGAGAAAAAATAGGTTGCATAAAAAAACGATTAGAGGCCAGGTGTGGTGGCTCATGCCTGTAATCCTAGCACTCTGGGAGGCCGAGGCGGGAGGATTGCTCAAGGTCAGGAGTTTGAGACCAGCCTGAGCAAGAGTGAGACCCCATCTCTACTAAAAATAGAAAGAAATTAATTGGCCAGCTAAAAATATATAGAAAAAATTAGTCGGGCATGGTGGCACATGCCTGTAGTCCCAGCTATTCGGGAGGCTGACGCAGAAGGATCGCTTGAGCCCAGGAGTTTGAGGTTGCTGTGAGCTAGGCTAACGCCACAGCACTCTAGCCCAGGCAACAGAGGGAGACTGTGTCTCAAAAAAAAAAAAAAAAACAATTAGGAATCAGATTGGCTTTAGGCTTCCCAAAAACAACAATGGAAACTGGAATGCAACAGAGAAATTACTTCAGAATCCTGAGAGAATTCTATATCTGGCCATATTATCACTCAACTGTGAAAGCAGAATAAATCAAACATGCTAGATTTCAAAATATTACCTCATGCATCTTTTTTTTTAGGAAACTACTTGAAGATGTGCCACATACACACACACACACACACACACAAAGAGTAAACCAGGAATGAAGAAAACATAAGACATAAGGAACATATCTACCTCTGAAGAAAGGCAAAGTAAATGCCCAGAAAGATGGAGAAGGGAGATCTTAGGATCACATCTCTGCTGCAGATACTGAAGACAACCAGACCAGATTAGAGCAGGGCAGAATGTTATAGGAGAGACTGCCTCGGGAAAATGAAATTGACAGAAAAGCTAATGGAAATAAATTTCTTAAAAGAAGGCAACTGGCAGACAGTTTAAGATTGAATTATTGAAAGCTACATGGAAAATTTAACAAAAAGGAAGAAAGAAAAGAAAGAAGAAAAAGGATGATGTGGCAGAGGCTTTTAGTGCTCACTCATATCTGATGCTTCTTTTCTTCTGGACAAATGGGAGGAATATATTTCCCTTCCCTCTTGCACTTAGGCCGAATCATGCAACTAGTTCTGGCCAGTGGATTTGAGCAGAAGTTGTATGTGGTGGTTTTAAAACACAGCCCAAATTATTTAACATTCTTTCTACTGAGAGTTGGGTTATTTGTTGCTGTAGCATAACCTGGTCCATCTTGACTAATACACAAGATAATTCACTCTAAGGAAAATAAAAAGCTGTGCAGGAAAGAAAAAAAAAGTCACAGTTTACCCCAGGGCTCCTCAATGAAAAGTATCTGCATGTCACAGTAACACAGATGCTAAGAAATGATCTTCCTAAGCTTATAGTATGATGATACTGGCAAATTGGGAGAATGGGAAAAGTG
>VBSM01001265.1:64830089-64848565 GCA_008086735.1 Cheirogaleus medius
AGAGTGCAGTGGCGTCATCATAGCTCACAGCAACCTCAAACTCCTGGGCTTAAGTGATCCTCCTGCTTTACCCTCCTGAGTAGCTTGGACTACAGGTACGCACCATAATGCCTGGCTAATTTTCCTATTTTTGGTAGAGACAGAGTCTCTCTCTTGCTCAGGCTGGTCTCAAACTCCTGAGCTCAAGTGATCCTCTCGCCTCGGCCTCCCAGAGTGCTAGGATTACAGGCATGAGCCACTGTGCCCAGCCACGTCTCACAACTCTTATTATAATTCCCTCATAACACACATGAGACCAGATTGGAATCCATTCATTTATTTCTCTCTCCCTTCTGTTGTTTTTCCTTTTCCTCTACCCACCCACCCCATTTATTTTCTGTTTTCTTAAATCATTCATTCATTCAGTGAGACTTTCGAAGCCCAGAAGGAAGTAGATATAAAGTAACATGCAATAAGATGTTGTTGCTTACGAAGAATGATTACTCATCATCATCTCTTGAGTTCTGTGCAGGGAGGCCTCCCTACCTAGTTCTCTTTGAGTCTGTTCCCTGTCTCTTCATAGTTTCTTCAAGAACTTCTAGAGACCTAAGTGTCCCAACTCAAGGGAGGAAGGTCCAGAGAAACATAGATGCTCCCTTATCACCTCTGTAAAACCTGCCTTTCAAGTTCAAATTTTACATCTGAAGGCCTGCCTCTTCTCCCAGATGATCAACAGCAACGATGCCCATCATTTTAGGGAAAACCCTACCCTCCAGGACAACTGTATCTGAATCTGAAACCTAACAGATCAGAATTCTAAACCTAATATCCAGACCCACACACACAGAAGTGGAGATCAAGTTATTATATAGAAAATGACAGATGTCATATTGAGACTTTTAAATCCAACTAATTATTAACAAGGATTTTATAAGGTAAATTACATATACTTTGCTGTAACTTTATTCTATAGGGTGATTTGCCAACTGCATTCTAAATGTGTTTTCAAAATTAATTAAATGGTGCTAGAAAACACAATATTTCCTACGGTGTAAGACATGCCTCTGTGTAATATACAAGCATTTCAACATTGACTTTTCAACCAAAAAAGACATTTTTTTAAGTATACTAATGGTAAATTAAATAGATTGGTCGGACGAGGTGGCTCATGCCTGTAATCCTATTACTTTGGGAGGCCGAGGTGGGGGGATTGCTTGAGGCCAGGAATTCCACACGAGCCTGAGCACAAGTGAGACCCCATCTCTACAAAACAAATAGAAAAATTAAACCAAGTGTGGTGGCACATGCCTGTAGTCCCAGCTGCTTGGGCGGCCGAGGCAGGAGGCTTGCTAGAGCTCAGCAGTTTGAGGTTGCAGTGAACTATGATAATGCCAATGTACTCTAGCCCTGGTGACAGAGAGAGACTCTGTCTCAAATAAATAAATAAAACTTTTAGTCTAATATACTAGCATAGCCTTCATTAGGTTTCTCTTAAGACACTGCATGTTTGTCTAAATTCACACATATAAAAATGAGTCGCAAAACAATAAGAAGTTATCCCTCAAACTAAAAATATAGCACCAACCTAAATGAACTGATTCTTTGTAGCCTGCTAAAGATGATGGGAGATTTTTCTTACCATCAATTTCTGTATAGTACCGTAGTCCTTGATAAAAGTTTTTTGGAAATAGCCACTTGGGACTCTCTACTAGGAATTCTGAGGAGAAACAGGGAAGCAGGAGAAATAGAAAGGGGACGTAACATGCTTTCTTCACACTCCTATAACAAAGTTATTTGTGGTATCAGGTCACTGAACTGAGCTGTGATTTCAGCAATGATGAAAACAATGAAGGTATATGTGAAAGTTGGAGAGAATGAGAATACCTGATAACTAACTGGCCCTTCACAAAGATCTTGGTGCCTTAGGCAAGTGGTCACATGAGTTGGCTTAAAGATCATGGACAACTTAAAAACTGAGACACATATAAAATAAATAAATAAAAATAAATAAAAAAAACCTGAGACACATGAGATCTCTGGTTCATGCAACATTTAGCACTTTCCCTCTCCAATGAGGTTAATCAATCAAATATAGCAAACATTTAATGACATCTATCATTTGCCAAGCATTATGATTGTTAGATACATAGATGAAAAATGTTTGACTCTCAAGGAGATTGAATTGAGTGGGAGACATACCAGCAAATCCAATCAGCACGTTATGAAAATTAATATACTCACAATGGCAGTATTCCAGTGGTTCAGTGGAATTATAAGAGAAGGAGCCAGACGTGGTGGATCACACAGCCACTTTGGGAGGCCAAGGCAGGAGGATTGCTCGGGGCCAGGAGTTCGAGAACAGCCTAGACAACATGGTAAGATCCCATCTCTATAAAAGTTTTGAAAAAGTAAAAAAGGAGGAGGAGTGCCTAAAATAGATCAGTGGTGGGGAAGGCTTCTCAGATGACATGATTCTGGAGCTGACCATTGAAGGAGAAATAGGAGTTTACTGGACAGAAAAGAGGGAAAAGACATTCTAGACAGAGAAAACAACATATGTAAGGGCAAGAAACGTAAAACATGATGGCCTTGCCTCATGATTCTGCCAGGAAACAGATGGCACAATTGTAGATTAACTAAAAGAGTTTAATGAAGTGACTATTTCCAGAGATTTGGTCAAGGTCAAGGGTGCCAATAAAGGATGGTGAAGCATTCAAGGAGAGCAACAGTGCAAAGCCTTTAACCACTTGGTTGGAAGAGTCAAGGAGAGAGAATATGATTACCAGAACCTAGTGACAGCCATAGCCATGGGAGAGGTACTACCCAACAGGAACCTTGCTAGAAGCAGAGGAAAGCCACCAGTGCCAAGCCACAGCCCAGTAGAGACAAGGAGGGATAAATACTCTAACTTCTCTTTCCTCCATTCTCCAGCTGGCACTTCCCATTGGCTGAACCCTACTGTAAGCCAAAGGGCAAGGGAGTTTGGGGAGACTTTCTGGGAAGGCCAGCTTCCAGAGGCCTAGAGAATAACGGAGAGTAGGCCTGGAGAGGCAAACAGAATCATTAGTATAACTCAGATTCATGTCCCAGGTCCAAACAATCTCCTGTTTCTTGAGTAAGTATAGCACAGGACTATATTTGTAAATAATACTGTAACAAGTCTGCTGCCTTAGCCAGTTTGGGCTGCTGTAACAAATTACCATAGAATGAGAGACTTAAACAACAGAAATTTATTTCTCACAGTTTTGGAGGCTGGAAGTCCGAGATCAGGGTGCCAGCATGGCCAGGTTCTGGTGAGAGCCCTCTTCTGGGTTACAGACAGCCACCTTGTTGTGTCCTCGGATGGTGGAAAGAGAACTAGAGAGCTCTGTCTCTTTTATAAGGGCACTGATCCCCTTCACAAGGGCTCCACCCTCATGACCTTAATTGCATCCCAAAGGCCCCATCTCCTAATACCATCACATTAGAAGTTAGGATTTGGGGTGCCAAGGACACAAACATTCAGTCCTAAATTGATAGAGGGGCTCATTGAATTACGTGATGGAGAAATTCTTAAGATCTGGTTTCACCCAATCTTTCTATGTGCCTATTTTTAACCACAATGTTATAATAATTATTCTATCAAATTTATAAAAGCAAAAACAATCATAAGACAGCGTGAGATGATATACCATGTTAGGTGCTTATTTGTCTAAAAATAACTACTACTTTAATGTTCTGTTAATGTATGAAAGTTGCATATCAGTCTCATAGAATATTTTTATTCACTTAAGATACTTCATATTTTATTTATAAATTTTAGTTAAATCACATTAAGGTCTCTTCACATTTTATTATGGCGCTGCATTGTTTGAAGGAGGGGAAAAAGAACAAGTTGTCCTTATACAACCTTTTTTTCTATTTTTCAGATCAATAACTCGATCTTATTACCGCAACTCAGTTGGTGGATTTTTAGTATTTGACATTACCAACCGACGATCTTTTGAACATGTGAAAGATTGGCTAGAAGAAGCAAAAATGTATGTACAGCCATTTCGGATTGTATTTCTGCTAGTGGGACATAAATGTGATTTAGCTTCACAACGCCAAGTTACAAGGGAAGAAGCTGAAAAACTATCGGCAGACTGTGGAATGAAATATATAGAAACCTCAGCAAAAGATGCTACAAATGTTGAAGAATCCTTCACAATCTTGACAAGAGACATATATGAACTTATTAAGAAGGGAGAAATTTGTATTCAAGATGGCTGGGAAGGGGTTAAAAGTGGTTTTGTTCCAAATACTGTGCATTCTTCTGAGGAAGCAGTAAAGCCCAGGAAAGAGTGCTTCTGCTGACTTCAAACATGCCAAAGAACTAACAAGAACAGATTGGGTGTCATTTCAGGATAAATACCAACATTAACAGCAGAACGATGCAATGAAAGCATTAAAAAAACCCACACTGACACTATTTTGTAAGGTATTTGATGCGGAGCACTATACTTACTTGTTACCAGATTAGGTATTTTGCTAAATTATCAGGCAAAGCAGACAACTTTTTCTTGAAACTGGCATATCTACATATTACCTCCATTCTCACTTTGTTAGCATACAGCTGACCTTAGTGTCCAGATATATCAATATTACTCATTTTTCTTGACAGTTCAAAATGGATTTTTTTGTACAATACATAGTCTGATTAAAAATATTTTATCAGGAATTACATTATCTTGAGTTAATTAATTAAGACTGAATGGTAAAGTGAATTTAAAAGTACACTGTTCACTTGCAAAATAAACAATTTCAGAAGTATCGACTAAGACTTAAGTAACAGTTTCTTGTTTAAGGTACCAGGGTTTGTTTTGTTTTGTTTTGTTTTGTTACCATTCTCTGAATATTTATCCTCCTTTAATTTTGCCTGAACATAAGAAAATGAGTTTTATACTCATTTTTGTTCCCTGATTTGTTGCTCCTAAAAGTTTTATGTTTTACAGAGATATGTAAGGATCCAAGCAAAATATGCTAAGCAAATGTTTGTAAAAATAAAAAACAAAGGACCACTCAGTAGCAAATGTTCGATGTTACTGTATACTGTTTGTGTTTGGACAAGAAAAACAAAATTTATATACTGACATTTTCAAAGATAGTATATGCAATTTACCTTGAACTATTGTCAAAATTATCAATATAGATAAATATAGAATGTTTTTAATAATAGCTTTTTTGTCTAAGTAAATTTCCAAATTTTTCCATTTTCAATACAAGAAGAATGTAGAAAAGGTTTTTCTAGATGAGGAAAATTGGTTAGATGTTTGATATATTTAGCATTCAAATTGCATTTTACAAATCTCAAAAGTGCAAGTGAAGATAGTCAAGGCAGTAAAATGACTTTTGAGTTTCCTAATTTTTAACTTATTGATTAAACTTCTCTCCTGGAAGGGACATTTTGATCACAATTCAAGTATTTTATAACGTACTCTGTTCTGTAAACTATTCCTAATCACAGAGGGGCACCAAATGAAGCTGCATTTTTGGAATCATAATATTTTTACTGTTAAACTGTATATAGTTGCTTCATTTGTTTGAAAACCAAAGTGGTATAGTAGAAAGAATATTTAAACTTGCCTGTGCAGTACTAATACTTGACCATGAGTAAGTCACATAACCTCTCTAAGCATCATTTTTCTAATCTGTAAAATGAGACTAATAACCTGAGTTATTGTGTTTCATGGAATTATTTTGAGAATCAAGTGAATCAGGCAAAAAAGCTTTGTAAATAGAGAAAGCATTATACAAATGTGAGATTGATAACAGTTGCTCATGGACATACTATTATATTTATAATGGATGAGAATTTTGTTTTTTCCTTTCATTCCTGTGCAGAGGGAGCAAAAGAAGGTGTGTGTTTTTCTTGGTTGATGCTTATCCTCTACCCTTTTACTCCGAACCACTGCTCCTCTAAAGTGGAAATGATAGGGAGGGAAGTCCCTGGATTCTTAATCCAATCAAAAGTCATGTTTGAATGTGTTTTTTGTGCATCTTCGAAGTAGATATTTAGTTCTATTTTCAAATACTTGTATATTTTCTAGGTTCATGTAAGTATTTTTTAATAGTGCTTATGGAGAGAATATAAATTATAACCATAAAAATTATAAATATTTATATTGTCAACATTTCTTTGATATCCTTAGGTTAATTTCACATTGAATTCAAACTATAATCAACCAGGTGAGAAAGTACCTGTCCCCCAAAATGTGAAATAGTCTGTTTGTATTGTTATAGTTTTAAATCTTGTATAACAATTTGCCATCAGTCCAAAATGGCATAAACTCAAATACTGAATATCTAACAACAGTTTAAAGTTCAGTCACCTGTGCCTACTTTTAAAGTTAAATAGCTAAAATATAAAATGTGATTTAACTTTCAGTGGACACCTTTATAATAATATTGGGGGAGACAAATATTGGAGTTGAAGGTTATCATGTGTTCCAAGATTTAAAATAAGACTAATGGCTGGGCGAGATGTCTCATGCCTATAATCCCAGCACTTTGGGAAGTCGAGGCTGGAGGATTGCTTGAGGCCAAGAGTTCGAGACTAGTCTGAGCAACATAGTGAGATCCTCATCTCTAAAAGAATTAAAAATAAAATAGAACTAAGGAATTAAAAGAAACAAACTGGAAGGTGCAAGGCCCAAAAAAGTTGATACTTACATGACAGAAGCAAGCCTAGAACTCTGGTCTCCTAACACGTTGCTCACCAAGCTGTGTTTTGTGTGTGCATATGTATGTGTGAGTGTATTGGAGAGGGAGGGATGCAAAGGAAAGGGGAAATGTGATCTAACTGAATCCACAAACTACTATGGTTGGGTTAGATGATTTTTGTATTATAGAGGAGCTATTTGTGGTAAAAACAATAGTAAAGTGAATGATGACTACAAAGATCTGAGTTCTTATACAAGATTGCCAAACATCTGTATAACCCTAGCAAGATAGCTTTATCCATTTATATATGTAAAATAGCTGACCTATTTTCTTACACATCATTATAGAGAATATGGATAATAATGCCAAAATAGTAAAAATATTTGCTCCAGGTAAAACATTTTGATTAAGTTTCTTAGACATCTAATGTACTTGATTTTACATTAAAATTATTTCATTTAAAATGTATTTAATTTAAATTTAAGCCATATTTAAATTCAAAAATTTAAAACCAATGAATGATGTAGTTAATTACTAAATATTTTAAGTACATGTGATTTTTAAAAAGAAATGAAAAACTATCCAATTATATAATAAACTTGCCCCTGCCAGAAATTGCTCATCTTGAGCTTCATTAACCCTTTCAGTGCATGTAGTGATGTGATGGTTTATTAAATGGTAATCTTAAGCCAAAATATTTAAATAATCAGAATGCTTTTAAATGTGGCCTTTATATGCATAACAGTAGCAAACCAGATTTCCTGAGCCTGGAAACTTGAACGTTTACTCTAGGTTTCCAAAAGCTTCAAGCACTCCATGATTTTTTTGTGTGGCAACCAGAATAGTCTTTTATACTGTAGCTAAGATGACTTTACAAGAACAAAGTCTTTTTATCCAACTTTACATCATTAAAAAACTGAATCTATGGATTAATAAAATCATTTTAAGAGTATTTTTGTCAGATTTTATACTGCCTTTAGTTCAACTAAGAACAAAGCTTTCATTAACTTTAAACTGTGCACTGTATTTGAATAATTTCCTTAGGTCTGATATAGTGAGAAGGACTAGCAAGCTGAAGACCCATTTCATTTGTTTCTCAGTAACTACCTGGAAATATTTGGAAATGCAAAGGAAACATAGAGTCTTTAAGAAAAAAACTGAAAGACTACAAAGACTTTAAAGTCAGATCTTGAGCTGGTGCAGTGGTTCACACCTGTAATCCCAGCACTTTGGGAGGTCAAGGTAGGAGGACCTCTTGGGGCCAGGAGCTCTAGACCAGCCTGGTCAACATAATGAGATCCACTCTCTACAAAAATTAGCCCTGGGTGTGGTGGTACACACCTGTAGTCCCAGCTACTCAGGAGGCTGAGGCAGGAGGATCACTTGAGCCCAAGAGTTTGAGGTTGCTGTGAGCTATGAAGACACCACTGCACTCTAGCAAGACCCTGTCTCAAAAAATAAAATAATAATAAAGTTAAATCCTTTGCATTTAAAAATGGTAGAATCCATTCCCAATCAGAAGCTAACTCTTGAAAATTCCACAGCTGATAAATAGCCATCTCTACTTCAGAAACTTTCTAAATCTCAATGTTTTCACCATACTTTCCTGAGCAACCAGTCTTCACTTGATCTTAAAATAACTTAATAACAAACTAATCTCCTGAACCTGAATGAACTGCTGCATGACCTGGTATTTCTATAATGTTAATAACTGATGCAAGTAGACACATGAGTGATGAGCTGTGACAATCTATATCAATCATTGTACAATCTAGTTCACTTACTGCACATAATCATGGTAGAAAATAAATGAAAACATTTTCTAAGGTATAAAAAAATTAGTGTACCTTGCTATTTCTCTGGGTAAATTATTTGTCTTTTTTTTTAAATAGTGCCTACAACTTTGTCTTATCTATGTGACATTTAGTAACCACTAATTGATGGTTATTATGTTGAATTAATCCTATTAAATGTGGGTTCCACATATTTGGTTTTAATTTGTGTGTTCCACAGAAGAATAAACATCTTTTGCTATGATATCTCTCGGCATTTTTTTCCCCAGAACGACAGCCAATGGAAATAAGATATAAACTTTTCAAAGCGTGTTACTAATATTTGATTTTAAATAATGAATAAAAAGAATGAGAATGAGAACTGTGATTGTGCCAGGATTGTTACATTATCCATCTTTAGCAATCCATCTTTAGTGATGCTTTTAAAACAAGCAACTGTTTAACTACAATTGTGTGTGTGTGTGTGTGTTCACAAATGAAGTACAGATAAGAATCAATTAGAGGTCTGTAATCCCTTATATATTACATTATACCATGCTGGAGTGTGAGGCAGAACCCCATAATCAAACATTAATATTTTTATGCAGCAAAATGTATGAATATTCACACTAAAAGAGATAAGGTCTATAAATAACCTGTCATCAGTTTAGGTCAGATTTTTGCTGCCAAATGAGTTATAAAAATAATCTTAGATTTTCAGAGCTCTTTTGATTTCAGAATTGCAGAAAAGGGATCATGGCCATATTCTATGCCTTAACAGATATTTCAAAACTCGTGACTTTACTTGGTTCATCTTTCTTGTACTTCAGCCTTGCACATAGTGGGAGTTTATTAAATTTTAAATTGAGTTGTTAAATCACACAGAAAATTTTCATACATTCTGCACATGTAATACAGATGTAAAATGTTTACCACAGTGCTTAGCACATTTTTTTAAGAGACAGTGTCTCACTGTGTTGCCCAGGCTGCCCTCAGACTGTTAGGCTTAAGCAATGCTCCCACCTCAGCCTCCCGAGTAGCTGGGACTACAGGCATGTGCCCCTGTGCCTGGCCCATAATTTTTATTATTATTTTTGTTCTAATTTTAGTGTCATTCTTACCATAATCACCAAGTTGTCAAGGAGGCAGTTTTAATCCTCATAGTCAACTAGAAACTGATTTTATTTTTTTTTGAGACAATATCTCTCTTGGGTGAGTGCCTTGGCATCAACCTAGCTCACAGCAACCTCAAACTCCTCCTGAGTAGCTGGGACTACAGGCACACACCACTACGCCCGGCTAATTTTTTCTATTTTTAGTAGAGACGGCAGTCTTACTCTTGCTCAGGCTGGTCTCGAACTCCTGGGCTCAAACTGTCCTCCCACCTCTGCCTCCCAGAGTGCTAGGAGTACAGGCGTGAGCCACCACACCCTGCCTGAAACTGATTGTTAATAATGGCTGTCTTGTTCATTTTAAATGGTCATGACTCTGAAATGGTCTGATTCTTAGAATCAGAGAAGAATGCTTTACTAGTGCCCTGAAGGACGTAGAGAAGATGATACAGCTCTTGGGAATTGCTGGCCATCAACAACAGCATCTGACATATGGACAGGTACTGGAATCAGTGTGAACCCACACATATCTCAACAGCAGTACTGGAAATAGTCACCACCAGGAAGAGTTAGCACATACACCCAATGTGGTAAGTTAAGGACTGTGGGTCAGTCCTTAGTTTACATAAAATCATTATGTAAACTACATAACCATTACATAAAATGATTATCAGTAGCATTTTAAAAATATTTTTTGGTAACAGCTTTATTCAGATATAATTTACATGTCATACAATTCAACCATTTAAAAGGAACAATTCGATGTTTTTAATATACTCAATTGAGCAACTATCACCATAATCAATTTTAGAATATTTTCATCACCTCAAAAAGAAATCCCCATACCCTTTAGCTATCACCTTAATACTCTTCCCCACCCGCAACCCCACCCACCCTACACCAGAGTCCTAAACAGCCACTAATCTACTTCTTGTGTTTCTGTATTTGCCTATACTGGACATTTCATAGAAAAGGAGTCATATAATATGTAGCCTTTTGTGACTGGCTTCTTCCAATTAGCATAATGTTTTCAAAATAGTAGCTTCATTTTAATAAAAATTTTCCCGTTGTGTAATAAATACTCATTGCACAAAACTTGGAAAACATAGAAAGATAGAGGGAAATCATCATTAGACCCATTACCCTAAATCAACTTTTTAATATTTAATATATTCCTTCTAGTAAACACAGCCATGTTGTAAAAAGAAAAAAAATTTGATAACAAATGTATAAAGTAGAAAGTGAAAGTGCCCTTTTACCCTAACCCAATTCTATTCCCCTCCAAGAGAAAACCACTGCTTACAATTTTATATATTCATGTCTTTTTCCTATGAATTTACACATACCATATACACATATATAATGGGAAGCTTCTTACATAGGATCAGTTTTAATATTCTGTAAATTGGTTTTGCACATAATAGGGTCTTGGAAATCTCTCCATATCAATATATATTTATTTTCTTTTTGACAGCTTCATAGAGTGCCACAACACATGTTTGACTATTTCCAATAATAGACAGATTTTTTTCAATTTTTTTGCTACCAGAAACAATGTTCCAATGAACATCATCTTAGTGTGCATATTTTGGGGCAAATATGTAACTTTGTATGATGGATTCCTAGAAGTAGGCTTGCTGGGTTAAAGGGCATTGCACATTTTTTTGGTAGCTGTTGCCAAATTTCTCTTTAAGAGAGTAGGACTGGCTGGGCACGGTGGCTCACACCTGTAGTCGCAGCTACGTGAGAAGCTGAGGTGGAAGGATAGTCTGAGCTTAGGAATTGGGGATAATAATGAGCTATGAACATGCCACTGCACTCCAGCCTGGTGACAGAGCAAGACCTTGTTTCTAAAAAATAAAAAATAAAAGAATAGGGCAACTAATATTCTCAAAAAGAATGTATAAGGACATTTATTTTCTATTTCAAAAAGTAGTATATAAGGAAGAAAAAAATTATTTCAAAAACCACATTTGTTTCCCTCAGGTCTTCATTAATGCTAAATAATGGAGGCAGGCACAGTCGCTCATACCTATAATCCTAGCACTTTGGGAAGCTAGGATTGCTTGAGATTAGGAGTTCGTGATCAGCCTGAGCAACAAGCAAGACTCAGTCTCTAAAAAAATACAAAAATTAGCTGAGCATGGTGGCCCAGGACTTTGAGGTTGCAGTGAGCCATGATGGTACCACTGCAATCTAGCCTGGGCAATAGAGTAAGACTCTGTCTCAAAAAAAAAAAAAAAAAAACAACTAAATAATGACAAAGTTTGACATACTGACAAATTATGGCCAAAATATTCTCATTTTAATTTGCATTTTTCTGTTCTTGTGACTCCAATCAGCTTTCATAAATTTAATGATCATTTGTATTCCTTTGGCGAATTACTTATTATATCCTTTTCTAATTTTCTATTGGATTGTTATAATTTTTCTTACTGATTTTTTAGGAGTACTTTCTATAGTACGGAAAGAAATGCTTTGTTTTGTATGTTGGAATTATTTTCTTCCAGCCTGTTAAGACTTGTTTATGCTATCTTTTGTTGTAAAGTTTTCAATTTTAGGAATCTTGAGTCTATTTTTTTCCCTTGTGTCTTTTGGAATTTATATCTTTTTTTTCTTTAATTCAACTGAAACACCATGGGATTTATGTCTTGATTAGGATCTTCTTCTCTAGCCCAAAATTATAAAATATTCTCCTACATCTTGCTTTTTGTGTTATACTTTTATGTAGCAGAATTTATTTATATATGGTGTAACTTAGGGATTTTTTTTCTGAATAAGGATTCCATTGTGAAAATATCATTTCTATTTTTCTTCAAACATTTGAATTGCCATCTTTATCTGTACTTTATCTATATTTTAGCACTATATCTATACAGAATCTGTTTCCAGACTATTCAGATCCACTGATTATTAGTTTAATATGGAGCTAATACCACACTTTCATTTACCGAAGCTTTAAAATATGGTTTGTTAATGACTAACTCAGTCGCTATAAGCCTCTCCCATGCCCACCAGCACCCAGAGAGTGGTCTCTCACCCAGACAGTGGTCTCTAAATACTATTTCCCACTAAAAAGAACCAGTGTTCTTTGGCGAAATGGCTGATTCCTGGTCTGGGGCACGAAATGTATAAAATGAGTCTGAGCATCTTGTCATAGTAGAAAATAAGGAAACTATCAAAGAATATTAGGGACATACCAAAAGGACTTGGAAGCAAACCTGAAGAGGCCAAAGTTGCGACGATAGCATCACAATGAATAATAGTGGAGTAAAATAGCATTAAATATCTTAAAATCTGTGAGTTCAAAATGATACCAAGAAAAACTCATTGTGTTCTGGTCCTTGCCATTTGAGTTAAAAAAAAAAAAAAAAAAAGAAAACTTCATTGTGTAATGAAAGGAACCATTCACTCTTCTATTCCATGATTTCCAGACCCATGTGCTCAGACTATGGGGAGAGTGTAGCATATACTGGTCTCTGATTCAAACCATACACAATACTGCATCCCATGAGACAGAACCTCATCCTTTCAGGTTTTGTCTCCTAAATGGCTCTGTAATTGAGTCTTCAGTAAACCATTTTACCTTTCAATTAGGCCAGCTGCTTTTGGGTGATGAAGAATGTGGTTCAGAGCAAATAATTCCATAGGCATGACCTCACTGCTGCACTTCCTTTACTATGGAATGAGTTTCTTTATCAGACACAATGCCTTGAGTGATGCCCTTACCTCAATAAGGCATTCTGCGAGTTCAAGGATGGTATTGCTGCCAAAAGCATTGCAGACAACGAAGGTAAAACCACATCCAGAATATGTATCTATTCCAATAAGGATAAATCTCTGCTCTTTCCATGATGGAAAAGTTCCAGTGTAATTAATCTGTAACTAATGGCTGGTGGATTCCTGTGTGTGGGGATCCCTAAGACCACACCCAGGTTCGGTGATTTAGGATTCACAGGACTCAGTATATAATTGTACTCACAGCCGTGATTTATTACAGCAAAGGCTATAAAGCAAAATCAACCAAGGGAAAGGTGTGTGGGGCAAAGTCTGGAGAAAATGCACACACTTCAAAGGGTCCTCTCCACATGGAATCACACAGGCTGTTCTTAATCCCTCCAGCAACAATTTGTGACAACATGCGTGAAATCTTGTCTACCAGAGAAGTTTGTTAGAGACTCAGTGCCCAGGTTTTTATAATAGAAGGGGCTGGTCATATAGACAGCTTCTGTCTTGCAAAGGCCAAAATTCCAGACTCCCTGAAAGAAAGCAGGAATTCAGCACAAACTTTATTGTTTATATTAACAGTTTAGGTATAATAAGCTGTTCTTATCAGTTCTGGGAACGGTAGGAACCCTCCTGAAATCCCAGTTCCCAGATGCCAGCCAAGGGCCAGGCTTGTAAGCAGGCCTTTCAAAGCACAGCAGTCAGGTCTGCTATGTTAACTCTTTTCTGCATGGTTCCCCTGGGGAATAGTGACAAGTCAGGGCTCCGTGTGGTCTCTTTTGTTGGGCATTCAGGTGGGAGCAGTAGCTAGATCAGCCTTGGTAAGTAGGAGCCCAGAATGTTGGGTTCAAGCACAAAGCAGGGCAAAGGAGGTCGGATTTGGTGCCAGAGTGACAACTGGCAAGGCTGCTCCAACCTACTTCTTCACACAGGTTGGGAACAACTCTCCAGGACTCCAATGGCCCTCTCCTTCTGGGGGAACCTTAGAAAACAAAGGTTAGTGGAATAAATACAAGGAAGGAGCTTCCTCAGCAACTAGTCTCAAGGCCACAACTGGCACTTACCATCTTCATCCTCTACCATCCAATCTGGACTCCCCTTCCCCATATCTAGCATCTCTGCTGGTTTCAGTGGTTTGTCTGGTCATGTGATATAGACCCTCATTTCTGGTGAGGCCCACATCCTAATTCCCAACACCTGTGAGTATGTTACCTTACATGGCAAAAGGGACTTTGCAAAGTCCCCTGCAAATATGTGACTGGGTTGAGGATTGTGAAGAGGGGTAGGTCCAATGTAATCACAAGGGAAAGAGGTGGACAGGAGAGTTGGAGAAGCTATGATGATGGAAGCAGAGGAGTGATGCCATTACTGGAGCAGGGCTGTGAGCCAAGGCGGCCACCAGAAGCTGGAAAAGGAAAGGATCCAGTTTTCCCCTAGAGCTTCCAGATGGAATGCAACCCTGCTGACACCATGATTTTAGCCCATTTAGGACCCATTTTTGAAGTTCTGACCCCCAGAACTGCAATCCAATAAATTTGTGTTGTTTTAAGCCACCGAGTTTGTGGCAAATTGTTACATCAGCAAAAGGAAACTAATAGAATATGCCTTTTTCAGCCTAAGGTCACTGCACTTCCCCATTTACCATCAGATTGGACAAGGAAGTGCCGCAAGGCACCATGTGATCCATATATTTTTCCCTGCAACATTGCATAGCAGTGTCCTTACCCTCTCTTGACAAAATTCAATTCCTTTACTGGGATGAAGTCTCCTCTTCTTGTCTGCTGGTCCCTTGCCATAAGATACAAAGTACCCAGTGCAGGCATAGCGTATAATTAACAGGATTCTTGCTGTGTCCTCTGGCAAAAGTGTTCGCCTTTGGAGATCAGGACCTCTTAACCTGCAGAGTCCAGAATTGCAGAGATGGAGAAACACAAATTCCCCAAGTAGATCACTGGGAGTGATGATGGTAAATGAGGTTACTCCTGCTTCTGCCCCTTGGTTCCTGGACCCATGTATTCTTCCTACTGGGTACACAGCTCTATACATAGGTCTTCAGAGTAAACCTGGCATGATGGAGGAGGGTGCCCACGTTCATAGAGTATCTTGCCTGAGCAGGCACTATCAGGTCAGCAGCTTCTGGTGATGCGATATATGATACAATCAGGGATCTCATGGTCATGGGCCCATACCTGCACTTTGATGTAAAATGGGTCCCTGGTCTGATGTGATGATATATGGCATGTTTTGCTGAGTCACTGCAAGCAGGAAAGGCAAACTCATACCCAGTACATATGCCTGTTCCTGCCAGAATTAACAATTAACCTTTCCAATGTAAACAACTTGCCACCAAGTGGCCTGTTATTCTCTTTGAGTGATGGTACTTCATCAGTGACTCAGTTTGGTCTCTTCTGCAGGCAGATGGGATATTCAGTGGCAGACATTCTGCCTTCATACATGGGAGCCCATGCTGTCAGGTCTAAGCACAGCTTCCATTCCTTCCACCATGACTGCTTTGCTCACCTGCCCTTTATGCCAGAACCAAGTGGCCAATGACAGAGGTTGACTGATGCCAACTGGCAGAGTAATTTTGTCTTTTTGGTGGTTTTAGTGCATCTTCTGAAGTAGATGCTCTTGTCAGTTTCAACATGTGCTGCAAAGACCTTCATACTTTGTGCCTGCTCCCATGTGTTTATTCTCTGCCCCATCCCAGATTTCTTTGTCCCCAGGTCAGATAGCCAAGCCATTCACTGCTGCCCGGGAGTCTGTATATTCTAACTTCAGGCCATTTCTCTTTCCACACAAAGCGAATGACCAAAGTATCAAAGAAAAACCAGAGTTAAAGTGGTAAAAACAGATTTTACTCAGGAACTATCACATTAGGGGAAAGAGACTTCAGTATAGAACTGGGCTCAATTCCAAATTCAACAAAGAAAAGTGGGAATGTATAGCCAAGGAGCACGGTCAGGGTTAGTAGATGGAAAATTACTAAGAGAAAACATCATGGGTAAGAGGGATTGTGGCTGAACTGCTCTAACAGGATTCTTGCTGAAGGCAGGCCAGGGTGATCAGACATCACCTCGGGGATAACGAGGGATGAGGAATTTGATCAGATATGGAGGGTGATCAGATATAAGGCTGGGGGATTTCAGCTAAGCTGGTGTAGTAATATTCTTGCTAAAATGGGCTCTAGGACATGTCCAAGGATAGGGCCTAGTTAGGCTCAGAGGAACCTAAGTTTGGTCAAGGAGAGAATATTTGTCAAATGACACCATCCAAAGCTCTGCCCATTGGTAGGGTTTTCCCTGACACCGCCTTTAAAGGCTTTGGTGCAGCTGTTGTCCATGTTTTTGGCCTGCACACATGTACTAAGCCAACCCATCATGGATCAAGCTTGGCCATTTATTTTCTCCTTCATCGGCTTGTCATAAAGCTATAGGTGTGAGCTAAGGAAGAGGCGTGGATACAACAGTGTTGGATGACATGGGGTTCCAAGCTTCCTGCCTACACAGCTAGCTTGTGCTTGATCCCGGATGTAGCTCTTTCATCTCATAAAAGAGTATTGCTATGCTTGGCGGTTCTGATGGAAACCAACTGATGAAGGGCAGTTGTAGCCGTATGGTCACTTGGTGCTCCATAGTCAGGCTATTCACCTCTACCAGTGCCCAGTATCATGCCAGGAGTTGTTTTTTGTTTTGTTTTGTTTTGTTTCTTAGAGACACTCTGTCACCCAGCCTACGAGGCTGGAGTGCAATGGCACATTCACTACAGCCTCGAACTCCTGGGCTCAGGCGATCCTCCTGCCTCAGCCTTCTGAGTAGGGGACTACACACCACCAGATGTGGTGTGTGGTAGGCACACACCACCACACCTGGCTAATTTTTCTTATTTTTCGTAGAGATGGGGTCCTGCTTTTTTGCCCAGGCTGGTCTCAAACTTCTGGCTTCAAGCGATCCTCCTGCCTCAAAGTCCCAAAGTACTGAGATTACAGGCATGAGCCACTGCACCTGGCCCAAGTAGTTTTTTTAAAGGCATATAATTCTCCACTACAGATGGAATGACTTTGATCCAGAACCCTTGTGATTCTCCCATTGGATCTTGCCATAAATTCTATAAGGTGTCTTTCCCCACCACTAGCTGCTGGTTGTTTGGTTCAAGCAGCAAGATCACTTGCACCACAGTACAGACCTCCTTTAGAGTCCTTTCCTTTCCTGGAAACCTGGTATATGAGTCAGAGAAGTATTATCTAATATGGACTAAGCTGCCTTCAGAACCCAAAGAGACCTACTAAAATTTGTTCCTTCTTCATGATGAGAGGTGTAAGATGAAACAAATTATCCTTTTACTTTAGATGGAATATCCCAACATACACCTGATCACTTTTCACTCCTGTGTCAAGTTCCTGAGTCCTTCATAGGGTTTATTTTGCATCTTTGTAGTGCATGTGGCTTCCAGCATAATTGCCACCCTTGATCATTTCACATGATTAACATGACATCATTTATCAATATGATGTTGTGCAGGATGTTGAGAGAGCCCAGATCTTTTTGGACTGTAGTATGACAGAGGACAAGAGAGTTAACATAGCCCTAGGACAAAACTGTAAATTTTTGCTGTTGTCCATGCCACATGACTGCATACTGTTTCTGATCCTCTTTTTTAATAGCTAGAGAAAAGAATGCATTCACCAAATCAAAAGCTATATGCCATGTACCTAGCACCATGTTAATCTACTCTAGCAAAGATACCACGTGGGGACAGTGCCACAACTGGCACTCTTCATGCCACAGCTGGTTGAGTTTGGTAGTCTACTGTCATGCTCCAAAATCTGTTTAGTGTTTTCAGGAGCAGGACTGGTCAATTAAATGGAGATGTGATGAAGATTACTACCCCTGAATCCTAAAATCTCTAAGAATAGTCCTAGTTTTCAGAATCGCCCTCAGGATATAATATTATCTTGACCAGGGCAGATGTGCACTTTCAGAACCCATTCTTTCACCTTCCCCAATGAGCTAGCTTTTACTACGCAGGCCAATAACCCAGTATGTGCCAGCTACCAGGCATAGTCATGCATCACTGAACGAGAAGGATTTGTTCATCGTCGTTAGACGATTTCATCATTGTACAAACATCGTAGAGTGTACTTAGCATAAACTTAGATGGTAGAGACTACACACCTAGGCTATATGTATAGCCTATTGCTTCTAGG
>VBSM01001265.1:64867820-64880601 GCA_008086735.1 Cheirogaleus medius
CCAGGCCTAGAAATAGAATATTAACAGTACCCATAAAGCCCCCTCTCTCTTATCCTGTCCCAGTCTCTAACCTATAACCTCTCCTGAAGGAAATAGCTATTCTAACTTCTAATCATCTCAGGTAGGTTTTGCCTATTCATGAACATAGTATGTACTCTTGTGTCTGACCTCTTTGTTTGTTGTTGTGTCTGTGAGATTCATCTATATTGTTAAATACTGATTTTTTTATTGCTGTTATATATAGCATTCTGTTATAACTATCCCAGCATTTATTCATTCTACTGTTGATGGACATATGAGTTGTTTGCAGTTTTTTACTATTGAGAATAAAGCTACTATGAACTTTCTTATATGTATATCTTTTGGCAGACACATGTATGCAGTTCAGTTGGAAGTACACCTAGGAGTGAAATTTCTGGGTCATGTAATATGCATATGTTTAGCTTTCATAGATACTGCTAAATAGATTTATAAAATACTCAAACCAGTTTACCCTCTCACCAGTGGGATGAGAGTTTGGTACATTCTCTCTAACACTTGATATTGTCATTCTTTTCTGTTTTAGCCTTTTTGGTGGTGAGTAGTGATATTTCATTATGGTTTTAATATGTCTTTCCCTTATGATTAATGATGATGGATACCTTTTCATATGGTTATTGGCCATTTAGATATCTTTATGAAGGGTCTGTTCAAGTCTTTTGCAAGTTTTGAAATTGAATTGTTTTGCTTTTCTTTTTGATTTTTTAAGAATGCTTTACATATTCTGGTAAGAGCCTTTCTTGCGTATACGTATTAGAAATATCTTCTCCCACTCTGTTAGTTGCCTTTTAGCTCACTTAATGGTATCTTTTAAGGGATTAAAGTTCTTAATTTTAATATAGTCGGTTTATTAATTCTTTCCCTTTATGGTTAGTGCTTGGTTATCAAGTCATAGAAGCAGTCCAAATTTCTACTTGTATTTACATTTTATTAGATTTTTCAAAACAAAACATTAAAAATTATTTTTATAGTTTGAGTCTTTCTTAAGAATTTCTCCTGGGACCTTTCAAAAAGAGTCCATGGACCACAGTTTACGAAACACTATACCAGAATGTGAGTTCTTAAGGACCTTTCGTTTATGTGCCTCAGTGTACAGTAGACTCTCAAATGTTTGCTGAATCAATAAATGAACATTCGACAAGGAAGCTGCTCAAAATAAGTTTAAACTCTTTCATTAGTACTATTATTTTTGTTTTTTTCCTTAAATTTAGTTGTTTGGGTTTCAAAAAATTAAAACATTGTCAGAATTTGTTTAAAAATTTTTTTCCTCTATAAAGGGAACCTAAAAGTTTAAAAGGAGTATAGTATGACATTTTTCATTTCAGTGGAAAAAGAGAGTTAACTTTTTGGAAAATAGTGTCTTCCTCATCCTTCTCCTCCTCCTTCTCCCACACCATGTTTAAAAAGTAATGTCTTTCATGTAGTGATGTTTCCACCTTACGGTTTTTAGATAATTGCCACTAGATTTTTATAATCATAGATTTTTACATTTTACAAGCCTGATGAAATTAAGCCAAGAACTGGATCTGGCCCATAGATTAGAAGTCCCTTCATTCCTCAACTAGGAAAGAACCAGAGAGTTATTTAAGATGTGGCTTTAACAGCTAAACTGCTCAGATTTTATTTCCTGTTCTGCTATTTAATATCTCTAAGTTTAGGCAAATAATCTGACTTAATCTCAGGTTTTACAGTGTACAGTTTTTTTCATCTATAAAATGGGAATATTATCACCTAATGCACAGGTGATGAAGATTAAATGAATTCATACTTGTAAAGTATTTAGAGCAGTATGGCACTTAACACATAATTAACTAGCAATCAGATATTACAAAGCAAAGTGATTAAAGTGATGGAGTGATTTTTACAAATCTGTACTAAAGATTATAGTGAAGTCAAATAATAGAAGGTAAAAATGCTGAACTTAAATTTATTTACAGATATTCATGAAAACATAAGGGAAACTATTTGAAAAGAAAATCAAAAGAAAATACTCTTTTGTACAAGTATCACATCTACAAAATTTATTGGCCTGTGTAACCTCAAATTAGCCGACTGCCATATATTTGCAATGAAGAAAATAATAGAAAATCTTGCAATGGGATGATTAAACAAAACAATAAAAATATAATGAGAGAAATTTTTGTTAAATTCTACCCTTCCATAATCTCAGTTTTCTGTTTTGTTTTGTTTTGTTTTTTTTGAGATAGAGTCTCACTCTGTTGCCTGGGCTAGAGTGCTGTGGCGTCAGCCTAGCTTCCAGCGACCTCACACTCCTGGGCTCAAGCAATCCTTCTGCCTCAGCCTCCCAAGTACCTGGGACTACAGACGTGCGCCACCATGCCCGGCTAATATTTTCTATATACATTTTTAGTTGGCCAATTAATTTCTATTTTTAGTAGAGACAGGGTCTTGCTCTTGCTCAGGCTGGTTTCGAACTCCTGACCTTGAGCAATCCGCCCGCCTCGGCCTCCCAGAGTGCTAGGATTACAGGCGTGAGCCACCACGCCCGGCCCATAATCTCAGTTTTAAGCATCCTACTCTGATCACCCCCTCCTGTCTTTCTCACTCCTTCTAGTGCTTTTATTCCAACAATCTACTTTTAATACTAGGTCCTTCAATTCACTGATTCTACCACCTTACTTTTAATGTCTTAGATCTGTGGGTTTATAGTGTTCATCAAATTAGGGAACAACTTTTCTTTCTTCAAATATTCTCTGCACCCTCGCCACAAGACTCCAGTTATATTCATGTTAGGTCATTTGATGTTCCACAGCTCACTGATTTTTTAAATCTTTGGTTTCTATGATATTCATGCCTTCCTCTACCCTTTTGATCATGTGGAATATATTTATGTATAATAACTGATTTAATGACCTTGTACTAAATATATCACCTGTGTCATTTTTGGGTCAGTTTCTTTTGATGTTTTTTTCTCTTGACGATGGGTTATATTTTGATGTTTCTTTGCCTTTGAGTGCTTTGGTAGTTTTTGATTAGATGTTACACATTGTGAGTTTTATGTTTTGGGGGCTTGATTTTTAAAAGTTTCTTTAAATATTTTAGGGTTTAGGTGTCATACAGCTCTGTGAGTTGAAGTCAGTTTGATCCTTTTGAAGTTTACCTTTAAGTTTTATTAGAATGCATCCAGAATAACATTTAGAGTTGGGGCTACTTTGGTTCCACTGTGGTTGATACCTTTCTGAGGACTCTGCCCAATGTCTGGCACTTTAAGGAGTGTTTCCACTCTGACTGGTGGCAATACAAACTATTTCTAGCCCTGTGTATGCTCTGCTGATTGTTCTGCCTGTTGCTTTCTAATGGTTTTTTGCCCAGTCTCATATAGTTTTCTCACATACAGGTACAGGTCAGTACTCAGCCAAAGGCTTGAGGGAACTCCCTTTACAGGTCTCCAGAGCTCCCCTTTTTCTCTGCACCACAAATTCTAGTCACCTCAGCCCCTCCAAACTCTGTCTGTCTGTTTGTTCGTTTATTTCTTTATTTATTTAAGACAGAGTCTTGCTCTGTCACCCCAGGTAGAGTGCAGTGGTGTCATCATAGCTCACTGCAACCTCAAACTCCTGGGCTCAAGTGATCCTCCTGCCTCAACCTCCCAAGTACCTGGGACTACAGGTGCATGCCACCACACCTGGCTAATTTTTCTATTTTTAGTAGAGACGGGGTCTTGCTCTTTCTGAGGCTGGTCTCGAACTCTTGAGCTCAAGCAATCCTTTTGCCTTGGCCTCCCAGAGTGCTAAGATTACAGGCGTGAGCCACCATGCCTGGCCCTGTACTCTGTCTCTTAAACTTAGTGAAACTACCAGGCTCTGTTTGGGTTTCTTTCCTTGTGATGAGGCCTGGAAACACTCTGTAGGCAGTATGTTTGGACATTTGTAGAGCTCACCTTGTTTGTTTTTCTTTTCTCAGGAAGCACTGTACTGCACTGCCTTTTAGCTTTCTAGTTGTTTAGGCAGGAGGGGAATTCTGGTTCTTGTTATTCCATCATGGTTGGAAACAGACGTTTCTGTCTCTCATCATTTTGATGTCCATTTTCTCCCCCTTACCAGCATAAATTCTCTTTGATCATTTTAATCTATTCTCTTCAGTACACTTTTGACTCCCTTGCCCCTCTCTTGTATTGTTTGGGAAAACCACAACCCTGGTTGAATCCATCTGTCTACCTTTCAGTGCCAGCACCTGTGCACCTGAATGTCACTGGAGAAAAAGATGGAACCATGCTGTTTTCACTTCAAATTTATGACCACAAGCTACAAGTGAGCCCAGTCATGCTGCACTTCCGTAGTGATTTATTCCTCCACTTTCCTATATGTCAATTTCACATTTTTTCTCTCAAAATTCCAGCATCTCCTCCCCAATCTTCTTAGGGGTTGTCTTTATTTCCACATCTCTGGGAAATTGAAGCAATAAAAAGTGAACTTCTCAGAGTTGTACCACATCTGCCCTCCACCAGCATCCTTTGCTAATTCTTCCTTTTTTCTCCATCTCTTAATGTTGGATGTGTAAGAACTCAGGCTAGGGCCTTTTCTCTATTTAGATCCACTCTCACAGTGATCTCATCCAGTAACAGGTTTTAAAACCCGTCTGTATTCTGATGACTTCCAAATTCATATTTTTTTACCAGACCTTTTAAATTCTAGATTTGCGTATTGAACTGTCTATTCAGCATCTTCACATGAATGTCTAACAGATATGTCAAATGTTATATATCTAAAACTGATCTCACGAGGTTTCCTTCTTAAGCCTGTTCAATCTTTTCCATTCTAGTTGGTGATGTAATGCCATACTTCTTGGACAAAAGCCTTAAAGTCATGCTTTACTCTTTTTTCTCTTATGCCCAGATGCTTACTGTCAGGAAATCCTGTTAGTGTCATCTTTAAAACATCTAAAATCTAACCACTTCTCACTACCTTCAACTCACATTGCTGTCATGTCAGTCCATGTCACCATCAGTGCCTTCCAATCCTGTACCCAGCTTTAATCCTTGACCCTTAAAATGTATTCTCATCATAGTAATCAGGGAGATTTTAAAATGTAAATCAGATCATGGCACTTCTTGCTCACAGTCTTTTAATGGCTGTCTCATATCAGAAGCCAAAGTCTTTATAATGGCCTTCAAGGTCCTACAGTATCCAACTCAGTAAGGTCCAGTAAGATAAGTTACTTCTCTGACCTTATCTGCTCTCTCCTCTTTCTTTACTTTGCTCTACCTTGAGTACATTAAGCATGCTCCTGCCTTATGATCTTTGCATTGACTGCTTCCTCTGCTTTAGAATACTTTTCGCCTAAATATTCCCCCATTGCCACCTCCCCATTGACTTCCCAATGGCCAATTTGTGTGTTTGAGAAGACAAGTGAGGGGATTAGTTGTGCTGTACAGAATGAAGAATGAAGGGGCAGGGATATGGTAAATGTTGAAGTCTTCTTAGTGAAAAAGAGCCGGTGGATGAGATAATCCTAGACCTGTTAGCCACTGGTGAGTCCAGCCTACTTGCTATTCTGAGTAATAATGAAAAGAATTCAAAAAGAGCCTTTGTAACAGGTTAACAGAGATAAGGCAGCTTTCAGTTAGTGGAAACATTTGTAAATCAGGGTTCATAATTTGAAGATTCCTTTGCTTATTAATAGGGCATTCTCTTTTGTAGATAGTGCGTTTGGTGTCCTGCTGCTTAGTTCTGATTTAATGATATGCTCTTTGATTTAATAGAGAATAGGTCAAAGAACTCCTTGAGCATCATTTTTGGAATCTATTTTAAAAGTTTAATAGAAAATATTCAATTATTAAATTCCTGTAAGTGTTGCTGTAGTTAATCTTGTATGTTTCATCAGACAGGAGAACATGAATGTGTTTCCTGTTGTTTAGCTATATCTATTAAGAGATTTCAGAGCCTAACCAGTATTTATTTCAAGTACCTAGCTCCTCTAGTTCTCTGTACCTTTTTGATTTTTGATTGCAGGACTTAAAATACTATATTTAATTTTATAAATTGCCAAAAGTGCTTATGGAAATAGACTTAGTTGAAATTAGAATGTATCCTTGTTAAGAGGGTATTCTGTATTCTGATTTTCCATACCATAGTTAAGAAAAGACTTGTGTGTTCTTTCCATGGTTCTTTTATATTTGTTTATTTGCATACCTTTTCCTCAGAAGGAAAAGTATTAATAAAAGAATAAATGAAGGTTACAGGAAAATAATAAAAGTAGAAAAAGTAACGCAAAGCTAGGCAAAAGGTTAGTACACAAAGTATATATGCCACAGGATCACAAATATGACTCTGAATTTCTCATTAGCCAATACTGAGAGGAGAGCAAAGTTACCTACATGATTCATTTAAGTCCATAAGGTAAAAACAAACTAACTGTTCAGGAGAGAAGCATAGCTAATCCTGTTACTAAGTTCTGAGTGGATATCTCCCATGGGTCCTTATAATAAGAATATTGTGTGATAGAAGGAGACACTTGGGGCAAGATAGTATAATAACTTTTAGGATGAACTGTGTTGATGTAAGCAGCATTCACAAGAATACGATGTTAGTCCATGGTTCTTAATCATTTTGGGGTCATAGCCCCTCTAACATTTTTATGTAGTTTTATCATGAATTTGATATGCATGCAGATTGTGAACTAACTCCAAGAGATTCTGACCCAGTAGGCTGGAGGTAGGTTTTAGGAATCTATATGTGTAATCACCATCCCAGGTGATTTTGGTGTAAGTTGCTGTCAGACCAACCATGTGTTGAGAAACTGTTTCAGGGTTATAATTTCAAGGAGTTTGCAGATCTGTGCAGACAGTACATGAACTTTAGGTTAAGAACTTATGATGGAAGTGAGTGACACTCTCAACAACAGTTATATAGTAAAAACAATCATGAATTTCAGGGGGTGATTGGTGCTGGTATATTAGAAAATTAATGACTTGTTGAAATTTATTGGCCCAAATAAGTTACATGGCCATGCTTAACCTGAAAAGGAATGCTATTAATGACTAACATATGTGGAGTTTCTCTCTCCCTTTCTTTTTGGTAGTGTAATTGATGGTTTTTTCCCCCTAATGTTGAACTACTTTCACATTCCTGGGATAAACTGTATATGATTATGAGATATCATTGTTTGGATATGCCATTTTGATTTGCTAATATTTATTTAGATTTTTGCATCTGTATTCTCTGGTAAGATTGGCCTAGAGTTTCCATTTCTTGTGCTGTTCTCAGCAGTTTGGTGTCAGGATTTTGTTAGCATTATAAAATGAGATGGCTATCTTTCCATGTTGTTTTTGTTTTTGGTTTTGTTTGAGACAGGGTCTCTAGACTCTTTTGCCCAGGTTGGAGTGCAGTGGCTCAGTCATAGCTGACCGGTGTAACCTCGAATTCTTGGGCTCAAGTGATCCTCCTGCCTCAGCCTCCTGAGTCGCTGGGACTATAGGCACATGCTACCATGCTGGGCTAATTATCTTTCCATGTTTTTTTCCCCTCAGTTTTCAAAGTTTATATAGATCTCAAATATACTTTTTGTGAGGAGTTTAGGACTACAAAATATGGAGGGTACAGTCGCCACATAAGACCATTCTTTCTTCTGACACCAACTGCAAGTTTGAAGGGTTCCCAAAACTCTCAGGTGTGATAATTCATTAGAAAGTTTCATAGAATTTAGTGAAAACTGTTGTACTTATAGTTATAATTTGTTATGGGAAAAGATTCAGAGTAAGGTCAGCCAAAGGAAGAGACTCATAGGCAGAGTCTAGGAGGGTTCCAAATACAGAGCTTCTCTTGTCCTCTCCCTGTGTAGTGAGGACACATTTCACTCCTGGCATCAGTGTGTGACAGTATGCATGAGAACTACCAAACAGGGAAGCTCATCCAACCTTCACTGTCTGGAGTTTTTATGGAGCCTTTTCACATAGGCATAATTGATTAATTGCTTACATGGATAATTTCAGTCTCCAGGCTGACTGACATTGCATGATCGAAAGCCCCCCACTCCAAGTCACATTGTTGGTCTTTCTGATTGGCCAGCCCCTACCCTAAGATGATGCAGGCACGGCCAGTCCCCTCCTTAAATCACATTGTTAGCCTATTCAGTGTGATCCAAGGCCACCAGGCAAAGGCACACTTACCAGACATAACATTCCAAGTGCCCAGAGATTACCTACCTGAAGCGAAGAAGAAAGGCCAGATCTTCTCTTTGGGCAAGACCAAATTCTTCACTACACACTTTTATACAATTAATTTTTCTCTTTTATAATTTTGTTCTTCTTATGATTCCTTAATAACAGATTAAGTTTATATGGATTCTGTTGTGGAAAACTGGTTCTTTCAATTTTGAGCCCTGCATTTCTTTAGATATCTCTTAAAAGATAAAAATTATAGGACACTTTTGATTTAACTGCATTTAAATTAAACTACCTTTTAACTACCTTTTATCCTTTTTTTTTTAAGAATAAAGGTTCTCTTCAGTTTGAAGACAAATGGGATTTCATGCGCCCTATTGTTTTGAAGCTTTTACGCCAGGAATCTGTTACAAAACAACAGTGGTTTGATCTCTTTTCGTAAGTAATCCATTAATTCTGTTTGCTAACATAAAGGAAATGTTGGTGATGTTTTTCTGTACCCAAATGGAATGTACAACTCTAGATTGGTCTGCTTACCTATTAAAAATTACTACTAGTGTGATGTTGGGTCCTAAGATATCCCCCAGGTTCAGTAATTTGCTAGGGGACTCCCAGGACTGAACATAGAGTGATATTCACAGCTATGATATATTACAGTGAAAGGATACGTAGCAAAATCAGCAAAGGGAAAAAGCACATGGGGTGAAGTTTGGTAAAAAATAAGCACAAGCTTCCAAGAGTCCTCTCCCAGGGGAGTCACACAGGACACACTTAATTTTTCCAGCAAAAAGATTGACAACATGTGTGATGTGGTGTTTACCAGGGAAGCTTGTAGAGACTCAGTGCCCAGAGTTTTTATGTGGGCTGGTCACATAGGCAGTCTCCGCCTGGCATGAACGAAAATCAGTATAACCACATTGTTTGTATAAACAGTTTAGGTACAGTGAACCACTTTTATCATTTCAGGAAAATTTTATGTAAGTGTAGGAAACGACTGTTCAAGTTCTAAGTTACCAGCCAAGAGCTAACCTTACAAGCAGGCTTTTTCTAAGGAATGCAGTCTCAGGTCTGCTGTGTTAACTCTTGGCCTTTGGCCAAAATGTCTTTACAGCAAAAGTATTGTCAGTATGCCCCACCTCCCACCCCTGACCCCATGCAGCAGGACAAGACTGACCTGTAGTATTGATCTCAGTTATGCCTTGGATTTAGCTAGCTCAAACAAATCCCATTTACCATAAGGTTTACCTTAGAAAACCAAGTGGCTTTCTCCTTAAGTTTCTGTATGAACCTTTTTTAATATGGCTTAAGTGTCAACTCAGAACAGCACAGCTAAGGCCAGTAAGTTGAAGCAGATCTGAAAGCCTTCCAGGATTGAGGCAGTGTTATGATAGGGTACATACACAAATATAATCCCAGAGGGCATATGTGGGACCCCTGGAAACAAAGAGTTCAAAATTGTTAGGGTACCCCAAGCCATGTATACATTAGTCAGATATTATAGGTTTACCTGTGTGTGGCCTCCTACCATAGGGCCTTTCATTCTAGGGTTCCCAGTCTAGTCCAGTTAATTCATTTCAGGCCTTGGTTTCAGGTGGACTGCCTTAAGGCAGTTAGTTCCAAACAGTTTTGCTTATCCATCACACCTGTTCATTTGTTTCACTAGTGTGAATGATATCTGGAGGTTTTCTGCATGGGAAATGAAGAAACTGGGGCTGTTCCCTGCTGTCTCATAGTGCCATTAGGTGTATGGTAAGCTTGGCAGTCAGTTTGGTTTAAAAGTACTCATGCTTTTGGAGGAAGACACAGTCACAGGTGCAGCAGAAGCGTGGTGTGCCTGCTTCTGCTCCTGACTTACCTCTGTTCGCTCTTGCTGAGGAACAGGTCAGCTACAGCCATGGCTTTTAAAGATACTGGAAAAACACCCGTGGAGCCAGAGGTAGCAATTCACCAAATTAGAATTACGCTAACCAGCGGCAACGCAAAATCCCTGGAGAAGGTGTGTGCTGACTTGATCAGAGGCGCAAAGGAAAAGAATCTCAAAGTAAAAGGACCAGTTTGGATGTCTGCCAAGACTTTGAGAATCACTACAAGAAAACCACCTTGTGGTGAAGGTTCTAAGACTTGGGATCACTTCCAGATGAGAATCATCAAGCGACACATTGACTTGTACAGTCCATCTAAGATCGTTAAGCAGATTACTTCCATCAGTATTGAGTCAGGAGTTGAGGGTTGAGGTCACCATTGCAGATGCTTAAGTCAACTGTTTTAATACATTGATTACCAGTTGTTAAAAATAAGTAAATAAATAAAATTACAGCAGCTTGGAAAGGCAACACTGAGAGATTCCCTTTAGGAAGAGGGAAAAGCTTTTAGGATTAGTTCTGAAAAGCAAAAATCATTAATGTCCTCCTCCCCTGTGCCTTCCCAGGTGATAGGTTTTGTTTTTTTATCCATTATAAAATTAGCGTAGCAGCTAGGTGCAGTGGCTCACAACTGTAATCCCAGCTACCTGGGAGGCTGAGATGGGAGGATTGCTTGAGCCCAAGAGTTTGAGACCAATCTGGGCAATGTGGTGAAACCTAATCTCAAAGAAACAAAACTGTATGTAAAAATCAGTGTGTCCCATTCAGTAATGAAAAATTCATTTTTTCTTAGTCATCCAGACCTTCAAGAAAACAAAAGCATCTTTGTCCAGAAAAACATTTTTATACAACTTAATTAAAAAGATATAATCATGGTTAGGAATTGGTTAGGACAAAATCCTGAATTTTCAAAACTTTTCAAACTGGGTTTATGTTACCTCCCACTCGTTTTGTCCTGATCATTTATCTAGTGAGTAGCCTAGAAAAAAATCAGTTTCTTTCTGGGGGCAGCTGCATTTAATAACCAAATTGTCTTACTAAGATGTGTGTACCAGGAGGGGTGAGAGGAAGGTGAGAGAAATAGAGCCAGGTTATTAATCTGTTGTTGGAAACTGTAACTAATCCAGAAAGTCAAACGCAAGTCAGTAGCAATGAGACATCTCGAGAAGGGCTCAAAGTTCAATCTGTAGGGATTGGGTTAAGGGGTTACACTCTTTGTGATGTGCTGTCTTCTAACTTGCAGCTTTTGGCAGGAACCACAAGTTAGGAATGCAGTTAGTATCCATATCACATATATAAGACTAATCAGCAGCTTGATTTCAGATGGTCCCATCAGAGAATAATCCTTTTTCTGTGAGCTTCTGAAATTGTTGAGATGGTCCAGCCAGAATCCATGATGTTTTCAAAGTTTATGGCTCCACAGAAATGTGTCTTTTAAATCTTCAATAGTTTTTGAGGCAAAGTCCTGTTTGTTAAGCATATGCCTGCTTTCAGTTCAACACAGCTTGTGTTAAGGTTGAAATGGCCTAGTAGCAGACAGTTTCAGGTTTGAGCTAGAAACCTGATACTGTCATAGCCAGGAAGTTAAGATCTGTAAATTCAATATTCTAAAAAAGTTAGTGTGTTCTTTGGCAGCAGCAAAGCTAAGATGCTGCAAGCCTCACTGTCATGTGCCAAGTCCAAGTGACAATCAAGACTGGCCTAAGCCCTATTTATCTTGTCAGTCTTAGAATCCAAATTGATCTGCTCAAAAATACACACATCAGGCTGGAAAATCATCAGCCTCTAAGGGTTAGGCATCTGATTTCATAAGAGCTCAGTAGCAGTGAAAAAACTGTGCTTTAGAACTCTAAAAGTGTGTTTCTAGCAGATTTCCTTTGTTTTCATGTTGTCTCCCTTTTACCAGAGGCACCAGTAGGCAAAAATCAAACTTCATTGATTATGGAGACTTAACTCTGTTCCCAGTACTCAAAAGAGTTTAAATTTCAATCCCTTCATCAGCAGAAAAAAGTAAGATTCTGTCTCGTTTACCTGATTGAGATAATCCCTCTAGCATTTATGAAATGACCGGCATATAACATGTTATATCATTGTTTAGCATACATCTAGATGCAGTAGCTACAAAATACAAAGCCATGTTTTAAACACCAGCCCCTACTTTCTTTTTTGTCTTATTTTAAATTTAATCACAATAAATTCAGTACTTATAAGATTAACATTACAGCTGCTGGGAAATCCTGACTGTAATGTAAGGAGTAGGGAGCGACTGCTGTAGTAGCTGCAGCTAGTCTGAAGAAACAGCTGTAATTGTTCTCTCCCCCTACTCCCTTTTCTCCCCTAGTTGATCTAAAGCTTTGCTCCAGCCCTGGGCTCTGATTTAGCTATTACTTTTTCATACTTAGAGGAGAGAGCAGTACAAACTTTTAACATTTTTGATCCACCCAAAACTCACCTTTGGGAACTTGTGGGCCTTTTCTCTCCCACCTGGAGGCAAGAACAGAAGCCAGAGATATTTATGCTTTGCTTTTTCTCTCCTCTCTTAAGTCACCATGGCCAGAAATAGCCTGGGGAATGAGATAGTTCTAATCCCAGGAGAGTTGGCTATTATTTTCAGATTTCATAGGTAATTTGAAAGACATAATTTCGGCTGACAGAGCTCAACTGCTGTTTCATACCATGAATGATTTTATACCAGCATTTCTCATCCTACTGCTCCTTCCTTCCTCATGAATCTTACTTCTGACACTGATACCAACGG
>VBSM01001265.1:64910390-64931916 GCA_008086735.1 Cheirogaleus medius
AAGAAATACATTTTATATTGTGAGTTAGTATATACTATGTTTATTTATACATATCTGAAACAAAACTTTTATGAAATAATATTCATTGTTATGACATCTGATGCACTCTGATAATTTTTTTTGTTCTATTGTCATTTTTTATAAAGCTGGTAACAACCATTAAAAGTGATCTCACAATATACAATCTGAACCACAGTGGTCTAGATTTTTGGAATCTGTGAAATTTGGACTACCAATGAACAAGATAAATGTTCAAGTGAAAGTTTTTGATGAAATAGTTTAGAGCTTATTTAGATTGCCCTCTCTTTGTTCTCTACTAGTTACATATAGTTAGATTTACCTATTCTCAGTCTGGTTTTGCTGCTTAAGGCAGAAATGTTCAATTGTTCCTATTTTAGAGCTGGTATAGAATAACATTACTCAGTGGTTGAGCCAGAGATTCTCACCTTGCAAGGCAAGAATTTCTCATCTACTTCATGTATATATTATTTTCTTAGGACAGAAATTGAGATACATGGATTAAAAAGTTATTAGCATAGTTCTTGAAGAGTGACTTGAAAAAAAACTTACTGGGAAATTTTTAAACATTTTAAAAAGTAGGAAGAATAGTGTAATGAATCCCTATTACCTAAATTCAGCTTCAGTAATTATAAACATTATGTCAGTTCCAAAGGAATTTTTAAAAAGTATTTTTAAGAGACACATAATTCCCTTCCTTGATATAGATAGATGATTTACTTTTAAGAGGTGATATATGAGCCTTAGTGTACCTTGCTTCAGTACTTACTACCTGTTAATTTTATTTGATCCTTGCAAGAGGAGTAAATAATTACATGCCATGAGGGAGTAGGGGTGGTGTAGAAATTTTCTGCCCCATTTAGGGATTTACCTGATAACCTGCTAGAACACTAGACCCTGCCATCTTACTTGAAATATTTCAACATCCTCTTTTACTATCTCCTTACCACTTACTCCATACCACCTACCTTACTGCCATTACACTAATCCCTAAGAATGACTTGAGGGGAGGAGAATCTCATTACATTTATCCTTTGTTTAAAACTTCATTAGTTCTTCTTTCCTACCTGTAGAATAAAATCTCAAATCTGGTTCCAGCCTATCTTTCTAGCCTTCTCTTATACTATCTCTTCTCTACCATTTTTAGTTTTTTATTATTCCTAGAATACTTAATCTTTATTTTAGGACTTACTTTTCAAGATCCAATTTATATATCAATTTGTGAATGAGGCCTTTTTAAATACCCCAGAAAAAAGTAGTTTCTTAGCTTGCTTTTGTTTATTTGTTGTGTGTGTGTGTTTGTATATGCATGTACTGCCACTTAACTGAGTTATATTTAGCAATTTAGGCTTACCCTGCTCCTCACCCTCAATTAGACAGTGATCTCTTCCAGAGCAGGGGTTATATCTTATTCTTCTTTGTCTCCTAAACACTTCTTTGATGTCCACACATACTAGGCATCCAGTAATGGTTTGTTGAATGAATTTATTCATACTTTTAAAATTTCGGAATCTAATTCTAATATAGGTTCTCTCCAGATAAGAAGAGTTAATCAAAGTTTGTTTTTTCATTTTGGTTTTTAGTACTTTGTTTTTTTCTCCCTTCCTTGGGGGACTTTTGTTAAAATTTCTTTTCTTTTCTTTTTTTGTAAATTTTGTTTAAATTTCTAAAGAGAACCTAAGTTCCATAGTTTTTTCCTTAAGGGGAAATTTACTTTGGTAAACTAATGTAGAGTATCCATTTTCAATAATCCATAGTAAAGGTAAGTAAAATATACTTTCAGTATACTTAATTTTTTTCTGTTTGTGAAGTGGAATAGATTTGTGCTGTAAAGCTTATTGTAGTCTTGACTAATTTTTTATATATTTCAGCTCATGGAATGCTGTGTAAATGCCCTGGTGACATCATTTAAGGAGACTATCTTAGCAGAGTGCCAAGGCATGATCAAACGAAATGAAACTGAAAGTAGGTAAAACATAACAAAAAGTTATCATAATTTTTTTAAAAAGGTATCTTAGAAGCAAATCACTTAATGAATTGCTGTTAGATAATTCTTTTACACATAGGTATATTTGTTAGAGTGAACTGTGCTTAAGGAAAATGATAAAATATCTAACACAGAAGCACTGCTAAGGAGTTTATAAATTTGGGTATTAATACCTGTGTGTGCGTGGTTGAATTTCCATTTTTTTCCTCAAAAGTAGGGCTCTACTTTTAAAGGCCAATTTAAATTATGTGTTATAAGGTAGAACTAGGTATTTGACTTTTGTGTGGAACCTTCTGGTGAATCTGTTTAGAGAGTAATAAAACATTCCATGTTAATAATCTTCATCACCCCAAAATATTTTATAAAATAAGATTTCTGAAGTGTATTTTTTATTAAATATTTTCTTATTAAAGGTATGTTTTGAGAGGTAGCAAGTATACAACAAATTAATATTTTTTAAAATTGCCCATGTTCCTACTACCCCCGAGATAACCACTTTTAACATTTTGATGGATTACTCTCCGGATTTTATTGTGTCTAACTGAAAGGTCCCATTTAATCTCTAGTTGCATTTAAAGTACATATTTCAGTTCACTTAACTTCATACTTTTTAGGAATAATTCTATAGTAAAAAGCAATCTGGGCCGGGCATGGTGGCTCACGCCTGTAATCCTAGCACTCTGGAAGGCCGAGGCGGGAGCATCGCTCAAGGTCAGGAGTTCAAAACCAGCCTGAGCAAGAGTGAGACCCGTCTCTACTAAAAATAGAAAGAAATTAATTGGCCAACTAAAAATATATAGAAAAAATTAGCCAGGCATGATGGCGCATGCTTGTAGTCCCAGCTACTTGAGAGGCTGAGGCAGAAGTATTGCTTGAGCCTAGGAATTTGAAGTTGCTGTGAGCTAGGCCGATGCCACGGCACTCTAGCCTGGGCAACAAAGTGAGACTCTGTCTCAAAAAAAAAAAAAAAAGCAATCTGCTTATTGTCATAAACAAAATAATTTGAATTCTATATGCCAATCTAAGTAGATTTATGTCTGATCCATGTTAGACTCCCTTCAAAAGAGTTTATTTAGTGATGACTTGTACTGTGAGGTAGGGTTTTGGTGATGGTCAATTAAATGGTATAATATGTGAAAAACTTTATAAATACACTTTTATATTATCCTGAATACAGTGGCTTTTATAATCATTACTCATGTTTCTGGCTATAGTTTTATAATTTTTACAATTTTTTAATATTGCAACTGCTTTATGAAATGTACTAATCTTCTGTGTAAACTTTTGCACTTAGAATAAAAAATATTCCATCACATTGGAGATCAAATAATTCATTTCTTAAAGGAGTTGGGTTTTGCAGTGTTTGATCACTTTTTTAACGAGATTTTTTAAAAAATAATTTTTGTCAAATAGAGAAAGTGTATCAGGAAGTCTTGCCTACTGAAACAACTCCTAAACAAATAGTATCCACAGAATACTATTATTAACGGTACAAACTTCCAACTAACAGTTCTCCAAGCTCTTACTACCATAGGCATTTCATGATATAAACCAGAGAGAAACTTTATTCTAGTGCATGAAATGATTACATGAATGTGTTCTGTCCTTTTAGAATTACATTTGATGTTTTCATTGATGGACAAAGTTCCCAATGGGATAGAGCCAATGTTGAAAGACTTGGAGGAACATATCATTAGTGCTGGCCTGGCAGATATGGTAGCAGCTGCTGAAACTATTACTACTGTAAGTTTTCTTCAGTGACAATGACAGATATGTATCAAGGTTATTTTAAAAAATGCAGGATTGAATAGTAGTTTCCAGAGGCTGGGGAGGGTAGAGGGAGGTGGGAACTAAAAGAAGTTGATCAATGGGTATAAACTTACAGTTATTAAATAAGAATAAAAGACTATACTTTCAGGGATCATTTCTATAGTTCATTACTAGAGAATTTTCTCTGAATGCATAGAGCACAAAAAGACAAGAATAAGTTTTGGTCTTCTGTTACACAATATTGTGACTAGTAAATAACAATATAGTATATATTTCAAGACAGCTAAAAGAGAAGATTTTGAATGTTTACAAAGAAATGATAAATGTTTGAAGTGACCAGATATATGTGATTATTATACTGTGTATACATGCATTGAAACATCGCATTGTGCTCCATAAATACGTACAATTATTATATGTCTATTATAAATAAAAATATTAAATTAAGAAATGCAGGATTAGGCTGGGTGCAGTGGCTTACGCCTGTAATCCTAGCACTCTGGGAGGTTGGTGAGAACATTGCTTGAACTCAGGAGTTCAAGACCAGCCTGAGCAAGAGTGAGACCCCATCTCTACTAAAAATAAAAAAAAAAATTAACCGGGCGTGGTGGTGAGCACCTATAGTACCAGCCACTCGGGAGGCTGAGGCAGTAGAATTGCGTGAGCCCAGGAGTTTGAGGTTGCTGTGAGCTAGGCTGACGCCACAGCACTCTAGCCTGGGCAACAGTGAGAGTCTGTCTGGAAAAAAAAAAAAAAAAAGGAGGATTGAGTATTTAAAATAGTAATTGAAATGGCAAAACAGTGATATTAGAACACCTTTTAATTTTAAGAAAAATTTTCCCCAATTTTAAACTATAATCTTTTATTAAAATTATGTTTATATGTTTCCTCATTTTTGTATTCTTTTCTTTTTAAAATTTCAATTAAATATAAAACATTTTGTTTCTAGGACTCTGAGAAATATGTTGAACAGCTACTTACACTGTTTAATAGATTTAGTAAACTCGTCAAAGAAGCTTTTCAAGATGACCCACGATTTCTTACTGCAAGAGATAAGGTATATGTTCCTATATATTAACACTTTGTATTAATTAGTCATAATTTACTTTTATTAATAAGCAATTTACATCCTTATACTACTAAATTGGAAACTAAGAACCTAGCAATTCCAATTTTTCATCAGTAGAACACAGCTGTATTTGGCTTGATATATGTTTTTGTAAGCATTTTATAAGCATTGAGTATCCTTGTGAACTAGAATTTAGCTAGAAAGTTGCTCTCTTCCTCATTTTTCTAAGGATGTTTTCCTGTTTTTGAATATTACCAATTATTGAATTCCTGTTCATCCTTCCTTTAAGATCCAGTTGAAAGTGTAATTCCTCTGGAACTTTATTGATACTATCCCTCCATAGTGCATCCCAAGCAGAGTTGATTCCTCCATCCTCTGTCCTTTCATAGGGCTCCTTCAAGAGTTATGTTACATTTATCCTTGCTTCCCGGGGAAGCATTTACATTGCATACCGTCTTTTCCCATCCTCACTAGTAATCAGAAGAAATTACCATTAGTTTCTTCCCCTTTGGTTACTTTTAATTACTTCCCAAGTTTGAATGGTTCTAAATAGACAATCATTTTTTTCTAATAGGATTTTTTTCCCTTTTTTAGTCTATTTGAAAATAAGTAAATAAGTAGGTAGAGTAGGGAAGGAGTTAGGGAGTATGAAAGTGGTGGGATGGTTTGAAGTTTTAAATTGTGTAGCTTGCATAGGCTTTGTTGAGCTGCCATTTAAATCCAGACTGAAGGTGATGAAGGAATAAGTCGTGTGGCTACCTGAAGGAAGAGTGTTTTAGCCAGAGGAAACAGCAGATGCAAAGGCTCCAAGGCAGGAATATACCTGTCATGTTCCAGGAAAAAGAAGTCATTGTGGCGAGAGTGGATTAAAGTGAGGGGGAGAATAACAGGAAATTAAGTCAGAAAGGTAATAGGAGGCCAGATCAAATAAGACTCTGAGCGATGGTAAGGACTTTGGTTTTTTACTGTGAGTAGGATGGGAAGTCATTGAAAGAATTTTGGGTTGGGTGTGGTGACTCATGTCTATAATCCCAACACCTGGGAAGGCCGAGGCAAGAGGATTGCTTGAGCCCCAGGAATTTGAGACAAGCCTCGGCAATATAGCGAGACCCCATCTCTAGAAAAAAATTTTTAAACCTAGATAGACATGGTGGCATGCACCTATAGTCCTAGCTACTCAGGAGGATGAGGTGGGAGTATCGCTTGAGCCTAGGGTTTGGAGGTTGCAGTGAGGTACTCTTGTCCACCCACAATGATGCTCTGTCTGTCCTGTCATCTCATCGGCTAACTAACATACCCTTAAGTTTTCAAATTTCATGTCTTTTACTTTTTTAAAAAATGTATATTTAAGATATATAACATGCTGTTATGGGATACATATAAATATTAAAAAGATTACTATAGTGAAGCAAATTAACAAATCCATTCTTTCACCTTTTTTGTGTGTGTGGCAAGAACAGCTAAAGACTACTCGTTTGGGCCGGGTGCGGTGGCCAACACCTGTAATCCTAGCACTCTGGGAGGTTGAGGCGGGTGTACGGGTGTATTGCTCAAGGTCAGGAGCTCGAAACCAGACTGAACAAGAGTGAGACCTCGTCTCTACTAAAAATAGAAAGAAATTAATTGGCTAATTAAAATATATACAGAAAAAATTAGCCGGGCATGGTGGCGCATGCTGTAGTCCCAGCTACTCGGGAGGCTGAGGCTGAGAAGGATTGCTTGAGCCCAGGAGTTTGAGGTTGCTGTGAGCTAAGCTGATGCCACAGCACGTTAGCCCATGCAACGGAGTGAGACTCTGTCTGGAAAAAAAAATAATGAAAATAAAAATAAAAAAAGACTACTCATTTGGCATAAATCCCATATACAATACAGTATAATTTTATTACCTGTAGCCCTCATGTTGTATATTAGCTCTCTAGATTTGTTCATCCTGCGTATATGCTACTTTGTATCCTCTGACCTACATCTCCTCATTTCTTCTCTGCCCTCTTTACCGCTGGTAACCACTGTTTTGTTCCTGTCTCTGTATGTTTGAATTTTTTTTTTTTTTAGATTCCACACATAAGTGAGATACTACTACAATATTTTTGTGTGTGTGTCTGGCTTATTTCATTTAGCATAATGTCTTTCAGGCACATTTGTGTTGTGGCAAATCACAAGCTCTCATTCTTTTTCTTTTCTTTAAAACCCTTGTGGAATTCTTTTTTAGGGCTGAATAATATTCCATTATATATATGTATCAGTTTCTTTATGCATCTGTTGATTGACATTTAGATTGTTTTCACATTTTGGCTATTGTGAATAATGCTGCAATGAACATGGGAGTTCAGATATCTTTAAAGGCTGGTGATGTCATTACCTTTGGCTATATGCCCAAAGGGATTGCTGGGATTCTGATTGTATTAATGAAGATAGACTATATAGGATATGCTAATGAATCAGATGTAGAATGTGATAGAGAGCAGTCAAGGATGACACTCAGATTTGTCTTCTGATCAGTTAGAAGAATATGTTTACTGCAGTAGGGAAGATTGTGGGAAACAGGTTTTGGAGAGATGGTTGCAGACGGATCAGAAACTCAGTTTTGAAGAAGTTAACTTTGAAATGTTTGTTAAACATCTATGTGACAATGTTGAATCTGGAGTTTAAGGAAGATAATGAGGCTGGAAAAGTATATTTGGCAGCTTCAGCATATAGATGGTTTTTAAAGCACTAACAGTGGCTGTGATCACCAACATAAGGAGTGAAGATAGAAGAGAGAACAGATCTGAGGATTGGCCTGAGGCATTCTGATATTGGTTGTAAGAAAAATGAGGAACTGTCTTTAATAAGGAGAGAGGAATGACAAAGAGTAGAGTGACCAGGAGAGTGGTATGTGCTAGAAAACAATTGGTGGAAAAAGTACTTTCAGAAGGAGGTTATGATCTGCTGTTTTAAAATCTGCTCCTGTAAGTCATATAACCATTGACTTCAGCAACATGGAGGGTCATGAGTGACTTTGTCAAGAACAAATGTGTACAGTGGTGGTGCAAAAGCATGATTAGAATGGTGTTCAATAAGAATACAGGAAAGAAATTGGAGACAGTGAATTAGATAATTCTTCTAGGATTTTAGATTAAAGGGAGAGAGAAAAATGGGGCATTAGCTGAAGGTAGACAAAACCAAAAGACATTTTTTAAGATGTGAAATATAACAATATGTTTTTAATGCTGAGGCTATACAAACAATGAAGAGGGGGCAATTAGGAGTAAGAAGAGAGAATTCTGATTACTTCGGTTTTCTCGGTGAAATAGGAAACAAACCACATCATTAGATGAAAATGTACATGGGGGAAGAAATATTGGAGGTTTAAAGAGAAAGGAGATGGTACAAAATGTTGTGTAGGAGAATAGGAGACTGAGTGGACAAGAGAAAATAGTGTGATTGTCAGGCAGCATTAAGACCTCACTTGAGAATATTATTAATATAACATGCCAAAAAGCATGCTGAAGTCTTTGACTAGGCAAATTCTATCAGGCCAAATACACCATAAGAAATAAAAACTGATTTATATTTTATGTATTTTTATAAATATAATAATTTGTATTTTAAGTACTAGAAGTAATGTTTATATTTCATTTTACATTATTTTTTTGCAGGCATATAAAGCAGTTGTTAATGATGCTACCATATTTAAACTTGAATTACCTTTGAAGCAGAAGGGGTAAGCTTTTTAAAACTATTTTAAAAATACTTACATTTTTGGAGTGTAGTACATGTTACTGGGTATGCAAGGTGCCCTATTACCCTGTTAGGTTTGTGTTTGTCATTGTCAGTATTATGATTTTTGCTGCCTTCGGCTGTTTTTTTTTTAAAAACTCTCAATTTATAATTTTATGTTAAAGTATCTCATTTTATGACCAAAAAATGTTGACTTAATTTTTTCAGAGAGAAAAAAATATTTTATTTGAGTCTCTACTTGATTGTTTTGCCCCTCATTAATCACTAAAAGTATTGTGTTGCCTCTAAAAGCATAAAAAAAGACTCAGTTTACCATAATGATATGAAAAAGGAAATAAATTTTTTTTTTTTAAGACAGAGTCTCACTTCATATCCCCAGGCAGAGTGCAGTGCCATCATCATAGCTCACTGCAACCTTAAAGTCCTGGGCTCAAGTGATCCTTCTGCCTCAGCCTCCAGAGCAGTTGGAATTAGGTGCCCAACACCACATCCGGCTGATTTTTTCTATTTTTTTGATAGAGACAGGGTCTCACTCTTGCTCAGGTTGGTCTTGAACTCCTGAGCTCAAGCGATCCTGCTGCCTTGGCTTCCCAGAATGCTAGGATTACAGGCGTGAGCCACTGTGCCTCGCCAAAAAGGAAATAAATTTTAAGGTAAAGTTTTATATTACCATTCTGAGTAATTGATCACTCATTGGTAAGAGGAATTTGCCTGTGCTAAGTACAATTTATAGAAAACTTGGCAGCTGAAATTTATAAAATAATAAATCCAAGCTATTGTACTTTCATAGTAGTACTAAGTAGCAATGAAGGTTAATAGGCAAAAAACCTTTTGATGTAGTTTCTAGCTGACAATTACTGATTTAAAGAAATTTTATATATATATGTTAAATCATTTGAAAAGTATTGAAAAATAGGAAAAGTAATTATTCAGGTTTTTTCTATTATTTTAATTTTTTTCAGAGCTGTGTAAGTTGCTTGAGTCATTACAGTGGAGGATGTCTGAGTCATACAGTATTATAATACTTGACATATTTTAGAAGGGCATATGTCATATTCTCTTTTATAAATCATGAAATATATGAAATCTACATATATAACATATAATGAAAAATAAAACACTACATCTTGGTGATCTCTTCACCTGAGTACATAGAGATCTTTCACATTTCTCTTCCACCAAGCTTTTTTTATGAAAATTTTCAAACTTATGATGAAGTTACTATAATTGCTTTATCAAATATGTATCTCCCTATACACATCCATCAGTCAACTTTTTTTTTTTTTTTTGAGACAGAATCTTGCTCTGTTTCCCGGGCTAGAGTGCTGTGGCATCAGCCTTGCTCACAGCAACCTTAAACTCCTGGGCTCAAGCAATCCTCCTGCCTCAGCCTCCCAAGTAACTGGGACCACAGGTGTGCACCACCACACCTGGCTAATTTTTACTATTTTTAGTAGAGACGGGGTCTCGCTCTTTTCAGGCTGATCTTGAACTCCTGACCTCAAATGATCCTCCCACCTCAGCCTCCCAGAGTACTAGGATTACAGGCATGAGCCACCATGCCCGGCCAATCAGTCAACTTTTTAAATGCATTGCTAAAGAAGTTGCAAGCGTCAGTAACCTTTACTTCCTAAATACTTTAGCATATAGTCATTAATTAAATTTGATATTTGTTTATGTTTTGAGGTAAAATTTACATAAAGTCCCATACATAAATCTTAAGTGTGCACTTGAGTCAGATTTGACAAATGCCTATACCCCTATTAACATATACAGTATCTTCATTATCCTATAGAGTTGCCTCATACCCCATTCCTAGTTAGTCTCACTCCACCTCCTTTCAGAGGCAACTATTATTCTGATTATTTCAACATGGATTAGTTTTGCCTGGTCTAGGACTTCATATAAATGGAATCATATGACATCTACTTTTTTGTATAAAGCTTCTTTCATTCAGCATTGTGCTTTTGAGATTCATCCATGTTTGGCATGTAACAATAGTTTGTTTTTCAAAGTGTTTATACTATTTTACACTTCCACCAACAAAATATGAGAGTCCTTGATCCTCATTCTCACCAATGTTTGGTGGTGGTGTTTTACTTTTAATCATTCTGCATGTTTGTATTAGTATCTCATTATGGTTTTAATTCTCATCTCTCTCATGACTACTAATATTGAGTAATTTTTCATCTTTTTTTGGATTCTTTTATTTTCCTTGATGAAGTGTCTTCACATTTTTTGTTTGTTTTTTTCCCTATTGGGTTGTTCCTTTTTATTAGTCAATTAGTTATAAGAGTGCTTATATATTCTGAATATAGGTTCTTTGTAAAACATATGCTTTTCTGTTATGGTTTTTGCTTTCTATGTTTTATCTAGGAAGGCTTTGTCTACTTCTTCCCTAGGACATGAAGATGTTTTTTGTTCTAGAAGATTTACATTTTTAGTTTTCATATGTAGGTCTAAGATCCATCTTAATGTTTGTGTATGGTGTGAGGGATTGAATTTCATTTTTTTCCTTTTCCATATTAGTAAGTGGTTTCAGCACTATTTATTAGAAAGACTTTCTATTCCCCATTGCATTGGTGCCTTTCTGTCAAAAATCAAGTGAGTTAAAAATGTGGATCTATATCTTGGCTCTGTTTTTTGCTCTGGTGATTTATTTGGTTAGGCTGTTACCATACAGTCATGATTAATACAGTTCTGAAGTAAGTCTTGAGTCAGGTAGTATAATTTTGGTTTTTGTTTTTTTCCCATATGTATTCATGGAGGATTTTGCTTCTTCCTTTTTTTGCCTTTCACGGTTTTCTTTTTTATAAGATCTTTATTGTTTTCTGGTGTCAGGATTATGTTGGAGTTACTCGCTCCTTTTATATGTTCTGAAATATTGTAATTGGTATTACATCCTTCTTAAATGTTTGATGGAATTCATAAGTAAAACCATTTGGGTCTGGAGTTTTCTATGTGGGAAGATTTTTTTATTACAAGTTCAATTTCTTTAATAGATACAGAGCTCTTTAGATTTTTTAATTTAATTTAGTTTCAGTAAATTATGATTTTCAGGAAATTTGTTCAGCTAAATTGTCAAATTTATGTGCATAAAGTCATGACTACCATTACCTTATTACCGTTTTCTCTTTGCAAAATCTCTTTTTCTAGAATTATTTGAGAGTAAATTGTTCACCATTCCAAATACATTAGTGTGTGTTTTCTACATACATAATCACAATATAACTTTCCATATCAGGAAATTAACTTTGATTACTACCATCTACTCCTCAGACCCTTTAAATTTCATGAATTGACCATAAATGTTTTATGGGGTCTCACTCTGTTGCCCAGGCTGGATTGCAATGGCATAATCATAGCTCACTGCCACCACCAACTCCTGGGCTCAAGTGATCCTCCTGCTTCAGCCTCATGAGTAACTGGGACTACAGGTGCATGCCATGATGCCTGGCTAATTATTAAAAAAATTTTTTTGAGAGATGGGATGTGTTGCCCAGGCTGATCTTGAATTCCTGATATTCAGGCAGTCCTCCTGTCTCAGCCTCCTGAGTAGCTGGGATTACAGACAAGAGCCACTATACCTGGCTAATTCTTCTCTTCTCTTCTCTTCTCTTCTCTTCTCTTCTCTTCTCTTCTCTTCTCTTCTCTTCTCTTCTCTTCTCTTCTCTTCTCTTCTCTTCTCTTCTCTTCTTTCTCTTCTCTTCTCTTCTCTTCTCTAGGGTGAGGTCTTTCTATATTGCTCAAGGTGGTCTTGAATTGTTGGCCTCAAGCAGTCCTCTCTCCTTGATCTCCCAAAGACCTAGGATTATAGGCATGAGGCACAGTGCCCAGCCATGACCTTGTACTTTTGAAGATTCCAGGCCAGTTATTTTGTAGAATGTCCCTTAGTTTGTGTTAATTTGATGTTTCCTTATGATTAGATTCAGGTTTGCATCTTTGGCAGACGTGAAGCTTTGTTCTTACCTCATCTAAGAGTGCATAACTTTTTTCTTTGAGACAGGTCTTGCCCTGTCACCCAGGCTGGAGTGCAGTGATACAATCATATCCCACTGTAACCTCAAACTTCTGGGTTCCAGCAGTCCTTCCACCTCAGTTTCCCAGGTAGCTGGAACTACGGGCATGAGCCATTAAGCCTGGCCACAGGTCTTGTTTAGTTTGATCACTTGATTTAAGTTGGTGTCTGCCAGACATCTCCACAGAAAAAAGCAAAGTTATCCTTTTTCTCTTAATTATTTTGTTGGAAGTACTTTAAAACTATGTAAAGATCCTATTTCTCATCAAATTTTCAATTTTTACATTGATTTATCATATCAGTATAGATCATGGTTTCCTATTTTGTTCAGTGGTTTTTAATTTACTATGATTCTTTATTTTGATTTTCAAATTACCCTGGATTTCACTAGTAGGAGCTGGACTCTGGGTCCTTTTGACAATAAACTCTTTCTTTCCTTTTGGCACATGAGGATGTTTCAGACTTATTGTGTGCCTTCCCTTGCCTAGCTTTGGAGTCAGCCATTTTTCCATGAGCCCTGGGTTTTTCTAGTTGATGATGATATTTAGTGGACGAGATCTGGTGTTAGGTGTGTTCATTGCTATTAAAGTGTCACAACTCTTATTTAGACTCTCTCAGGGGACAGGTCTTTCACTCTGCTGTGGCTTCAGCAGCCTATATACCAGGCTATCCTTCTGCATGGCCACCCTCCTTAGGCCACTTTTGTGTTCTAGTGCCTTATATCAAGCTATCCCTCCATTTGGATGTCCTAAGAACAGAATATTTTGAAATATTGGTATTGATATACCTAAAATTAATTTCTTTTGAATTAGGTATCAGATCCTTTTGCAAGTCAGTTAGTTTCTAATACTTTACTTTCAACAATTGGTGGTAGCTCTTATAAAAAACATGCATCATTAAAATAATTTTTAATATTAGATTAGTATGTATTTTTTTTAAGCAAATGACTCAGGAGGTGCTCAAAGAATTGAATGACATCATAAGAAAAACTTACTCTGTTCCCATCTACTTACTTATGTGATTAAGATTTCTCAGGGCAAAGGCATACATTCATAAACATAAAAAGAAATAGAATTGATGCTGATTCCTGGATTCATAATTGAGAGGGGGGAAAGTTTCATTCACTACATTGAATTGACACATTAGAGTTGACTCATCTAGTAAAATTTTACATATGCATATATTTTATATATGTACATATATAATTATGTTGGTTTGGTGATTTGTGTACTTATAATAATTTGGATAGCTCAGTCCTTGGAAAATAACACTTAAATTTTATAAGCACAATAAATTTTTAAATGTTGAATTTGAATTCATTTATATATGTTTTTAGAGAAGCACAATAAAGAATGAATGTAAGGCCAGGCGTGGTGGCTCACGCCTGTAATCCTAACACTCTGGGAGGCTGAGGCGGGGCGGATCGCTCAAGGTCAGGAGTTCAAAACCAGCCTGAGGGAGACCTCGTCTCTACTAAAAAAAATAGAAAGAAATTAATTGACCAACTAAAAATATATACAGAAGAAATTAGCCAGGCATGGTGGCGCATGCCTGTAGTCCCAGCTACTCGGGAGGCTGAGGCAGGAGGATCACTTGAGCCCAGGAGATTGAGGTTGCTGTGAGCTACGCTGACGCCATGGCACTCACTCTAGCCTGGGCAACAAAGTGAGACTGTCTCAAAAAAAAAAAAAAAAAGAATGAATCTAAGAAGCTGGAACGGTGACTCAGCTCCTGTAATCCCAGCTACTCAGGAGGCTGAGGCAGGAGGATTGCTCGAGGCCAGGAGTTTGAGACCAGCCTCCACAACATAGCCAGACCCCATCTGAAAAATACAATATACTTCTGGGCTTGCTGGCAGCTACTCAGGAAGCTGAGGCAGGGGTGTGACCTCAGACCAGCCTGGGCAACATACAAGACCCCATCTCAATTATTAAAAAAAAAAAGTACAATATACTAGTTTTAAAATTTTGTAAGGAAAGTGAAATGGAGATATAAGTTCTTCATTGTTTAAGAAGAATTTGTTTACAGTCTTTTAAGATGGATGATGATAGATATCACATCACTATGGAATGTAGGTTACATTGGATATATTTCAAAGACTGAAGAACAGTGTTATCTTAACAAATTAATAAGTTTTAAATGATAACTTATAAATATCCAAGGATTTACATAGTTTTTCAGAAGTATTTTAGTGGGTATCTGAATAAAATCTTTTAAAGATCTTTGTAAGGCCAGCACTCAGCTGAGGCAAGGGGGTACCCAAAATGCCAAATTTAAGGAAGTTCTCCCTCTCAGGGTCTTGCAAGCGCAGCGTTGGCACTTAGGGGAACCTAAAGATAAGTGCCTCCTTAAATTATGCACACTAGCTGTCATGCTTGCTCACCCTAGGCCCAGCCCTGATGGCTAGATTATTCAACATAAGAAATTAGCTTGTGAAAAACTGGCTTTAGAAAAAAATTTTACAAGTATCAATCATTTTTCATCAACTGCTTTTAATTTGTTTTTTAGGGTGGGATTAAAAACTCAGCCTGAATCAAAATGCCCTGAGCTGCTTGCCAATTACTGTGACATGTTGCTAAGAAAAACACCATTAAGCAAAAAACTAACCTCTGAAGAGATTGAAGCAAAGCTTAAAGAAGTGGTACATAATTTTTTTTGTATTTCAATCTTTTAAATTACCTTTCTTTGTATTTTGCTTATAGGAGTTTCTGTGATAGTATCAATAATAAAAAAAAAAAGTATATCTGTAACCAGCTAATGTTACAGAGTTTTACAATGCCATGACTTCTACTGGGAAGTTAGTTTTCTCTGAAAATTTTTATTCTATAGCTGCCAGAAAGAGAATACCATTTAATTCTTCTCCTTTCTTGATTTTTTTAAGCAATATTTTAACTCCTATTACAAGATTTAAAAAGGGAAAGTGAGCCCGATAAGTTTGGAATGATAGTTGAGAAATTGGGAGTTTTTTACTCCTTTTTTGTGAGAGCCCAAGATAGATAGCTAGAGATGAATGAGAATAGAAGAGTTAGTTGCTTTCATTTTTATTTGTCGCCTGGTTGTTAGTGTAATGATGTGTAATGATGTAAGTCCAGGAACACAAAGAAGGGGGGAAAAGAAGTAAAAACATAGGACAAGTATACACAAAAAGGCCCAGAGAGATGATTAGTGTCAGAAAAAAAGTGAAGAAGATATGTAGAAGAGAAAATTGGGGAAGAACCATTGATTGTTTTATGTAAAGTACTGTCACATTTTATATAAAATCTAAAAACTGGTATTTATAGGGACTAACAGGTTATTTGGTTACAGTCTCACATTTGCTAACTTTTAATTTAGTGTATCAGGACTAGTTATTTTTCAAAGATGGGTAATTTAATAGGCCTTTATCTGTATATGTCTATAAATTTCTGAATTTTGACAATTGGGGGCATGTAGAAAGCTATAAATGAGAGAGATGGCTAAGAGTATATAAGAATTGATAGTAACTTTGTTTTTCATACAGCTCTTGGTACTTAAATATGTACAAAACAAAGATGTTTTTATGAGGTATCACAAAGCTCATTTGACACGACGTCTTATATTAGACATCTCTGCTGATAGTGAAATTGAAGAAAACATGGTAGAGTGGCTAAGAGTAAGTAAATATTTTTTAAATATTTGGTTTTCTAATAAAGTACATGGTTCATATACATGTTAAGTAATACATTTTGGGTGATAACTATTAATGTCAAAGAAATAGGGAATTAGTCATATAAAATGATATCTAAGAAAATAAATTTTCTTAATAAAGACTTTTAGTAAAGCATCTTTGCTCTTGCTTTGTTTGTACTATTTCACTCTCATTTGCACCTATGCTCTCATTTGAACTGACCTTATTAATAAATAGGCTACAGGGCAAATGATTTCATTTTTAAGGTATTTTCAGTACCATGTACTTAACTATAGAGATGTTTATAAACACATAACAATAATAAATACTTCTATATAGTAAAATGAACCTTTATATGATTATTTAGGATAGTCAATGCTAATTATAACTTAATTCCCATATAAAAATATTTTGAGTCCATTCCTTTTAGTTCATTTTAATGGAATTTAAGTAGTATTAAAACGAATGTCCTTCATTTCTGTATAGATAGATAGATAGATTTTAACTTATAGATAACTCTTCTCTGCATGGCAGTGTGGGATAGTAAATATTACTGTGCCAACTGAAACTGTGCAGAATGAGAAAAAGAATAATTATTCTGTGACTTAAAAATTTTTATCAAAATATTCAAAACTCTTACTGTCAGTTATATATAGGAAAGAGGGGAAGAAATAACAAAACAAATATGTATTCAGTACACTGTAATTTAAAACACAAGAGACTTTTGGAATTAAAGTACTTTATTTCTTTGTAAAAATCTTATCAAGTGTAGTTAGGAAAATATTTGTAATTTGTATGTCTGTTACTGTATCTAGAATATTTAAGATGAAACAGTAAAACAAGTGACCCAATTAAAAATGAGCCACGGATTTAAATATATATATATCTCTCTTCACAGAAGATATACCAATGGCCAATAAGTGCATGCAGAGATGCTCAACATCGTTACTGAAATATAAATCAAAAGGAGATTCCACTTTACTCCCACTAGAATAGCTAAAATAAAAAAGACAGACAATAACAAATATTGGCAGGAAGAGGAGAAATTGGAACCTTCATAAATTGCTAGTGGGGATATAAAATGGTGCAGCCACTTTGTAAAATTGTTGGGAAGTTCCTTAAAAAGTTAAACACAGAGCAGACCCAGCAATTCCACTCCTAGGTAATTCTTTAGAGAAATGAAAACATATGTTTATATAAAAACTTACAAATAAATGTTCATGGCAGCATTATTCCTAATAGTTAAAAAGTGGGAACAACCCAAAATGTCAGTAAGCTAATGAATAAACAAAATGTGTTTTATTCATATAATGGAATATTATTTGCCAATAAAAAGAAATGAAATACTAATACATGTTACAATATCAATGAACTTTGAAAATGTTATAATGATAAGTTAAAGAAGCCAGTCACAAAAGACCACTTATCACTAATGTGTCCCAAATAGGCAAATCCACAGAGATAGAAAATTAGATTAGTGGTTTCTAGGAGCTGGGGCTGGTAGGGGAAATGGAGAGTGACTGCAGATAAATATGGAGTTTCTTTTTAGAGTGATGAAAATGTTCTAAAATTAGATAGTGGTTATAATGTACAGGTCTGTGAATATACTAAAATCTACTAAGTTGTATACTTTAAAAGGGTGAATTTTATGGTAGATGAATTATATATCTCAATGAAGTTCATGTTAAAACAAAGAGAGTAGTTTGAATAGCACTCACCTTTTTGTCTTGTAACTTATGATGGAATAAGCATCATTTCTATGCCTTGGAGAATTGTCATACCCCCTGTAAGTTTGGATCAGCTTCTAGCATTTTATCTTTTGGGCTTTCGGTGTCATTAAATATTCAAAGTTCCTTTACTGTTAAGCTTTTGCCAGCATCACTTCTTTTTGGGTATCTTATCCTTTTTGTCATTTACCACTTTTGTCATTTATATTGATAATTTGCCTTCACTGAGTTCCGATGCCTTCACATCTATAGAGTCCTTAACGTTGGCAATATCAGCCTGACAACCAGTCAGCTTTCTTCTATAACTCTATTTATGTTCTATTTTATTTTCATTTCCAGCACTGTCACTTTTCTTTGGTGTACTTTTATCAGTTTTGTTGGCCTTGTTTGATTATTTATTTTGTAAATTGTCATGTGGATTTATCACTGAAAGACACGGATACAGTAGAACTACACACTTTGCTATCTGTTGGTGAACTGAATAAACAGATGACTGATAGATTTTGAAAGAAGTATTGTGGTTGGTCACGGATCATGATGTGCTTCTGTTATTTTTATTAGGATTTGTGGAACGAGGCGCTAAAGTTTGTGCTTTATGCAATTACATTTATCATATAGTGGCAACTGAAAGTTGAGCTGTGTTATTGGGGAATTGGTATTATTTAACTGTACTGTGGTAACTGAAATTCATGCATACGGCAATTGTGCAAAGCAGAGACTGCTTGTATTATCCTATTTAGTTTCTAAGAATAAGTATCAGACTATAAACATTCTAATAAATAAGAGAAAGAGGACAAATTTTCTATTAAAGCATCTAAGACTTAGTTATCCAGTAAAAATTTTCCTAGTAGTATAACACATTATGTATTTACTACCTCTTCTGTCTTTGGTTTTTGTAGGAAGTTGGTATGCCAGCAGATTATGTAAATAAGCTTGCTAGAATGTTTCAGGACATAAAGGTATCTGAAGATTTGAACCAAGCTTTTAAGGAAATGCACAAAAATAATAAATTGGCTTTACCAGGTATTATTTTATAATTACATATATGTATATATATTTAAACTTTTAAGAAAAGAGTATCTTTGTTTTCTAGTAAGTTAAAAGTAAATGTCAGCAGTAATAGATCCAAAGATGTTATGAAGTCCATAGTCCTTGGAGATAGCTATCAAAGCAGAATGTTAGATTTACAGATCCTTATTTTGAAATAAAAGGAAACTTTTTTTTTTTTTTTTTGGAGACAGTCTTGCTCTGTCACCTGGGCTAGAGTGCCGTGGCATCAGCCTAGCTCACAGCAACCTCAAACTCCTGGGCTCAGGCAATCCTCCTGCCTCAGCCTCCTGAGTAGCTGGGACTACAGGCACGCACACCACCATTTTTTCTATTTTTAGTAAAGATGGGGTCTCACTCTTTCTTAGGCTGATCTTGAACTGAGCTCAAGCGATCTTCCTGCCTTGGCCTCCCAGAGTGCTAGGATTACAGGCATGAGCCACCTCACCTGGCTCCAAAAGGAAACTTTTAATAACAAAATCTTTATAGTCTTATTTTTTGCCAAAGCTTAACTCTGTATTATTTATTTTTAATTGTATCCATTGTCAATATTATTTACTTTATATTTTATATTTCCTGTTATTCTTGCCTATAGCTGATTCAGTTAATATAAAAATTCTGAATGCTGGTGCCTGGTCAAGAAGTTCTGAGAAAGTCTTTGTCTCACTTCCTACTGAACTGGAGGACTTGATACCTGAAGTAGAAGAATTCTACAAAAAAAATCATAGTGGTAGAAAATTACATTGGCATCATCTCATGTCAAATGGAATTGTAAGTAGATGGTGTGTTAGTTCAGCTATTGGTTTGAGTGATATTAGCAGGACTCCAAATAAGAGTTACTTAAACAAAATAGATTTTGCCTCTCTCACATGTAAAAATTTGAGCAGGAATAGTGAATCTGTTCTATCAGTTTGTTGGGGACATAGGCTTCTGGCTATACAATCATGGTTAAGGTATTGCCCTTGTCTGCAGAATCCAGTATGATCCCCACTGTGTCATTTTTCCTGCCAAAAGGAAGGGAAGGAAGGAAGAGGGTAGCATGCACCTTCCTTTAAAGGCAATTTCTGGAAGTTTCCCCCACCACATCCATTGGCTAGAACTCAGTCAAATGGCCACATTTTGTTACAGGGAAAGCTGGTAGATGAGCTTGTATTCTGAGTAGTCATTAAGGTCTGCTAAAATTTTTATTACTATGAAAGAAGAGATAAAATCGATATTGGAAGACAACTAGCAGTCTTTTTCACATATTACCTCATGTCATAGATGTTATATTAGATGGTAATCATCATGAAGAGATTCTCAATTATTAAAAACCTATTTTATCTATTGTAGATAACATTTAAGAATGAAGTAGGTCAATATGATTTGGAGGTAACCACATTTCAGCTGGCTGTGTTGTTTGCATGGAACCAAAGACCTAGAGAGAAAATCAGCTTTGAAAATCTGAAACTTGCAACTGAACTCCCTGATGCTGAGCTCAGAAGGACTTTATGGGTTGGTTGGTTTGTTTTATGTTTTTTTGTTTTTAAAATTGTATCCTCTCACATAGCAGGACATATGAGATTGGCTTGTAATAGATTTTTGAATTCCTAACAATCTCAAAATGACTTTATAACCAAGAAGAATACACTAATGAGGTACTTATGGAAAAAAGAAATTGAAAATAGACAAGTTACCAAGACAAAGAAAGGACCCCCAAAAAGGAGAGAAAGGTTGACTTGGTATTTAGATGTTACCTATAAGGAATGTGACCAAAGACATGTATTTAATTTTTATACTGAGAGTGTGTTCAAAAATTTTATGATGACCAAAAATCTAAGCGTTAGAAAATTTTGGCTTCCTACTCATAACTACATTTTATCTCTACTCCATAGACTTCTTAAAAGTTCCAAAATAAATTATTATCTATGGAGGAAATAGTCCTATATGACCAATTACAATTTCTTGTCTTATTGTAAAGAGAGCATATATTGCTTCCTCACAACTCATTCTTTTCTCCTCCTCCTCTCTTTCTTCAGTATGCATGTATATTGTTATAGTCACAGAAGTACCAAATATTCTGAATTTGTGTTTATAATTCTTTCTTGCCTATGTTGGTTATGTTGAATAATTAATATTAGCATCTTAGACTGTTTATCAATGCTAATTGTTTTCTCTTTGTTCTCAGTCTTTAGTAGCTTTCCCAAAGCTCAAACGGCAAGTTTTATTGTATGAACCTCAAGTTAACTCACCCAAAGACTTTACAGAAGGTACCCTCTTTTCAGTGAACCAGGAGTTCAGTTTAATGTAAGCTTTATGTTGGTTGATCTAAAGTAAAAATACCTTGTTTGAATTTTAGTGCTTTGATTTTAGCAAAACAATTACTTTCCTTACATGGTATTTAAAATATAGCTGTATACTGTCATCACTCTAAATTTTGTCATTTAGTTGTTTTTAAAAATATTAATGAATTGGAGATGTTTACTTCACTGTATTTTCATGGATACCGTTTTTGGTATCTGACATTATACTGTATTGCTTTTCA
>VBSM01001265.1:64945250-64956760 GCA_008086735.1 Cheirogaleus medius
AAGCCTCCAGAACTGTGAGAAATAAATTTCTATTATTTATAAATTACCCAGTCTCAGGTGTTCTGATAGAGCAACACAAGTGGACTAAGACAGTGGGACAGGCACAAGATAGACATTTCCATCATGAAAGGCAGAATTTGCAATGAATTAAAGGGGTCATGATCTTCTCATGCAGGTTTGGAAAACAGCAGGGAAAACTTCATTAGTTTTCAAGACGTAAATAGTTCTCTGACTCCATCTAGCCTCTGGGCCCAAGGGGTGCAGTTGGCCCTGGCCTCTGGGCCTGCAGCCCAGCCCCTGTGGCCTCTGCATGCCTGGCTCTGCCCTGGGAGTCAGTCCTTCTTCCTTCACTTTATTCTGTCTCTGTCCCTTTCCATCCAGGCTAGCAGCGTTTCTGCTGGTATACAGTTCTCAAAAGTCTTATCAATTTTCTGTGGCTACCAAGGGGATCCACACCATTAGGCATGAGCGTTCTCCACAGATCCTTCCTAGATAACCCCATCTCTATTTCTGGCTTTTGCTGAGATGGTTGATTCAATCCTTAAGTCACATGCCTAATCTCTTTACAAACATCCAAACACACTTAGTGTGCTCTTCAGAGCATACCTTCTTATCCTTTGCAGTATAGTTATGCTGAGAATTTTTCAAATCATCAAGTTCTGGTTCCTTTTTGCTTAACAGTTCTTACCTCAATTTATCTGTTTTCTCTTGCAATTTAATATACCCAAGAAGGAGAAGCCAAGCTTTGTCTTCAATACTTTGTTTGGAAATTTCCTTAGCTCAATATCCAGGTTCATTGCCTACAAGTTCTGCGTTCCATCCAGCACTGGAACATAGTTCAGCCAGGTTTTCTACCACTTTATGACAATGATTACCTTGTTATAAAAATCTGTGCTTGTCTCCTAAGATTGCTGTAACAAATTACCACAAACTGGTGGCTTAAAACCACAGAAATTTATTCTCTCACAATTCTGGAGGCTAGAAGCCCCAAATCCAGGAGTTGGCAGGGTTGACTCCTTCTACAGTTCTGAGGGACAGTCTGTTCCATGTTTCTTTCCTACTTCTGGTAGTTGCCAGAAATCCTTAGTGTTCCTTCGTTTGTAGATGCATCACTCCAATCTCTGTCTCCATCTCCATGTGGTCTTCTTACCTGTGTGTGTGTCTCTCTCTCTGTGTCCTCTTTTGTTTTAAGTATACCAGTCATTGGATTTGGGGCCCACCCTAATCCAATATGACCTCATCTTAACTTGATCACATCTGCAAAGACCCTATTTCCAAATAAAGTCACATTCACAGGTACCAGGAGTTAGGACTTTGAAATATCATTGTTCAACCTTGTACAATGAGTTATTCCAATAGTTTTAACTATGATGGAAGTTGCCTGTTATAGGAGAACTTAGAAGTGAGTATCAGTGGCTCACGTCTGTGATCCTAGCATTTTGGGAGGCCCAGGCAGGAGGATAGGAGTTTGAGACCAACCTGAACAAGAGCCAGACCCCACTTCTGCATAAAATAGAAAAATTAGCCAGGTGTTTTGGTGTGTGCCTTTAGTCCATAGTCCCAGCCACTTGGGAGGCTGAGGCAGGAGGATAGCGTAAGCCCAAGAGTTTGAGGTTGCAGCGAGCTATGATGATGCCACTGCACTATAGCCTGGGAGACAAAGCAAGACACTGTCTCAAAAAAAAGAAAAAAAAGTGAATATCATCAAACATCTTTGTATTATGAATCTAGTACTCCCAAATTTTTCCTAATTTCTCTGAAACTTTTATTTTTCCAATTTTTTCATGCTGTGAAAATAATATTATAATATTCCTAAAGTTAACTTGTAGAAAATCACTCTTGGGGCTTGTGGGCATTTGTAGAAAGGAAGAGGTGTTTATTTTATCAAGTCTTGTACTTTGCAAGACATGGATCTACTTACAATTTTGCCACTAGATGGAGCTATCGGCTAGCTCTTGAGAAATGCAGTCACCTCAGAATCCAAGATGGGCTACTTTTTGAAAGATGTAGCTCTTTATTCATAAATCCATATCCAGACACTATATTACCTATTGTGGCAGGAATGATAATCCAAAGCAACAAATTCAGATATGGAAAAAGTTGTTTCTTTCTTAATGAGGCTTCGTTTTTATCCCAACACTCCATTTCTATCTCACAGAAGAAATGTTAGTCTAGTTACGTTCACCTACACTCAGCAAAATTCAGTTATCTTTTCATAAACTTTGGGTTTAAGGTCTGTCCCTTTCAGGATTGTTCCCTCCACCCTTTCTGTCCTGGGCATTCAATGACATCCTGGTTTGCCCAAACATATGCATGGTTGCACCTCCACGTTGACTTGTAATGGCAAATGTGGGGCCTCTTGCCAACTCCAGCTCAGCTTACTTCTGTACTCCTCCCACCTACAAGAGGAAAATCACCCATTTAGCTTTTGGAGAACTTTTTAAGCCACAGGGACATTCTGTGAGGCTGCCATGGGCTCTTCATATCCAAGCACCCAGAACAGCCACCTCGGGTCTTTTACTAAATCTCTAGTGCTCATGTGGGCTAGTTTTTCAGACATGCTGACTTGAATCAGAGAACTCAGATCTTCTCTCATAATACTGAATTTGTGTGTGTGTGTGTGTGTGTGTGTCAGGGGGTTCGTCCTGCTGTCACACTCCCATGTGGACTGTAAGCTGCAGGAGATGGGACAGGGCCTGTGTCAGGGACACTCCTCAATGGCTAATCCTCTTGCTTCCTCTCCAGCCCTAACCGTTCTCCCCTAAACTCTATTTAACCCGTATTGGGTGGCAGTAATATCTTTCACCTGAACTATGGCTTTCACATAGTAAGAAAAAAATTTAGTGTCCTTTTGTTTTTCTGTGATGGTTCTGCTTCCCCTCAGGGTGATGATAGCTTCGCCCTGGGGGAAATGGGTGGTAGTCACAGATGAAAAAAGAAGTGGGGCTGGAGCATGCAGCACATCACTGCATAATCTGGTTCTCTGCTATTTTTTCTACAATTCTCTCTCCATCTGCTTTGGTGACTCCTCTTCCTCCACCTAAATGCGAGTTATTCTATGAGTTTCTCTCTTTATAGACTCTACTTTGGGGATCTCATCCAATTAATACCTTCAACTATTACTTCTGTAACTCTCAATCCTGTGCTTTAATCCTGAATTGGTTTCCAATTCATATTTTTTGAGAAATGTAGGTAAAGCTGGGAGTGGTAGCTCACACCTGTAATCCCGGCACTTTGGGAGGCCAAGGCAGGAGGATCACTTGAGGCCAGGAGCTTGAGACCACCTGGGCAAAGTAGCAAGAATGCTATCTATACCAAAAAAGAGAGAGAGAGAGAGAGAGAGAAATGTAAATAAAGATCAGAATTAGTTTTTATTTATCTAGGGGTCTAAACTTCTCCAAGTATAGACCACCTGGGGTAGTACAGTTATTTTGGATGCAGTAGATTTCCCTATTGTCTTTAAAAATTTTCCAAGTCCTAGATTCTTAAATTATTAACTACATTTCTACGTGCTGCTCATATTGGTGGCAAAGCTGCTCTTATTTATTTTTTTAGTTAATGATTTTATTGCTTAAATAAACAAATTTATGCAACCAGGTTAGAGGCTGTGGATGATTCATACTTCCAACTTGGAGGGAATCTCACTTGGTTTTGTAATATCGAGCCAACCGGTGAATTTCGCTATCAGAATCAGATGGAATTTAGCATCCTTATCCTTCCTGTTCTGCTCAAGATGCTTTGGAATAGCAACCGCTTTCTTAATTAAATGGTAGAGCTCTTCAGGAAGATCAAAAGCAAGTCCTGTGGACTTAAGAATTCTCAAGATTTTATTGCCTGTCACAAAACATACCTGTGCAACCATAAGGATCGAATTGATTTGTGAGGGAGTTGTTAGGTCTGTCTTGATGGTCCCTGGTCCTCAGTTCCCAATGTCAGGAATGAGTACAGGTACCGATCACTGATGACGAGTGATCACAAATATGAAGCAATTCCACGTGAACAGTTTATTACAGAAAAGAGAGACACTATACAGAGTGCAGTGAAAGTGAAGAAGGAAGCTATACAAAGTGAAAATACGTTCCAGAGAGAGGAATGGACTCCCAGGTAGTCTGCTTTTATTGCCTGGTCTGGGGCAGGGTTGTTTGCAGGTGTAGGATGTTAACAAAGGATTGACAGGTGTTCTTATATAACAAGGTCGAATCTGCTTATGCTCCACAGGTGTGTAAACCTCAAACCCCCAGATTCCTGGTTTTTACGTTTTTTTTTTCCCTGCAGTCTCTTCCCCTGATTGGTCCCCGGCTTCTCTGCCCCTAGGAACCGCCCTCCTGGCCTACACCTACCACCTGCAGATTTGATCCCTACCTAACAGGAGTTGGACTCTTCTTGGCCAGTTTGTAAATCTGCTCCTTCACATTGTCAGATGTCAACTTAAGCCCAGTGGGGATGCTGAGCAATAGGGCAGGGCCACCAGGGACAGGCCCTTCCTGGGAGCATGCATGCGACCATGATGGCGGCAGTCAGGCAACGAAAAGGGCTCCTCTTCTGTTTTTGAAGGTTAGTGTTGAAGAGCAGTTTGCCTGCTGTAGCTCTGGAAGTAAATTCACTGTTCTCCTCCCCCAGGTGGTTCCTAAATCTCTCTGAACTTCTCTAGAAGCTGTCTTGTCCAACATAGTGGCAATATTTCCTGGTAGTGCCTTTGGTGGCAGAATTGTCCGATTAGAGCTCCCTAAAGTGGGTCTCTCCTAGGGCAGGTCTTTCCTAAGGCAAAACTAGTACACTGGGTGGTTAAAAGCCTAGACCTAGCCATGGGTCTGCCTATGTTCAATTTGCAGCTCTGTCACTACCAGCTCTGTGCCCTTGGACAAACTTCCGTGTTTGAGTTTTTCATCTGTAAAATGTGGATAATGATACTCCCTAGTTCAATGGATTATTATGAGGATTAAATGAATTAAACTGTGAAAGAACTGGCCCATATTAAGAACTATATAAGTAACTATTATTATAACTAGTCATCTTTTACTGTTTGATCCCCTAGTCAATTCATCAGCTTTGGCTTCTCACAACTGGTAATCTCTATTTATTGGGCCAGAGCAGCTGTTTAATTTTCTGAGTTATTTCTTTAAGGATTCAACTTTTTCAGTTAGAAATATTATCTAATACAGGCCAGGTGCAGAGGCTCACGCCTGTAATCCTAGCACTCTGGGAGGCCGAGGCAGGTGGATTGCTTGAACTCAGGAGTTCGAGAACAGCCTGAGCAAGAGCGAGACCCCATTCCTACTAAAAATAGACAAAAATTAGCCAGGCAACTGAAAATAGAAATAAAAAATTAGCCAGGTGTGATGGCTGGTGCCTGTAGTCCCAGCTACTTGGGAGGCTGAGGCAGGAGGACTGCTTGAGCCCAGGAGTTTGAGGTTGCTGTGAGCTAGGGTGATGCCACGGCACTCTAGCCCGGGCAACAGAGCGAGACTCTGTCTCAAAAAAAAGTGTATGTATTTTATCTAATACATCATATATACACACAAAGCATAAACACTCATATACACTGTAATGACCTCCATTCAATAACTGTTGAAGCAATCCAGATATGAAAATGTTTGTGCTTGGCCTAACAAAAGAGGAGAAGGTGGGAGTGTGACATTCCAAGACAGGAGGTAGGCCTTGGTGATCTGTCGAATATAGTTTCTTTTATTTATTTATTTATTTGTTTTCTTTGAGAGTGTAGAAATATAGAGTTTCTTGTAGGTGCAGGACTCACAGAAGTTTTAAGGGACCAACGTGGGGTGACTGGGAAATTAAAGATAGATGTGCTATATTTATCTGTTGCTGTGTAAAAAAAAAATTAGCCCAAAACATTATGGATTAAAATAACAATAACCATTTATTTTCTCTTATTGTTTCTGTGGATCATGAATTCAGACAGCTCAGTTGGGACAGCTTGTCTCTGCTTCATGATGTCTGGGGTCTCAGCTGGAAGGGTAGAAGTCTGGGGAATCGAATCATCTGAGGCATTTTTAAAACCATAAAACCCTGTATTTCTGCCTGGGCCTCTCCTGGAAGGTCATATAGCAGTCACTTCTGCCATACTTCATTGGTTGTGGCAGTTAGCATTCCCTGTCCAGATTCAAGGGGAGGGAACATAGAGCCTACTTCTGGGAGGAAGAATGAGTGTCACTGACTGAAAGAAAAGCTTGTGTGGCTGGATAACATAGATGTGGCCATCTTTGAAAAGTACTGTCTCCCAGAGTTGCCAATAAAACATAATATGTTAAAATATAATGGTGGATGTTTTACTTTACTTGGGAAAAACATGGGTTTGGCTTGGGGCAAACTGAAGTGCTTAATTTGTACGATGTTGCTCCTTTTTAATAGGACAATCAATATAAAGGAAAATGTCTCAAAGTCACAAAGATGCTGTCCTCAGCTGAAGGTCCAAAGTTAAGTAATGGGTTCCCAAAATATAAGAATAATCATAGCTAATCTATTACTTATATTGTCGTCTGGGAAAAGGTGTAGGAAAACAAAGCAATATAATGATATCAGTTGAGACCTCAGTTTTACCACTTTCTGTGCAATCATGAACAAAAAAGTTAATTTCTTTGCATCTCAGTTACCTCATTAGTTGAACGGTGGATAACAGTAGCATCTAATTCATGGGGTTTTGGTGAAGAGTAATGTAATCCTTGTTAATTGTTCAGTAAAGTTTGTGTATTCTATTCCTCTTCTTCCTTCTGAAAAACAATTGCAAATTTTTCATAAATGAAAAACTAATTGGATTTTCATGAGGCCGGACCTGGTGGCTCACCCCTGTAATCCTCGCACTCTGGGAGGCCGAGGCAGGTGGATCTTTTGAACTCAGGAGTTCGAGACCAGCCTGAGCAAGAGCGAGACCCCATCTCTACTAAAAATAGAAAGAAATTAATTGGCCAACTAAAATATATATAGAAAAAATTAGGCGGGCATGGTGGCGTGTGCCTGTAGTCCCAGCTACTCGGGAGGCTGAGGCAGGAGGATTGCTTGAGCCCAGGAGTTTGAGGTTGCTGTGAGCTAGGCTGACGCCACAGCACTCTAGCCGGGGCAACAGAGTGAGACTCTGTCTCAAAAAAGAAAAAAATTTTCATGAGTTTCCTTTGTTATGGGTAGATGTAAGTGACAAAAACATGCTCAGGAAACTGCAAAGGCTCGGGTTACTCATAAGCCACCGGCCTCAGAAGGTTAGAAGTAGTGGAGACGGGAAGCAGCAGTTCCTTGAGCCGCGTCCTTCAATACCGACCTCATCCCCAATCGGCTGCGGCGCAGGCGCGCCGGCCCCGCCCACCCTTGGCTACCGGCCAATCGCTACCGAGCGCGGCGGCCCGCGGCTGCAGCTGGGGAGGTGGGGCGGGGGCGGCGTCTGCTCGCGCGCGAGGTTGGCCTGTGGCGAGTTCCCGCGGCCGTCCCTGCCCTTGAGTGAGTACTCGGCTCCTAGCTCCGCGACCCACCATGGCTGCGCTGGCGGCCCTTCTACGCGGCGGCGTCCGCAGCCGCAGCCCCCGCCTTCGGAGGGTGGTGCAGGTAAGCGGGGCTCGTCCCCCGGGTGGGCCTCGGCCCCGCTGCGCCCCTTCCCCTGCCTCGGATGGTCCCAGCTGGCGACGTAGGCCCAGAGACAGTCACCCGACGGGGGTCTCGTCCCGAAAGCTCCCTCAGTGCTCCGACAGCGCCCCGGACTCGCTTATCTATACAAGGCGTGCAGGGTCCCCGCCTGATCACCACAGTTGCTGATTCCGCTGTGTCAGGGGCACACGCGTGGGCAGGTAGGCCCGCGACTGGCTCTTGCTCGGTCCGGCTGGAGAGAGATTTTGGAGGCCCATGAAACTGTTTTCCAAGATGGTCGTTAAAACATATTAATTAGTGCGCATTGTCAAGAGAGAGGTTTTCTTTTCCTTTTTTCCAAATAGTAGGTAATTACTGGGCATACAAGGGGGTGAGGACGCTACATGATAATAAACAGATGATAACACAAGAAATGAATTTTCCATGTGTTGAAGCTAGGGAACCTCCACTGCAGATTTAGTGTCTAGCAAAGCCTCTAGAATAGGTAGAGGAGAACTTGAGGGTGTGGTTGGTGAAGCTTGAGTTTTTCAGGTTGGTTGGCGTAATAAGCTTTGAAATCATTATGTTGCAAGAGTTTGGATTTGACCCAGGTCAGTGGGGACTGTTGGTACATTTGTTTTTGTCATAAGCAGAGGTCATGAAGAATTAGAGTTGGGGGAAAACCAATGTCTGAGTGTAGAGTGATATAACTTGAACTAGGGTGCTGGCAACAGGAGCTGAAAGGGAGCAGCATTATGCAAGAGATTATGAAAGAATAAACATACAGCTTGACAATTATGGGGTGAGGGTGGAGCCAAGGGAAAAGTGAGAGTCTAAAATCAATCCTGGGTGACTGAGATAATAGAAAAGTCAGGAGTAGGTTTGCAGGACAGATGAGTTCTTAGTCTATTTGTTAGTTAGATGGAATGATTACAGAAATCACAAAAATGTAGTTAGGTTAACTTGGATTTCAACCAGTATTGACTATGTGAAATAGGTGAACTAGATGCTCTAGATATGTTTAAAAAATGCAGAACCTTCTAAATTTATGGTTTAATTAAGCTCTCACAATCAAACACAAATGTTCCTTATGAAAAAAATGAACCTGTAAGTTATATACATATGGTATGTAAGAATCAGTTGTATTGGATGTTATTTGAATTGAGTGGTCACATACTGAACCATGGAAATCGGTTTGTTTTAACAGGATTTTCAGTTTTCTCTGCCATCTCGTGGAATGGAATTTGACCTCACTCATTACAGTGGCTCTCACCCATTTGCCCTCCAAATCTCCTTTAGGGTCAACAAACCTTGATGGACTTTTTTGGAGCTTGTTGCTTTTCTAGCTCTAATCACTTTTCTATCTGGTCGAAGGAGTGGTTTCTACTTACCACCTCCCATTTATTCTACATCCATTTCTCTTTGACCCTTGAGTTAAATTTCTGTGCCACTCACCTGAAAAATACCAGTATTTTTTTTTCTGTGTTTTTTTCTTCTTGACCTTTATACTATATTTGACACTATTGACTACTCCTGCCTTGAAACTCCTGTTTTATGTTTTGATCCAGTATTATTCTGCATCTTTTTCTTTTTTGAGACAATGCAGTGGCATGATTATAGCTCACTACAACCTCAAACTCCTGGGCTCAGGGGATCCTCCTGCCTCAGCCTCCCAAGAAGCTGAGACTGCAGACATGTGCCACCACACCCAGCTACTTTTTCCCATTTTTGGTAGAGATGGGTCTGGCCCTTGCTCAGTCTGATCTCCAACTCCTGGCCTCAAGCTTTCCTCCCACCTCAGCCTCCCAGAGTGCTAGGATTACAGGCGTGAGCCACCATGCTGGCCATTACTCAGGATTTTAAAAATATTTCCTGTATTTTGCTGATCCTGGGCCTATTTGCTCCTCTATTCAGTTCTCTCTCCTCCCTATTCTGTCTGTATTTCTATGGGGCTACGCCTTACAGGTTGTATTTCAAAGGCTCCAGCTTCAGCTGGCTTCTTGCTGAGTTGAAGATTGGAAGATCTGAGGAAGGCAGAAGCCAGGATAATTTCTCTCTCTGGCAGTGTCTGTCTTTTGTGGTTCCTGTTTCTGCCAGCTGACCCTGATGCTTACCCTTTGGCTTTGGTAACCTTGCATCTTTCCCTTGCATCTTTCCTTTGTCTTAACAGCCTAAGTGTGCTAGTGCCTTTCTGTTGCTAATTTCTATGTTGCCTAAGCATCCTCTGTTGTTCTCAGCTCTTTTGTCACCTGGTATTTCATTCTTTACATTCAGTGGTTTCTAATAGGATGATTTCTGTTTTCCTGGTTGAATCCTGATGGGTACACTCATTGTTTTTGCTCCTTTCCTGTTTCCTTTCACTCTGCATTCTCCAACCTTAGCCTGTTGGTGTTTCTTTTTGTAAAGGCCCAAGGAATGGTCAGAATGTTATGCTAAACAAATAGTGATCTTGGTGGGATGTGGTAGTAAATAGGGAGAGAAATGGATAGATTCAATAGATGGTAAGGGGGAGGAATCTATTGAACTTAATGACTGGCTGTGAGAGGCTGCGAGACAAGAAATGAAGTGTTAATATAATATAATTTCTGCGGCCCAGCCTTTGGCATGTAGGATAGGAGAGGTTTTCACTGAGGAATAGATTTGAGGGTGGAAGGAAAGTGATGAGTTGAGTTTTGGACTTGTGTTTGGAGTTGTCTGGTTAGGTGGAAGGGTCTAGCACACAGGGGAATGACTGGATGAAATACAGATGTGGGTCTCATTGGCCATAGATGGCAGTGGAATCCATAGGAATTGATGAGCTCACATAAAGTGGGCACATAGAGGGAAAAGAGAGGAGGGCATAGTGTGGGGTCTTTGAGGGACACAGTATTTCAGGCACAGGTAGAACAAGCAGGAACCTGTGAAGATGAGTGGAAAGGACAGTGACTTAGAAGAAAACAAGGGGAATGTAGTGTCACTTGAATGCCAAGGGAGGTTAGATTTTCCCAGGGCTGCAGAGTTCCATTAATTGGGCGGCTTAAAGCAATGGAAATGTATTGTCTTCCAGTTCTAGAGGCTGGAAGTCCAAAATCATAGTGCCAGCAGGGCTGTGCTCCCCCTGACTAGTTAAGTGAATCCCCCCTTGCCGCCTCCTAGCTTCTGGTGGGTGTGGGCAGTCTTTGGAGTTCCTTGATTTGTATCAGAGCCTCATTGCTCCAATCCTCCATCTACACATGGCATTGACCCTGTGTCTTCCCTTCATCTTTCTTCTGTGTGTGTCTGTTTCTGTGCCCAAATTTTCCCTTTTTATAAAGATACCAGTCATATTGGATTGTTGCCCACCTAATGACTGAACTTTAACTTGATAACCTCGGTGAAGACCACATTTCCAAATAAGGTTACATACTGGGGGTACGTACTAGAGGTTAGCACTTTTTTTGGGGGGAGACACATTGAACCCAAAACAGAAAGTTGATTTTTTTTTTTTTTGAGACTGGGTCTTGCTTTCTCTGTTAATTAGGCTGGAGTGCAATGGTATCATCATAGTTCACTGTAATTTCAAACTCCTGGGATCAAGCAATCCTCCCACCTCAGCCTCCCCAATAGTACAAGACATGCACCACCACGCCTGGCCACTTTTTAAGTTTTTTGTAGAGAAGGGGCCTCTCTGTGTTGCTCAGGCTGGTCTTGAACTCCTGGGCTCAAGTGATCCTTGCCTTGGCCTCTCAAAGTGCTTGGATTACAGGTGTGCACCACTGTGTCCAGCCAGAAGGTTGTTATCAACGTCAACCATTTGTTAACACTGTCAAAATTTAACATACCAGAGTGGTTATGTAAGATTTTAACAAAGGCATTATATAAATGAAATACATAAAATGAACATATACCTAAAACAAAAAGTATGGATTGAAATTTGCATAACTATTTCATACTTGGAAACATTTATAAAGACATGAAGAAAT
>VBSM01001265.1:65017675-65031519 GCA_008086735.1 Cheirogaleus medius
CCTTCATTTTTGGTGAAAACAATAGCCAGCTAAAAAATCATTTTTATGATGGCTGGCTTTCTGACAATCATTTGGAATGAGTTAGCTGCACACAGTAAGTGTATGTGTAGTTTGGTATGCTTGTACCATAGAGCAGATGTTAAGAAGTTGAGATCAAGCAGGAGAGGTAGGTAGGATCAGTTCCATAGAGCACCTTGTGTGATAAAAACCGAACTGGTGGGTCAGAAGCAATCAACAATGCTTTGATGTATTCTGGTCTGTACACTATTTGTAAAAATTTCAACAAGGTAACAGTTAGCTGTAGCTGAGCAACAAGGGCTGTGTAAGTGTAGTAGTGAGTCAAAGAAGTCACATTGAAGTATCCTGAATAATAAAAGGCAGGTGAAAAAAAGTAATTAAGTATAATTTCATTGTTCTTTTAATAAATCTTGTCAAAGGGTGATGCAGAGCATTAGACAGAACGTGAGGTGAGGGTCCAGGAAAGTGTTTTGTGTGTGTGTGTGTTTAAGTGTAAAAAAACTAATTATTTGAACATTAAGGGGAGAAAATTTATTTCTCTCTTATGCTTAGCAATTGGCACAGTGTTTGGAACATATTAGGCAAAGATTTGCTAAAAAACATGATAAGGAAAAGGGACCAACAAGAGAGAGACTGAAGATGGGGAGGGGTTACTAATAGGAGAACAATCATGAGCAAATAATAAAATTGTTGATATAAGATATATATGAGATATATAAGATATGTAATGATCAACAAAAGAGCAGTGAGCATGGGGAGGCTTTTTTGTACTGTATACTCTTGTACAACTTGAAATTTAGTAAGCGAACATTTATTTCAACTGTTAGACTAGATTTGGTGTGAATGCATTAGGAAGATTTACAACAGTAAATAAGATAAATTACAAGGAAGACTATATGGGAAGCCAAGACAAAAGTCAGAAATAAGTAATGGGAGGCATACTGCCAGGATTAGTGGCAGTGAAAATGGAATGTGAATGACAATGAAGATTTTTTAGGATAAGAAAACAATGACTCTGGAATTTTTAATCCATTAAAAGAAAAGTAGTAAGTCAAGCAGAGCAGCTGGTTTGTGGAGAAAGAACACTCACAAATTGGTGTGAATTATTCCAATTAGAATATCATATTGCTTTCTTAACACTTTCTTAACTGGGGCTCAATTTTTCCCCAGTGCAAATACTGGCAATATCTAGGGAAATTTTTCCTTGTCACATTGGGCAGGGGGTAAGTAGAGGTGTGTCTTACTGGTATCTACTGGATAGAGGCCAAGGATGCTGCTAAACATCCCACAATATTTAAGCACCTAATACTCCCCATAATAAAGAATTATGAAGCCTAAAATGTCAATAGTACTGATGCTGAGAAACCATGTGACTAAGGTTACTGAAACTCAACTGGATTACTAAACTCCCAAAACTCAAAATTCTTAAGCAAATATGCACGGAGGAAAGAGTAAAGTATGTCAATATATGCTGTGAGAGTCTACGTTTGATTGGTTTACAATAAGCCTAATAAATATAACAATTACAAGATACAGATGCTGGTTAACTGCTGATACTCAATTCTGAAAAAGCGGGCAAAAGATTAACCAAACATTAATGAAACATTAGTTTAAACTTAAGTCATTAGTTTCTTCGCAAATGGATGGTGGAACTATTTCCCTTTAATGTTTCCTGCAAAATGTGCTTATCAAGAACCCTGCACAAACACCACTGTAGCACTGGGCATTTAAAAGAGGCACAAGACAAATGGATTTTCCAAACAATAAAGTAATGGCAGTAATGGATGCGGATACTATAGGTTTCATCACAGATGTTTACCATTTACTTTTATGGATGTCGCATATGATGTCTGTAAGTCAATGGCTCGGGTTTAGAGCTTTACGTAGCTTTTGTTCCCAGCAGTACAATCTTCTTTATTCTTCTCGGGGACAAACAACAACAAAACCCGTCTCCCACACTGACAATACACCCTGACAGACAAGTGGCCCACGAACTAACCCTCTTCAAGTAGAGGAAAAACTAACTAGGGCTAGAAAGTGTTCAAATGAAAGGCATTTCTCCTCTAAATGTTTTTGCTAATCAAACGAATAGGAATTGCTGTTTTAAAATATGCAATTGGCATTTCAAACCTCTACACTGGAGGAAGTATTGCGAGGAGGATGGAGAAGGAAGATCACCCCCACCAGTCCCAAATTCGTAGTTCTAAAGGCAGGTTATGAGAAGGACGTCAGGAAGGTCTTTCTACAAAGCTGAGTGGCTGGGGAAGTCCTAATTTGTCCTTTTTTGATCCCAGCACTGACAAGAGAAAGTGCGCACAAGGCTGAAGAACACGCACTCCGTCCGTCATGTAGACAACTCTCCTTCAGGGGTCCCAATTAAGTACGCAGGCCTGACTTGCCCTCTGAATCCGGGCCCCAGGTGTTCCATCCGGAGCTTCTCTTTGGCCCTCCCCTCGCCACGCAGCCTCCGAGGAGAGGAGAATCCACATACAAAGAGGCTTACACTACCCAGAGCCTCCAAGAGACGAAGAATTACCGCCAGTCTGAACTTGGAAGCGGGGAGGCAAACCCCTAAAGCTTCCCTACCTAGGGGAAACCTTTGGCTCCAAAGGTCCTTCCGTTCTGTTTAGCCTGATCCAGTAACCCTCCCTCCGTGTCCGCACTCACCCAACACCAGCCGGGCTACGTCCGAGGGTAACAACATGATCGAAACCGCAGAAGGAACCACAATAAGAAACGAGACTCAGGTAAAAGCCAACACAGCGACAGCTCCTGAGCCGCATCTCCCGGTTCCAGTGGCGGCACTGAACCCGCGGCAATTTGTCCCGCCTCTTTCGCTCCACGCCAACCAATCGCTTCTGCGGGAGAAAGAAAGGCGCCGAAATGAAACCCGCCTCCGCTCCCCTCGAAACTGTCGTCATTTCCGTCCTCAGCGTCGGAGAGGTGGGGCTGAGGAGGGTGAGGAGGCGGGGAGCAAGCTCTGGAGCCGGAGAGCCACCCTCAAAAGCAAGGTCGCTCGCCATTGGTGGGCAAGGCGCAGGCGCGCTTCCTCAGATGAGCCGAATGTTTTGGGCGAGCGAGTGTTTTGAGCCGAGGAGTGCGAATGATAGTGGGCGCGCATGGGCAGACTGCTTCGCAGCTGCTGTGCCTTACTTCTTCCTCCCAAGGCCGACGCCAAGCCGTGACGCTTGGTTTGAACCGGAAGCGGGAATAGGTGCGTGACTGACGGGGTTTTGAAGGTGCGCGACTGACAGGACTCCGGCCGTCGGAGAAGGCGAGAGGAACCCACTTTTGCCGTCCAAGTGCAACGGTAGGGGAGCGGAACCCTCACAGTGGCTTCTGCTTTGGACAGTTCAGTCGTGCGCGACCCAGTCTGTCCTTGTCCCCAGATGCCCAATCTTACGCACTCCTCCAGAGCGGCCCTTGACTCCTCTCTCTTCACTCCCTCTTTTCCCGGCCGCCGGTCCTCTTCGCCCTCTCCTGCCCTCTCTCCAAGTCCGTAGCGGACTTAGCCAATGACTTCCGTCTTGTAAATGCCCCGAATTGAACCTTCACTCCCACGCGTTCCTTTCTCCTGTCACCTTAGGGTTCAGATTTATCTGGGCGACTTGACTAGTCATCTTTTGATCTGTCTCTCCTAATTAGTACTTTTAATCAGCGAGCATTTATTGAGATTTAAACTACAGCCTCATGGTTAAGAGTATGGCCTCTGGCATCACAGGGTTCGAATTCTGATTGTTAGCTGTGTGGTCTCTGTGTGTGTCTTTGTGAAGATAAGTAAGATTATCTTTACCTCTGGTGAGCACTCATGAGCGTTAGTTGCTGTTTTTACCAGGTATGGATAAGTAGAAAGACAACTACAGTTCAGGGGATAATGTGATAGAAAAGTACCGTGATAGTAGAGGAATGACGGAGTTTCTCTGAAAACTTAGCCTGGGAATATCAATTGTTTGCGGCGAGGTCCCACAGTGTCTAAATTGCCCTGGAGGATGGTATTAATAGAAACCTTCCAGACAGAAGGAAAAATGAGTGTAGAGTCACAAAGTGTAGAAGGTTCCAGAAGCTCAAGAGTGAGGTGTGGCATTGAATGAAATATATTTGGGGGTTCTCCCAACATACTGGGCATTTTCAGTGTGTTGAAGTTGTAGGAAAGGATTCCAAGGAGACAAGGATGTTCTTGAGGTGTGGGTGGAAGAACCACCATCAAAAGAGACTTATGAAACAGTCATAAAGGAAGGGCATATGATAAATGCTAACACTTATTGCACACTTGCTGCCAACAGTTTTAGGCACTGTTTTAAACGTGTATGAATCCTTTCAGCAACTGTTTGAGGTAGGTACTAGTATTGTTTTTCATTTTGTCATTGGGAAACTGAGGTTTGGAGAGATTAAGTAATTTGCTCTACATTATATAGCTTGTAAGTGGGTGGACCAGGATTTGAACCAATACAGAGCCCACACTCTTTTTTGTTTTTTTAATTCTTTAAACACCAAAAACTTGCAGCAGAGTACACACTCTTAACCACTAGAAAAGAATGGCATGCTAAGGGTAGAGTTATTTTTAGGAAGTTGGGAAGTAAGCATCGTCAAATTCTGCAAAAGGATCAACTTGATTGAGATTTAAAAGGGGACATTGGATTTGCCAATTCAGAGGCTGTTAGGAAATCTGTATCGTTTCAGTTGAATGTTGGGAGTGGAACCTAGATAGTCTGGATTATACAAATGGAATTCATCTTTATCTAATGACACTCTTACCCCAGTTGACTATAGTTCCTTTGGCCTTCTTTCAGTTCCTCCAACATACCACGCTTTTCTCCATTTTAGGACCCTTTTGTTGTGCTAGTCTTCTTCCCTGAAATGTTGGTCCTCTAGTTCTTTCTATGATTGGCACTAGTTCATTCAGATCTTGGCTTTATTATAACCTCCTCTGAGATATGTTCCCTGACAATTTATCTAAAATGATCCTTTTTACTGTTATTTTCTATTATTGTATTTTTGTTCTCTTTGAGACATATATCACAATTTGGAATTATGCATTGATTTGTCAGTTTACTTGTTTATTGTCACCCTCTTCCCCTAGATTTGACTCCATAAAGGTAGGATTTGTGTCTATTTAGTTCATTATTTATCTAGCTATCACTGACATAATACCTCAAACACAGTAGGTGCGTGGTAAATATTGTTTGCATGTATCAGTGATTGAACATCTTCTGTTTATGTGGATAATACTGAACTGTTTTGTTTTCTTCAGAGTAGTCTTTAAGAAACTGTAGGGGAAAAAACAAATTAATAAAAGTCACAGCTTGAAAAAAAGGTCAAATTTAGGGCTGCCTCTTCCTGGATGTGTCACATGTTCAGTAAGTTGTGATTACAGGCATGGGCCACTAAGCCTGGCTTAATTTCCTTTTAAAGCAGGAACATGACTTTCCTCCTATTGTTATGTATTAAATGAGAACCTTAATGCCAGTCAAGATGAAAGTGCTAGGCAAAGATAAATAATTTAAGGTTTTGGCTAAACAAAATGACAAGTCACTACATACAAGCAAGGGTGCTTCTAAATAGTTCATTGTCAATGTTAAATGCTTCCTTATTCTTTGCCTAGCTGGTTTCTATTTATCTTTCATATGTCAATTTAAATGTCATGTTTCTTAGGTGTTAGAGCAATAAAGTAAGTTAGACTTTTCTTTTTTCTTTTCTGCTACTGCAAACAAAGCACACATTTGTGTGTTTTCGAGCATTGTTTTGATGTATTTTAAGAAAATCTCATTTTAAATATGAAAATGTTAAGAAAAATCACATGCCTTTGATCACAGTGTGCCCCTTGGTTGTATAGTTAGATCTAACTATTAATACCATGGTCTAAAATAATTTTATATATATATATATATTTATAGGTAATGATGTGTATCCTGAAATTCTGAACCATGAGTCTAGCACTTAATGATCTGCTTGTTTGCTGCCGTCAGCTAGAACATGATAGAGCTACAGAACGAAAGGTAAATTACTTAAATTTAATCTTTCCTTGAATCAAGTGTGTGATTGTTAACTCATTATTGTTTATTTTGCATTTTCAGAAAGAAATTGAGAAATTTAAGCACCTGATTCGAGATCCTGAAACAGTTAAACATTTAGATCAGCATTCAGATTCCAAACAAGGAAAATATTTAAATTGGGATGCTGTTTTTAGGTATTCTAATTTATTTTAACTGTCTTTATTTTTATTTTTGTGTGTAAGTCTTATTTATCTTTGCTCCCTGTATATTGTTATGCCTTGCATATGAAGTTGGCAAAACATAATTTTTGAAGGATATTTATATAGAGAGCTTAAAATTTTAATCATTTGTTTAATAAAATGTCTGAGACACATTTCAGTCAAGATTGAGAGAGAATTCCTTTCATATCAATTAGTTCATAAGACTTTATTTCAAATTAGAGAAAAAGACTAAGTTATAATCAATGTCTAATTATTCCTTTAACACCTTTAAATGTTGCTCTTATTATAAGTAATTTCCATGTGTCAAATTGCAATAAAACAAATAAAAGAAAGATGAGAATATGTCCATATGAATTTGGTTAAAAAACAAAAAACCTCAAGCAATGAAAAAAAGATTGTTAGACAGGAGTGGCAAACAAGGTTGATGAATTTTTGCATTAAGACATAATTTTCAACTATCAAGTCCATTTATAAATAGAAATAGGTTGTAAGGCTTAGGAAAGATGAATAAAATATTTTTAATTATTGTAGAATACTGAGAGTATTAAATAAACTTGAAACATTTGTAGTCAAGAGGAAGTATGAGTGTTTAGTTGTCCTTGAGTGTTGAGAACAGATAATCTATTTTATTTTTTAGCTCCTATTTGGTACTAGCTTGTTATAGATTTGAATGTATAAAAGATAAAAAAAAATGCATGTTCCTTTTCTCTGGTTACTTAGTTTATAGTTTATTTTATTTTATTTATTTATTTTTGAGACAGAGTCTCACTCTGTTCCCTGGGCTAGAGTGCCGTGGCGTCAGCCTAGCTCACAGCAACCTCAGACTCCTGGGCTCAAGTGATCCTTATGCCTCAGCCTCCCGAGTAGCTGGGACTACAGGCATGCGCCACCATGCCCGGCTAATTTTTTCTATATATTTTTAGTTGGCCGATTAATTTCTTTCTGTTTTTAGTAGAGATGGGGTCTCACTCTTGCTCAGGCTGGTTTCGAACTCCTGACCTTGAGTGATCCGCCCACCTCGGCCTCCCAGAGTGCTAGGATTACAGGCGTGAGCCACTGCGCCCGGCCTTATAGTTTATTTTGGATACCACAAGTACAGTTATTACCTGAAGATGAATACTATTTTGTATTATTTTTACTTATTTATTTACTTTAAGTTGCTGTTTTAATGAATACTATTTTGTATAAGCTGATCAGATAGGCCAAATATATATATGCACCTGGCATACTCCTGGCTAATCATGAATATCTTCTAGGCAGGATTCATTACCTGCCTAGAAACATTACCAGCTGCCTCGGAAAGAGGTTGGTGATATACAGAATAACAGAAAGAGTTTAAAGAGGATTGAGAGCCCTTACTAGCATTCTTAGCTTTTAATGATAAAATGAGAAAGCAGGCAGTAAAGCAGTAGAAAATCATAGAAGATTAAAAGCTCTGCAGACCAGACTTTAAATTGTAGGAGTTACGCTTTGAAAGAGACATTTAATTATTTTATTTAGCCAGTATATTGATCAAAGCAATGTGGCTTAAAAGATGCTCTTTGTGATGGCATGACGGACTTTTTGAAATTATTTTAATAATTTAAACATTTAATGAGTTTCTGAAATTGCATTTTCTTTTCTTGAAGATTTTTACAGAAATATATTCAGAAAGAAACAGAATGTCTGAGAACAGCAAAACCAAATGTATCAGCCTCAACACAAGCCTCCAGGCAGAAAAAGATGCAAGAAATCAGTAGTTTGGTCAAATACTTCATCAAATGTGCTAATAAAAGTAAGTGATACTTTATATTATAAATATATGGCTTAATAGGTTACTGTTGCAAAGGTTGGTCTGAATATGGTAAGATAAAAGTTGAATGCTAACATTAATTTCTGGTATATATAACAATTTTTTTTTTAAATGGCAGAGTATCATCTCAAAATATATAACAATTTTTAATACTACAAGTTCAAATATTTGGGGGAATTTAGGCAAGCATAGAGTGATCAAATCTCAAGATTGAAGGAATTAAAAATTATTATTTTAATTACCCAGTCTTGGATCCCCTATATACATTCCTAGCACTTAGGTAGAAGTAGTCTTAATGATTAAACATACCTGTGAGGCTTTCTTTTCCATCTTCGCATAGCATTAAGAGTATTAAAAACCTGTCTTCTTTTGTTACTGCTTCTGCCTTCTGAGATGATATAAAAAGATCCTAATCATTTTTTCAATGTGACATCCTTTGAGTTATTTGAAGGTAGCCACTCAATTTCCTCTGAGTCCTCTTTTCTAAAATAAATAGAGCTACTTCTTTCAGCTCATATAACCTATGTTTTATGCCACTCTCCTTTGAATATTCTTCAGTTTGATTATATCTCTCAATTGGTGGGGCTCCATCTTTTAGGTGTATTCTGGTTGATACAGAGTGGAGCAGGACTTGCATATCTTTTATTCTATACTTTTACTAATTCATTGTAAAATGATATTAGCTTGCTTGACTGTCAAAATCCACACTCTTAATTAACATTGTGCTTACTATGATTGAAGGGAGAAAAACAACAGATCCTTTTTTTTTTGCTCCTAATAAGCCAAATATCTCCCATCTTTAACTTGTACAGTTGATATTTTGAAGAGCTGATATTTTTGACCAAAATACAGGATCTTAGTAAGCCTTTGTAAGGAAATGGGCTTTATATAGTATTGAAAAGCTAGAAGCAGAAATGTTTGTTTAGGGATTCCTGGGCTCAGACTCTGTACCAGTGGTCCCCAACCTTTTTGGCACCAGGGACTGTTTTCTTGGAAGATAATGTTTCCATGGACGGGGGGTGGGGTGGGGTAGGGGATGATTTTGGGATGATTCAAACACATTACATTTATTGTGACCTTTATTTCTGTTATTATTACATTGTAATATATAATGAAATAATTATCTCACCATAGGTTGGGGACCTCTTCACAGATAAGAATGTGGCTTTGTGATACCAACTTTATTTTAAGAATCAGGAAAGCCCGAATGTTGGTAAACATTTAGTAGAAGCATGCAGGTTATTAGTGAATGATGTTTCAGAATGGTGATGTGAGACTTGAGTCTAAAGAACAATGGTTTAGCAAATTTTCCGCCTCCTCTGAGATGCCAGTTTGTGTTGATAGCTGCAAGCGCATGTCAGAGACTCCAGCAGAAACAAAGGAAAGCTACACTGAAATATCCTGTGCCTGCTTTTGCTCTGTGTGGTAGCCTTGTATCCAGTAAAATATTGTTGGCTAATGACATTAGAATCTTAATATGTACTTGATGAGTGAGTGAGAAATACAACATGCTAGTTTTGTAGCCCATCAGAAAAGCTTGCAGCTTGTATAGTAATTTTGCCTTGCAGTGAAAAAACCTTTCAATTGCAAAATTAACAATAGAGATTACATTTGAAAATGTGTCTGTATGTTGGCTTACAAGAAAGAGTAGGTGAAATTATCAATGAAAGATCATTTAAATAGTTGAAAAGTGGTGTTTTTATTTAAGGCTGCCTTTTCTTTCAAGTTTGACTTTGTAACTTAAACCTCTTTAATCTCATGGCGAGTTACTATTACCTCATCTCACTTCTTCACTTGTTTTTTTCAAAAGATTGGAGGGTTGATGGGAATTTACATGCACGTCCAGACTTTGCCAGACTTGCTTAGCATTGGTATCCAAGGTATGAAAGAAACAGATTAGGAAAAAAAGAGGTGAAAAGTAGATGCTGGGAAGGCACAAGTAAGAAAATATTGTTCATTCCTTTATATTAGCATTTGTCTGCTTTTGCACAGAGCACAGACAGAGCCTAGAGAATGTAAAACCTAGTTGTGAAAAATGTTAAGTTCCATTAAGTCTCTTCAGGCAACTTGGCTGTTCTTTTAAGACAAATTTTTTAGAAAGAAAAATGTCAGCATAATTCTTGAAACACTTCTCAGATTTGGCAGAGGAAAGAAATATATTGGGAAAAAAGACATAGGAAAATATGATTTTTGTCCTACTATTAATTTATGTAGTTACTCAACAAATTTTTATTGAACATTTACTATCTGGGCAGTCACTGGGCTTTCTGTGAGGATATAGAGATTAATTCCTTTCCTTAAGGATCTAATAATACAATGGACATTATAGAGAAAATGTTACAAGGACTGTAAGAGAGAGATGTACAGGGTGTTATAGAAGAAGATCATGTTTGTGTATTGTTGTTATTTGTATATAGTTGTATATTTAATCACTGGCCAGATGCCTAAAATTATGAAATAAGCCTGGGGTAAAAAATGATTCAAATGATTCTGTAGTTATATCAGTGTATATTTATTTACTATTGTTTGATACTTCTGAGTATGATAACTAGTCTCATCATAAGAAAATCCTAATCTATAATATATTGTGATTTACATAATGAATTGTGCTCTGCTCGTAGCTTATGAGTATGTTACAAAAAAAACCCAATAAGTATGTTACATTCAATTTGAAGATTAAGTCAATACTGAAATGTGATAACATTTCAGCTGTGATATTAATTTGATTTGCAAAAATAATTATTAAATTATTTTTAAATGTAATTTTGTTGCCTTCAAAATATATGTGTATCAATGCTAAATATTTATAATCGCAAATAAAAAATATACTGTTAAAATTACAGCCTTACATACTTGTATGCCATAGTGTTATTACAGGACTTGGAAGTAATTTTGCTTTTCAGGATAAATATTCTCCTGTAATGTTATGTTATTCTAGTAATTCATTCTTCATAGAGATTGCCAAGAAACTTTGGATCTTTTTTGGTGTAGTGCCAGAAATTGTGATTTATTAGGATATGACTTTTTAACCACTTCGGTACCAGCGTCGACTATAGTCGATAGCCACAGATGAACGCGCACAGCCGAGCGTCTACTGTAGCCGACAGCCGTGATGTGAAGGCACACGACCGAGTGTCAACTTTAGTTGACAGCCAAAAGCTTTTAATTTTACAGCTTTCATCTCTGCAGTTGCAGTGTGTACGTTCAGCTAATAAGTTACTACGAAAATTGTGAACATTTAAAAATAACGTAATAAAAACATATATGTATATGTTACCTATTCTGATTTACATTACAAGTAAAGCTGCCTGTAAAGTAAAACAAGCTTTCAGTGCTTTAAGGCTTTCCTCATCACACAAGAGCAAAACGGACTTGTTGTCAATGCACAGCACAAACTATCGTGCGGACTATGAGTGCTAGCTGTGGGCAAGGTTTTGCGGCCGGTGAGCGCCGTACGGAAGTGGTTAATGATTGTTTTTGCTGTATATTCCTATGGAGGTCAGCAAACTTTTTCTATAAAGGGGCCAAATAGTAAATAATTTTGACTTTATGTGTCATACAGTTGTCTATGTCTGAATTGCACAACTATGTTCTTTTAGCACAAAAGCAGCCATAGACAATAAGTAAATGAATGGACATGACTGAGTTCCAGTAAAACTTTATTTACAGAAATAGGCAACTAGCTGAATTTTGTTTTGGGGCCATAGTTTGCCAATCTCTGCTCTGTGAGAATAAGGATAGTTAATAGTTACTTCCCAAATGGAATTATTTAAATAGTTGCTATTCCAAGTGTCCTTAATTTATTTTTGTTAAAATTCATATGTCCTTAGGCTGGGCACGGTGGCTCATGCCTGTAATCCTAGCACTCTGGGAGGTCGAGAGTACTCTGGGAGGTCGAGGCGGGTGGATCGCTTAAGGTCAGGAGTTCGAAACCAGCCTGAGCAAGAGTAAGACCCCATCTCTACTAAAAATAGAAAGCAATTAATTGGCCAACTAAAAATATATAGAAAAAATTAGCCGGGCATGGTGGCGCATGCCTGTAGTCCCAGCTACTCGGGAGACTGAGGCAGAAGGATCGCGTAAGCCCAGGAGTTTGAGGTTGCTGTCAGCTAGGCTGAGGCCATGGCACTCTAGCCCGGGCAACAGAGTGAGACTGTCTCAAAAAAAAAAAAAAAAAATTATGTCCTTATATGTTTGTTTGTTTACTTTATTTCTAAACAGGAGCACCTAGGCTAAAATGTCAAGAACTCTTGATTTTTATCATGGATACAGTGAAAGATTCATCTAATGGTGCCATTTATGGAGCTGATTATAGCAACATCCTGCTCAAAGACATTCTTTCTGTGAGAAAATACTGGTGTGAAATATCTCAGCAACAGTGGCTAGGTATGTTTTGATGGTTATTGTTTGTGAATTTTTCCTTGTGAGATGAAATTTCACCAAAAAAACCACTCGGAGTCTATCTGTATCCTCACAGTTTAACAGTACGTTAGTAAAATTATATGGTTACAAAATCCAACTCTTAATTTTCATTTGTTACATATGTATGTCTTGAATTAAGTCACTAATAACGTATTAGGTGCCTGCCATTGGAACTAAAATTACAGAGTGAAAGATGCCATCCCTGTCCTTGAGTTGACAGTGGCAGAAAAAAAACTAAACCAGAAATTGTAATACAATCTGATATAGATGTGTTTGGGTACAATAGGTATACAGAACAGTGAGTGACACCTAAACTCAAACATGATTAAAGTAGAAAGGAGAAAACCAAGAAGAGAAAAGTATTATCATTAAAGTGAAAGCAAGAGAGTTTCAGGTTTGAAGGGGCTTGGTGAACATTTTAAGTACTGTAGAAAGGATAAGACACAATAGTGTCCATTAGATTAGGCAATTAGCAGGTTACTGGTAAGGTAATGGAAATAAAATATATTAGAATAGAATGGATTAGAGTAGAATATATAAGACCCAGTTATTTAAAATGGGTGCTAGGGAGGAATCTGGTGGTGTTGCCAGTTTGTAGGTGAGAGGTACTGAGAGACCACAAAGGAAGGAAGGAAGTTACGGTCAGGGACTGAAATATTTCAGTTTATTGATTTCAAAGGTGGAGCAATTCTAGGTCTGAGAATGGATCAAAGTAGGATTTGGTATAAACATGGTGACTTTAAGCCAGATTTCAGAGTCTTTTATAATGCACCAGCTCTAAAAATTAAAAAACTCCTGTTTTTCATTGAAAAGTGTTTAGGCTAAATTTTGCTAACTAAATTAAAAGACATTTGTATATATTCTTTGTAGCCAGTTTATCATTTCAGAATGAGATATATATATGTAAACCATAAAACCACAAACTAAATACTACCCTCACTCCTATATTATACTCTACTGTTTCTACATGAATAGCAGCCTTCTCAGCTATTACGCTAATTTCTTAGGAGTCATTTGGAGCCTTTGATCTTGCTCTGAACACAAGGCAGGCAGTGTCTGAAATAGGGCCCTCAATAAACCTAGTGGTAGGCTTCAGAGAATAGGCCAGTGATAGCTAGGATACTCAGCCAGATCTCTCCCTAGTATGGCTAGTCATATTTAGAATATGTGGACATTTTAGATTATCACTTATAACCATGGCTATCACTGAAACAAAGATACTCCTTCCCTTAGTAACCTAGATTCTATCATCTAGCATGTTCTCTGAAATACTCTTTTTATTTTTAAACAAACTACTGTTGCTTCTTTTTTGTTTGTTTTGTTTTGTTTTTTTGAGACAGAGTTTCTTTGTTGCCCTGGCTAGAGTGCTGTGGCGTCAGCTTAGCTCACAGCAACCTC
>VBSM01001265.1:65054857-65066334 GCA_008086735.1 Cheirogaleus medius
CAGCACACACAGGATGGCCAGGACCTGACAGGGGGAGCCCACCTTGTTGGTGGGACTGCCCACACCTTTCCAGTCATCTCCGGGATAGTAGCTGTCATGATGGGGCAGATGAGAAAGGCTGCTCATCTTCTTTACCACTCCGCCACAAAGTGCATGGGTTGTGCAGATACGCTGCGTAGCCACGCCCATCACTAGGTCTTATTTTCGGGGTAGGGCTTATATTGCGCAAATGCTTAGAAATCCTGCTAGGGCTTATTTTATGGATAGGTCTTATTTTCGGGGAAACACGGTACTTTAATGTTGTTTAAGCACAATCAAAGACATGTACTATACTTATTATTACTCTAAGAAAAGATAATGTTTTTGAAGCAACTTCTATGTTGGCCCTAATAGTAAATGATTTATCTACATTTCATTCAAGAAAGAGAAAACATTATTTGCCAAGAATAATTGTTTTATTTCTTTGTTGCTTGGTTCTTTGTTTGATTTAATTATAGAAGAATCCAAATAAGATTGCTTCTGGCTTTTTCCTGCGTTTGTTAACATCAAAGCTGATGAATGACATTGCAGATATTTGTAAAAGTTTAGTAAGTATGGTTCCTGTTTTACTACCATATTTCATTGATTCTAATATGCATAATTTTTTCTTATTAAAATATCTTTTAAATAGGGTTGTATCTCAATGATATATATATATATAGCCTTTTATATTTTTATAAATGTGGAAATTAAACAATTATTTTATTTGGGGGGAAATATTTGATTACATCTTAATATCAATGCTTACATAGTACCTGCCTTTAGTTTCTCAATAAGTAATAGACTAAAAGATTTGGAACTAATCATCCAGGTTCATACCTATTTCTATGCAACATTGTACCAAAATTCAAAATAATTTTATTCTTTAAAAAAGACCAAAAGCCTTGCCAGACAAGCAGCGTATTCTTATTTTAGTATTTATTTTTCTTCTTCTATACAAATGGGCTTATGCCACACACACACTATTGTCTGGAACAGTGCCTGGCACACATAGTAGATACTGTTGAGTGAAAAAATATTCTGTAACGTGACTATTTTCATTTTATGACACATCTTTGTCATTTTTCCATGTTGCTATGCATATTTTATAAGCTATCTACTGCTGTACCCTATTTAATTATTTATTTATGAATGAATGAATGAATGACAAGGTCTCTCTTTGTCACCCAAGCTGGAGTGCAGTGGTGCGATCATAGCTCACTGCAGCCCTATCCTCCTGCCTTAGCCTTCTGAGTAGCTAGGGCTATAGGCATGTGCCACTGCACCCAGCTAATGTTTTTACTTTTTGTAGAAATAAGGTTGAACTATGTTGCCCAGACAGGTCTTGAACTCCTGACTTCAAGTGATCCTCCCTCCTTGGCCTCCCAAAGTACTGGGATCATAGGGGTGAGCCACTGCATCTAGCCTTTTCCTTATTTATTTAGCACTGCATGCTATTCCACTATATGGGAATAGTATATGTACCTTTTTTTTTTTTTTTTTAGCATATCTGCTCTTAATTAACATTTTAAGTGGTTTCTAATTTTTTGGTTACAAAGAATTCTGCGGTAAAGATTGTTGTACTTTTATTTTGTCTACTTGTATGTGTGCGCATGATGGACGTAGGACAATTTCTAGCAATGGACTTGCTTGTTCAAAAGGAATTTGAATTTTACTTTTTTGATGGATATTGTCATTGTCCTCCAAAAGATTCATTCCAATTGAGACTTTTCCCCATTCCTTCATCAACTTTGCATATTATAAAACTTAATATAAGAAATTATTTTTTAAAGTTTGCATGTTATTCTGTTATGTAGACATATTACAGTTTATATATCCATTTTCCTATTGTAGGATATTTAGTAGAAATTATACTTGTAGTGCCATGGTCCCCAGTCTCCAGGCCACAGCCCAGTACTTGTCCATGGCCTGGTACCAGTCCATGGCCTGTTAGGAACTAGGCTGCATATCACCGCTTGAGCTCCACCTCTGTCCCCTCTCCCCATCTGTGGAACAATTGTCTTCCGTAAAACTGGTCCCTGGTGCCAAAAAGGTAGGGGAACACTCTTGGAGTGTTCATACTTACACCTGAATCTTGCATTGTTTGGTTAGGTGAATTTTGCTACAGTGTTCTTCTGAAAGAAACCAACTTGAACATCTTTGTTTCTCTTCGCTCTCCAAAGGCATCCTTTATCAAAAAGCCATTTGACCATGGAGAAGTAGAATCAATGGAAGATGATACTAATGGAAATCTAATGGAGGTGGAGGATCAGTCATCCATGAATCTATTTACTGATAACCCTGCTAGCAGTGTTAGTGATGCAAATGAACCTGGAGAGAGCCAAAGTACTATAGGTAAATACATATTTATTGCTTGAGATTTCTTTTACCTCTCTATGTTGGATTTAGCATTATAAAAGGCCTCATTTAGGATCATTTCCTTCCTGTACACTTTAAAATATTTCTGATGTTTAATTGAATTTATTAGTTTTTTATTTTATTTTTTATGGGAGTAATTTAAAATAATTATTAAAGAAATAAAACCATATGATAGGTTATTTGGAAAATAGCAGGAGAGTGAAAAAGCACCAATAATGCCATCACTTTCAACTTATTTTTCTTTCTTTATAGACCCTTTGAAAATTGTAATCAACATTTGTATATGTTATATAGCTTGTCTAACATTAATTATAAGCATTTTTTCCCTGTAACTGCTTGTCTTGATAATCATACTTTTTAATAACTTCACAATATTCTAGTCATGAATACCATAATTTACTTGACTATTTTTTATTGTCAGAAATTTAGATTCTTTTCTATTTCCCTTCATAAACATTACTGCAGTGATTGTTTATATAGTTTTTTCCATACTTTTTATTATCTCTTGATAACAGAATACTTGAATAGCATTTCATGAAGAGTTTTGAAGATTCTAGAGTGTAATTAATTTTGCTATAATTTTGTTATCCATATTATTTTTTTTTATAAAGGGGATTTTTTTTTTTTGGAAACGGGAGGATATTTGAGTTAATATTCAATATATATGGTTGTTGTGCCCCTCTCTTGGTATTAATGAGTGTTTTTTATTTTTAGGTGCCATGAATCCTTTAGCTGAAGAATATCTGTCAAAGCAAGACCTACTCTGTTTAGATATGCTCAAGTTCTTGTGTTTGTGTGTAACTACTGCTCAGACCAATACTGTATCATTTAGGGCAGCTGATATTCGGAGGAAATTGTTAATGTTAATTGATTCTAGCACACTAGACCCTACTAAATCTCTCCACCTACATATGGTGAGTTAAATGAAATGAAGAAACTCTTCAATTTTGTCTAATGTTGCTAACTAAATGTAATTGGTTGACATGTAAAAATCACATAGTACCTTTGAAGACTTGAAATGTCTTCCTTAAATAATGCATCTGGGACTAGTTGTAAAATATACTTTTTTTTAATGTGCTGTGAGAAAAATCTTAACATTCTGTTTCTCTCCACACACACATACCATTTTTTTATGAACTATTTTGAGATTAAATTGCACATGTAATGCCCGTTATACTTCAGTGTATATTTCCTAAAAATTAGGGATACACTTCTATATAGCCACAGTATAATCATCAAAATCAGAAAACTGACATTGTGTAATTGCATTTAATTGTAAAGTCTGTTCAATCTCCTTCAATCTGGAGCAGTTCTTTGCTTATCTATTATGACCTTCATATTTTTGAATAGTACAAGTCAATTGCTGTGTAGAATTCCTCACTTTGGGTTTTTCTGATGTTTCTTCATGATTAGATTTAGACTTTCATGAACATATTACAAAAGTAATCCTTTTCTGCCCTTACACTATGTATCTGTCTACTGGTAGATATCTTCAATTCCAAGCCAGTATCACAGGGTTTATTTGTTTTTTTCTCTCTTCAAATTTGTAGCTTTCTTTTCTGGCAGTAAAGAACCTGGGTTCCCACTGAACTTCAATTCATGTACTTATTTACTCAATTACCTTATATGTAACTAATCTCCTGACCATATGGGCCATCTCCTTAGCTCCAGCCCTGCTGAAATGGGGTAGAGCCCCTGGCCCAGCGAGTAGCTGCGTGAGTCTGAGGTTACACCCCTAGTTCCAGCAAATTGGCAAACATACCTTTTGAGTCCCTAATTAGAACCTCTGATTACAACAGATTGCAGGTTGAGTCTGTGGTAGAATCCCTGGTCGTGTTCCCCACCATGGTGAACATGCATGTTGATTTCCTAGAAACAGCAAACTAGTTTGTGCCCTGTTTGAGCCTCTGTTTTTGGCCCTGACAAGCACTCGAGTCAGGTCTATAGCCCTGACCAAGGAGAAGGGTTATATGCTTTTCTTGAAGCTTTGATGTTTAAAGTCACTTCAAAACACTCAGTAACCTCATACAAATTACTCTCATGTCAAATAATGGAAAGGATCATTTAATTTTCTTTTTTAATATCAGAAAAGGTATAAGAAATGTATTTTTATACATAGATGATAGGAAAAAAAATCTCCTATGATTTCTTACTATAGCAGGAAAATTATTTGGCAGCTCTCTGAAATGGGCCGCCTGTTTGTAACTGCCCATTATAACTGGTAGTTGCTGAACAGCACCCCCCTTTTTTAAATTTCTAAATATTAGAGGGTATAAGTGTTATTGTTACATGGATGAATTGTATAATGCTGAAGTCAGGGCTGTTAGTGTATCTGTCACCAGAATAGTGTACATTGTATCTGTTAGGTAAGTTTTTATACCTTACCCCATTGCCAACCCCCCCTTTTAGTTTACACCACTTTATGACCATGTGTACCCATCATTTAGCTCCTACTTATTAGTGAGAACATGTGGTGTTTGTTTTCCCATTCCTGATATACTTCACTTAGGATAATATTCTCCAGTTCCATCCAAGTTTCATCCAAGTCCCATCCAGTTCCATACAAGTTTCTGCAAATAACATCATTTCATTCCTTTTTATGGCTCAGTAGTACTCTTGCTACACACACACACACACACAAACACACACACAGAGCACATTTTCTTTATCCATTGATTGATGGGCACTTAGGTTGATTCCATATCTTTGCCTTTTTTTTTTTTTTTTTTTTTTTTAAGTTTTTAGACAGTCTTGCTCTGTTGCCAAGGCTGGAATGTAATGGCACGATCAAAGCTCACTGTAACTTCAATCTTCCCTCCTCACACTCCCAAGTAGCTGGGACTATAGACATGTGTCACCATGTTAGGCTAGTTGTTTTGTTTTGTTTTGTTTTTTTAAATATGTAATGATGAGGCATCGCTATGTTGCCCAAGCTGGTCTCAAAACTTCTGGCTTCAAGTGATCCTCCTGCCTTGGCCTCCCAAAAGCACTGGGATTATAGGCATGAGCCACTGTGCCTGGGCCCTCAAACAGCCCTTCCTATCCATAGTATCATAGGGAGCCTTATAAAGATGCCTTATGGAAAGATATGTGAGGGTATTTGACTTCTTCACTGCTAATGATTATCTTTGTTTTACAATTTCATTAATTCAATAGTTTTTAACCATTGGACTCTTATATGCAAGCATTATTTGGGGAGTGTGGGGACATACTATAGTTTCAGAATCTTGTTCAAGCTCTTGACCACATCAGTGATAATAATGATCATTTATTGAATGCCATAATAGCAACTAGACCTTTAGATTTGTTTTCTCTAATTCTCACAGTTATCTGGCTAAGTAAGTGTCATATCCCCATTTTACAGGCGAGAGTACAAAGGCTCCAGATGATATAAGGCAAGTTTTTTAACCACATAGGTTAAGGTTGTGGTCCTGGGATTTAAATTCAGCTCTGTTCGACTTCACAGCCTTTTGTTGCTACATACTCTCTTAAAAATTTACAGCTGTGTATATGAATTTATGATTATATATGTATACTTTTAAAAGTAAATGATCTATGAAAACTGATTATTTTTTCCTTCTACCATCTTAGTATCTAGTGCTTTTAAAGGAGCTTCCTGGAGAAGAGTATCCCTTGCCAATGGAAGATGTTGTTGAACTTCTGAAACCACTATCGTAAGAAATTAAAACCATATGTTATGTTCACTTTCAATTTGTAAAATAGGCTGGGCACGGTGGCACACACCTGTAATCCTAGCACTCTGGGAGGCCAAGATGGGAAGACTGCTTGAGCTCAGGAGTTTGAGACCAACCTGAGCAAGAGTGAGACCCCATCTCTACTGAAAATAGAAAAATTAGCCGGGCGTTGTTGCGTACACCTGTAGTCCCAGCTACTGGGGAGGCTGAGGCAAGAGGATCACTTGAGCCCAGGAGTTTGAGGTTGCAGTGACCTATAGTGATGTCACTGCACTCTATCCAGAGCAACAGAGTGATTATAAAATAACTGATTTGCTCCATTAAGCTTATAAAGTTAAACTTCTTCCACCACAGCAATGTGTGCTCCTTGTATCGTCGTGACCAAGATGTTTGTAAAACAATTTTAAACCATGCCCTTCATATAGTGGCAAACCTAGGTCAAGGGAGTATGGACTCTGAAAACACAAGAGATGCTCAAGGACAGTTTCTTACAGTGATTGGAGCATTTTGGCAAGTACTATCTATTTTGTGGAGTTCTTATTTTTCTTTTGCTATTTCTAGATGCAAATGAAAACCTTACACTTCTACATTAGTAATTTCTTCTCCTCCTATGTAAGTGTATACATCTTTTAACAGTAGTAGAATGTAATTTGTGTTTCCCTCAATTGCTTAAAGAACTACATTGCTTTTTGCTTATAGCATGGCTATCTAAACTGTTTAGTATATTTCCCTGCAAATTTTGAATCACTTAATGGCTTTAGATGTATAATGAATAAAGAAAGTACAACAAGCCTAAATAAACTGAATTTTTCCTGTTCCCAAAGTAAACAAATTGACCTTCTCATTATCTGGTTATGTCATGCATATTGTTACAGTCTAAATTGGCACCATGATACTTGTCGAGGAGTACATATCTAAATCAATATAGAATGTGGTTTTCAAATCTTTGCTATAACAACCAAAACTTTAAAAAAACTTCCTTTTTAAAGATAATTTATAAAATGGTCAAGTGAAGTATTATAACCCCTCAAAAGAGGCATAATCATGTAAGAAACAAATAATGTACCTTAAAATGAACTCCTTTCAAACTAATTTCTTTTAGCTTGAATTTTTAGGAAGGTGAATATATTGGCATATTTCACATAAAGAGAATTAAATTTACCACAGAAAGAAATTTTAGAAGCAACCTGTAATAACCTTAATATCCAGTGATTTTTCTGACTGAGGCTTTTATTGGAATGATTATTTGACATTGATAAACTTACTTGATTTCAGGCATCTAACAAAGGAAAGGAAATGCACATTCTCTGTAAGAATGGCGCTAGTAAATTGCCTTAAAACTTTGCTTGAGGTGAGTTATTTCATATTGTTAAGGTCTCTGTTGAAATTTTTAAAGCAGCCTTTGTTTGAACAAACATTAATAAGTGATTTTTCTCTTAATGTTTCATATTTAATCTTCATTGTTCTTTTCCCATAGTCTGATCCTTATTCAAAATGGGCTATTCTTAACGTAATGGGAAAAGACTTTCCCGTAAATGAAGTATTTCCACAATTTCTTGCTGATAATCATCACCAAGTTCGCATGTTGGCTGCAGAGTCAATCAATAGGTAATGGGTCAAGTATTCGTGAAGTGCTTGGAATGTTGTAGATAGCAAAGCAATGTCTAGCACAGTCACAGCTCGCTAGTTGTGATATTAAAAATAACTAACACTTACTGAACATATATCATGCGTGGCACTTATGTTTTTCTTAATTTTGACACTTTTATCACTTAGATTCTGTTATTTTCTCCAATTTATAATTGAAAACTCTGTGGCTTAGAGAGATAAAGTAACTTATGCCACATAACTAATAAGTAGTTGACTCAAATGAGGCGTGTCTACTGCCACAGGAGGTTATATCTCCTGTATATAGAATGTTTGGATATTACTGTGATTTTATATGAGTTTATAATGACAATTAAAACATTTTAATGCTAATTACAATTATATTTACTTGAATGAACATACAGTGAGGCAGTGGAATGAGTCTATCATGACGATATTTTATATTTGGGTACCTGAATAAATAAATACTAATTTCTTAAGGACTGTGTGTTTATCAAAAGGTTATCAAATTGATTTTAAAAGTCTAAATTGCAACCTCTAAATTCCCCCACTTCACAGTGCCTATAAATAAAACACTTCCCTGTTTTATTTTTCCTAGAGAAAAATTTATTCAACTTGAAGTAGTATCATTTATTTCAACTTGAAGTAATATATTTTAACACATTTACTTCTCCCTATTTCACTAGTATATAAGTTCCTAAAGGGCATTGGTTTTTGTCTGTTCATTGCTGTATCTTTAGCACCTACAATAATACTTGCCCTGTAGTAGATGTTCAATAACTATTTGTAAAATAAATGAATGTATGTGAAAAAAGAAATTACATGGCACTTTAGAAACATCAAAGGTAAAAATCATTTGAGTAACTTTATGTTTCAAATGTAACTGACCAATAATAGATCACAATATTATTCCAGCAAAGTGTTAGAACTAATATATTCAAAATTTGAATATGCTGACAGTAATGTTTCCATAAACCAAGAGCATTGTCTACAGGAGCATTGTCTACAGCATTCAGGTTTTGGAACTCATTTCAGTAAGACCAGAGTGCATTGTAAGGATTGGTAGTGTATATGTATAGTAGTTCAAGTCCTTATTAAATTTCACAGATAAAAGATACCACTCATGGTGGAAGGTGAAGGGGAGTCAGCATTTGCAGAGATCATGGGGCGAGAGAGGAAGCAAGAGAGAAAGGGGAGGAAGGTGCCAGGTTCTTTTTTAACAGTCAGCTCTCCCAGGATCTAATAGAATGAGAACTCACTCCCAATCATGAGGGATCCACCCCCATGACACAAACAATTCCCATTAGGCCCCACCTCCAACACTGGGGATCAAATTTCAACATGAGATTTGAAGAGATCAAATGTCCAAATTATAGGAGATAATCTAATTTTGGGCTATTTTAAGAGAGGTTAGAGAAACTGGAGGAATCAGAGGAACCCCCCAAATTATGAAAGCTTTGGTTATTAAAAAACCACAAAGGACAAAATTTATTAAAGAGTAATCATTAGGCTGGGCACGGTAGCTCACGCCTGTAATCCCAACACTTTGGGAAGACAAGGCGTGAGGATCGCTTGCAGCCAGGAGTTCAAGATCAGCCTGGGCAACATAGTAAGACCCAATCCCCCCCCAAAATTAAAAAACATTAGCTGAGCATGGTGGCACATGCCTCTAGTCCCAGCTACCCAGGAGGCTGAGGTCCAAAGATTACCTGAGCACAGGAGTTTAAGGCTGCAGTGAACTATGGTTGTGCCACAGGACTCCAGCCAGTAGAGCGAGACCCTGTCTCAAGGGAAAAAAAGGATTATCCTTGACTATATGGATATTATGCAAAAGGCACTGATCAACTTTTCTCCATTACCTAAAACAAAATTTAAATGGAACATCAAGGCACTAAGCTACCTACTTTCAGGGTGATTAAATATTAGAACATGTTGACGTAGGAGTTTGTGGACTCTTCTTTGTGTTTGGCCAGAGAACAACTTATCTTTTCTGGCTAGTTTGAGTTCAGTGCTGTTCAAATTTGGGCAGTAGTTAAACGATCTTTTGACAACCTCTTCAATTCTAGGAGAAAATGGCTTCTGTGTTAAAGACCCTAATACTAAGCAGTTGGTCTGAACCTCCTTAAATAGACTAGATTTTATTAATCTTGAAAAAAGAGCTAGTATGTTAGTATATGTCATGGAGCAATTTATTTTTGTTATAGAATAGACTGAAAAGTAGGGTTTGAAATTTAAAAATTGTTTTACTTTTTGCTTTTTTTTTTTTTAAAGATTATTCCAGGATACGAAACTTGGCAATTCTTCGAGGTTATCGAAAGCACTTCCTTTGAAGCTTCAGCAAACAGCTTTTGAAAATGCATACTTGAAAGCTCAGGAAGGAATGAGAGAAGTGGTAATTGAGTAATATATATTTGCTGTTATCATATGCTTGCTATGCTATTAATATGCTGTATATTATTTACCAAATTTGGCATAAGGCAGTTTGAATCTAATAGTTTATATAATAAAGCTAGTCTAAAACAACTTGATGAATTGAATGAAATTGGATTATTTATACATCAGAATAGGTCAGATCATCATAATTTCTTTTGGTTGAACTTAATATATAGCATTTTTGTGGGGAAAATTAAATTTTAACTGAGTTTTTATGGGTGTTTAAATGACTTTCTTTTTTATTTTAAAAATTCTTTCATGTGAGATCTGATTAAAAGCTAAGTAAGGGAACAAGTGACAATAGGAAGAAATGGATTGAAAAAAGATTCTAATACAAGGTCAAATTATCGTGATATTTTTTAGTAAAACTTATCTTAGTCTTCAAGTTATTCATTTATTTATGCCCTGATTTGTTTCTAAAAAGGATTTGAAGTGGTTAATAAGAGGACTATCAAGTCTGTGATAGCAAGAAACTAAAGGATTTCAATAGATTGGAAGGATGAGTGTAAATATAAAATTTAATAGAGATAATATATATTATACCTTTGAAATCAGCCCATCATCTGTCAAAAGGGAAAATACTGACTTGACAGCAACTCATCTAGAAAAAGACCTGAGAGGTTTTACATCTTGAGATCACACAGTATGAATCAGCATTGTGATACAGTTATCAAAAAAGCAAATTCTATCTTATACTTCATTATAGAAACATATTGTCATGAACAAAATTGATAAAATAACACGGATCTTCTGTACTTTTTAAAGGACAGCTAGAATGTTTGGTTGGTTCTGAGTAAAAGATTTTTAACCAGGATGTTAGAGAGTATATAGGTCTATGTCTTCTAAGGAATAGATGAAGGAATTGACTTAGTGGAAAGCTCATAACTGTTTTCACATGCACCAATGATTGTCATTACTAAAGGAATTAGGTCCTTACTTTTTCTTATACCAAAAGACAGAACTAAGATCAATGATTAGCAGGTTTTGTAAATGTGAAGAGAAACTTCTATCAAATATAGCTAGTCAAAAGATACAGATATCTGTTGGGATGTTATAATTGATATTTAAAGTAGATGCATATATATCATTCTATCTAGTCGTATGATTTTATTGTTCCTGTTGATAATATATATGATAACATTTTTTAAAGTATAAAGAGCTGTATGTTAAAGAGGAGCTTTTAATCTCTTCCACTCTCTTTTTGCGATTTCTTTCTTTTCTCTATAAGGTACTTTATACCTCACTGCAGTGTTTTCCGTTTTGGCAATTGTTTTTCTGTAAGATCTTATGAAGAGCATTTTTTTTTTGAAACAGAGTCTCACTCTGTTGCCCGGGCTAGAGTGC
>VBSM01001265.1:65072380-65086196 GCA_008086735.1 Cheirogaleus medius
GATGCCACGGCACTCTAGCCCGGGCAACAGAGTGAGACTCTGACTCCAAAAAAATAAATAAAAATAAAAATAAATAAATAAATAAAATTAAAGAGTTTCATTAAGGAGGCCTTATTTCATATGATTTCCCTACATTTCCTCTCAGTCTAGGTCAGTATAAAAGAAAAAGGTAGAATTATATATCTTGGAGATTTTAGACTTTTGGTTATCCATTTTCTTTTATAGACACTGAATGATTTTAGAAATAGAAAATAACATAAGCCCTTTGAAAAGTCACAGGTATAAAAATATTAAATATATTTTAATTTTATATCTTTGCAGATTGATCATTTATTCATTAGTAATTTACCAGAGATTGTCGTGGAGTTATTGATGACATTACATGAACCAGCAAATTCTGGTGCCAGCCAAAGCACTGACTTCTGTGATTTTTCAGGGTATGCACATTTTAAACTTAGAGAATTTGCTGCAACTTCACAAGTTCCTAAGGAAGTTCGTTGGTTGACACCTTCAAATGTCTGTTTCAGTTTTTAGACATGTACTCTTTTTTAAATGTTTATTTCTGTAAAAATAGCCACATTTGAATTAAGGTAATTACCTATCTTCTTTTACTATGGCCTGTCCACATCAATTACTCTTTCTAGTTGACCACTTTGTTGGCAAACCCAATAACCTTTTTCTTCTCAATCTTACTATAATATTTCAGTATTGTGCCATGTGTTGTCTCTTGAAATTTTTTTCTCCCTGCACATTATTCCTTGTTCTCTTCTCCTTTTTATCTATGACTTGCCTTTCTAGATCGCCTTTTCTTTATCGTGCTCCTTAGCTGTACAATTTAATTCAGATGTCAAAACCCCTTGGTTGTATATGAATGTTAGAGTATTTTATTTTCCCAGCTTGACTGTAAGGTACTTGAAAATACCCTTTACATTTTTTACTATGCCCTACAGTGCTAGACATATAAAATAGTGATAATATCTAACAGAGTACTTTCACATATATAATTTCATTTTATCTAAATAATTTTGATTGCTATGTCTAAAATATTGATTTTAAAGTACTAGCATAGAGTTTTAATTCAGACCTGAAGTGACATAATACTAAGGCTCATTTGTGGAGCTGCCAATAACTTTATAAAAGATTAATTAAACAAATAATTTTAAGCAAATCATTTAGAGTGTTAAAATCATAGAGGGTGAAAGGTCTTTAGATATCCTGGCTGATATGGACTATGATATGTCATTTGTGATTTTGTTAAAAGTATAGTTTTTCAGTAGAAAAAGTTTAAAATTTGGACATTATTATCATCTAAATTTTCACTTTGGAAGTTCACTAGCCTATCAACAAAACCTATTTTTTATTGATAATTTTGTTCTGAAAATGATGACTGCATTTTTTTATATCACTCTTCTAGGGATTTGGATCCTGCTCCTAATCCACCTCATTTTCCATCACATGTGATTAAAGCAACATTTGCCTATATCAGCAATTGTCATAAAACCAAGCTTAAAAGCATTCTAGAAATTCTTTCCAAAAGCCCTGTAAGTATACATAACTTGTATAACAATGGAAGAGGGAATTCCTTCCTTTTCAGCTAGAAAATCTGTTTACATCTTAAAGAGGGAAAGTAAACAAATGAAACATAGAAAATCACTCATTTATAAATGTATGCCTTGGTATATTACTTGTCAGCATTAATTGAAATATGTTACATATGAGGCCAGAATTTCATGACACTTTAGTCAGGGTATATATTTACTTTTTCATAAAAACACACTATTGATTGTAGTTTATTAGAAAACTAAAAAAAATTGGCAGTAGCCTTTTTAAGTTCAAGATAGTAATTTTAAAAAAAATTTTGTTGCTTTTGGTTTTGAAATAATTATAGATTCACAGGAAGTTATAAAAGAAAAAAAAGCAAAGAGGCTTGGAGGGCCTGTGTACCTTTCACTGAGTTTCACCCGTGGTAATATCTTGCATAATCAGAGTATAATATCAAAACCAGGAAATTGTACATTGGTACAATCTAGAGCGCTAAGATAGTAGTTTTCTTAATGTACAATTTTGCAATTGATATCAAACACAAATCTAGGCTGGGCGTGGTGGCTCATGCCTTTAATCCTAGCACTCTGGGAGGCCAAGGCCGGAGGATCGCTCAAGGTCAGGAGTTCAAAACCAGCCTGAGCAAGAGCGAGACCCCGTCTCTACTAAAAATAGAAAGAAATTAATTGACCAACTAAAAATATATATACAAAAAATTAGCCGGGCATGGTGGCGCGTGCCTGTAGTCCCAGCTATTCGGGAGGCTGAGGCAGGAGGATGGCTTGAGCCCAGGAGATTGAGGTTGCTGTCAGCTAGGCTGATGCCACGGCAACTCACTTTAGCCCAGGCAACAAAGTGAGACTCTGTCTCAAAAAAACAAAAACAAAAAACACCACAAATCTAAATTCTGTTATTTAGTTATTTTAAATATAAAATGAATTTATTATAGCTGTGTGTATGTAATTAGGCAAGTTTTTACTAAATGTATGTTTATTTTCTAGGATTCCTATCAGAAAATTCTTCTAGCCATATGTGAGCAAGCAGCTGAGACAAATAATGTTTATAAAAAGCACAGAATTCTTAAAATATATCACCTATTTGTTAGTTTATTACTGAAAGATTTAAAAAGTGGCTTAGGAGGAGCTTGGGCCTTTGTTCTTCGAGATGTTATTTATACTTTGATTCACTATATCAACAAAAGGTAAATAATATGTTGGATCAATATATAAGCAGTCTTTCTACCCTTTCTTTTAATTGAAAATTTGTATGCGTCTAAGAGGTAAACTCCAGAGTATTGCTTTCTGAATTTTGCTTTTTAATATGTCTATTATATCTACCTGTTAGTTTTTTAAAATTGCACTACTACTTCTCCAACTCTAGGAATCTTAAATAGAGCTGGATATGGTGCCTTATACCTTTAATACAGCACCTGAAAGCCCGAGGTGGGAGGATCACTTGAGGCCAGGAGTTTGAGACCAGCCTGGTCAGCATCTTAAGGACTAAGAATCTTCAGTACTTACATACTAGGAATCTTCAACATGTAATACAAATGTTCTAGCTATTGACAGCCTCAAATAAATATGCTACTATATATAGAATAGGGGTTGTTCCCTGGTGTTTTCAATTGATTTTAATGAAATTTCTATTGTTTGTTAGGGCTTTTAAAATTGTGGTAAAATATATAACATAAAACTTTTCATTTTCATCATTAAATGTCTAATTTAGTGACATTAATTACCATCACTATTTCCAAGACTTTTCTGTTACCTCTCTATTCATTAAGCAATAACTCCACATTCCTCCTTCCCTCCAGCCCCTGAGAGACTCTAATCTGCTTTCTCTTTCAGTGAATTTGCATATTCTAGATATTTCATATAAGTGGAAATCATATAATATTTGTACTTTTCTGTCAAGCTCATTTTACTTAGCATAATGTCTTCAAGGTTTGTCTGTGTTGTAGCATGTGTCAGAACTTCATTTTTTTAACAGATGAATAATATTCCATTGTATGTGCTTATCCAGTTATCAGTTAATGAACACTTGGGTTGTTTCTACCTTTTGGGCTATCATGAATAATGCTACAATGTCTATTGACATATAACTATCCACTTAAGTCCCTATTTTCAATTCCTTTGGGTATATACCTAGGAGGGGCTTTGATAGGTCATATGGTAATTTTATATTTAACTTTTTGAGGAACTGTCAAACTATTTTCTACAGCAGCTGCACCATTTTACATTTTACCTGCAGTGCATGAGGGTTCCAGCTTCTTCACCTACACCTCTTATTTTCTGGTTAATTATTCTAGCCATCCTGGTAGATATGAGGTGGTATCTCACTGTGGTTTTGATTTTGCATTTCTCTAATGACTAATGATATTTAACATTTTTTTTTTTTTTAAGAGACAAGTTCTTGCTCTTTAACCCAGCCTGGAATACAGTGAAACGATCATAGTTCACTGGGCTCAAGTAATTTTCCTGCTTCAGCCTTCTAAGTAGCTGGGAATACAGGCACATGCCACCACATTGGTTAATTTTTTTATTTTTTGTAGAGACGTGGTCTTGCTATGTTGCCTAGGCTTGTCTCAAACTCCTGGCGTCAAATGATCCTCCTGTGTCAACCTCCTAGAGTGCTGAGATTACAAACATGAGCCACTGCACTGTACATTTTTTCATGTATTTATTGAACATTTCTGTAGCTTTGGAGAAATGTGTATTCAGGTTTTTTGCCCATTTTTAAAATTTGGTTGTTTTTTTGTTGTTGTGCTCTAGGAGTTCTTTATACATTCTCTATATTATATTCTTATCAGATATGTGATTTGTAAATATTTTCTCTCATTCTGTAAATTTTTTTTTTTTTTTTTTTTTTTTTTGAGACAGAGTCTTACTCTGTTGCCTGGGTTAGAGTGCTGTGGCGTCAGCCTAGTTCACAGCAACCTCCAACTCCTGAGCTTAAGCAATTTTACTGCCTCAGCCTCCCGAGTAGCTGGGACGACAGGCATGCACCACCATGCCCGGCTAATTTTTTTTTTATATATATATTTTTTTAGTTGGCCAATTAATTTCTTTCTATTTATAGTAGAGACGGGGTCTCGCTCTTGCTCAGGCTGGTTTCGAACTCCTGGCCTTGAGCATCCTCCCACCTCAGCCTCCCAGGGTGCTAGGATTACAGGCATGAGCCACCACGCCCGGCCTCATTCTGTAAAATTATCTTTTCACCTTACTGATAATATCTTTTGATGTCCAAGTTTTTAATTTTGATTAAGTCCAATTTATTTTTTCTTTCTCATTTTTTGTATCATATATAAGAATCCATTGTCAAATCCAAGGTCATGAAGATTTACCATTATGTTTTAAGATTTTAGCTGTTATATTTAGATTATTGATCATTTTGAGTTAATTTTTCTACATGATATGAGGTATAGGGGTCCAACTTCATTCTTTTGCATGTGGAAATCTAATTGTTCCAGCACCATTTGTTGAAGAGACTATTCTTTCCACATGGAATGCACTTGGTATGCTTGTCAAAAATTAGTTGGTTATTGATCTATAGGTTTATTTCTGGACTCTCAATTTTATTCCATTGGTCTGTATGTCTATCCTTATGCCTCTACCACTGTTTCTATTACTGTAGCTTTATGGTAAGTTTCAAAATCAGGAAATCCTCCAACTTTGAAAATTATTTTGGTCATATGGGGCCCCCTGCAGTTCTATATGAATTTTTTTTTTTTTTTGAGGATCAACTTTCCCATTTTGGCAAACATTTGAGAAATTTGTTGGAATTTTGATTGGGATTACATTGAATCTGTAGGTTGAGTAGTGTTAACTTCTTAACAATATCATCTTCCATCCCATGAACATGGGATATCTCTCCATTAACTTGCATCTTCGTTAATTTCTTTCCACAGCACTTTATAGTTTTTAGTTTACAAATCCTTCACACCCTTGGTTACATTTATTCCTAGGTATTTAATTCTTTTAGATGGTATTGTAAATAGAATTGGTTTCTCAATTTCCTTTTTGGATTGTCATTTCTGTTGCATAGAAACAACTGATTTTTGTGTATTGATTTTGTTACCTGCAACTTAATTGAATTCATATATTCTAATAGCTTTCTTTTGAATTCTTTGGAAGTTTCTGTGTGTATGTATAGAGTCAGGTCATGTGTGAATAGAGATAATTTTACTTCTTCCATTCCAATTTTGATGCATTCTTTCCTTTTTCTTATCTTATTGCTCTGGCTAGAACTTCAGTACAGTGTTGAATAGCAGTGGTGAGAGTGGGCATCCCTTATCTTGCTCCTGATATAAGGGAAAGCTTTCAGTCTTTTGCTATTAACATGATGCTTCCTGTGGGTTTTTTCACAAATTCCTTTCATTATGTTGAGGAGACTCCTTCCCATTCCTATTTTTCTAACTGTTTTTATCATGAAAGGGTGTTGGGTCTTATCAAATGTGTTTTCTGTGTCTCTTGAGATAATGTAGTTTTTTTCCTTCATTTAATTAATGCATATTACATGGATTGTTTTTCTTATATTAAAACACTCTTGCATTCCTGGAATAAATCCCACTTGGCCATAGTGTATAATCCTTTTAATATACTATTGGATTCAGTTTGCTAGTATTTTGTTGAGGTGTTTTGCATCTTTATTCATAAGGGGTATTGGATATTGTAATTTTTTTGTGGTGTCTCTTTCTCTCTTTGGTGTCAGGGAAATGCTGGCCTCATAGAATAAGTTAGGAAGTGTTCCCTCCAATTATAATGTTTGGAAGAATTTAGGAAGGATCAGTATTAATTCTTCTTTAAATGTTTTTTGGAATGCACAAGAGAAGGCTTCTGGTCCAGATTTTCTGTTGGGATATACTTGATTACTGATTCAGTATCTTTACTTGTTACAGGTCTGTTCAGATTGTGTTTCTTCTTGAGTCAGTTTTTGTATATTGTGTGTTTCTAGGAATTTGTTTATTTCATCTAGGTTATCTAATTTGTTAGATACAATTGTTCATTTTATTATAATCATTTTTATTTGTCTTCTTTCTTTTTTTGGTTTGTTGATCCTTTCTCATATTTTTCTATTCTCTGTTTTATTTATCTCCACTCTAATCTTTATTATCTCCTTCCTTCTGCTAGCTTTGGGTTTTGTTTACTCTTTTTTTCTAGTTCCTTAAGATGTGAAGTTAGGTGATTGAATTGAGATATTTCTTTTGAGGGGAGGAGCGGATGTCAAATGATCCTTTATTAAAATATTTTTCTTTGTGCTTTTTAACTAGCTGGGCATGCCACTGCACTACCGTTGATGGTCATCTATAATGGCATGAGGATGGTGGCCATCAACATTGCATCCCACAGACTGGGCAGTCCCCAGGATCTATTTAATGGTTTTGGAGAGTTCTCTGGCTAAAGAGGGGTGCCACATCTGTCTGGCAATGTTGACAATCTCATCAAAAGTGATGTTTCTGTTATGTTTAATGTTTTTCTGTTTCTTTCTGTCTCCTGGTGGTTCCTTGAGGGCTTTGATGATCAGGGCAGAGGCAGAAGGTACCACTTCAATCTGGGCCTTTCTGTTCTGAACAGTTAGTTTCACTGTAATCCTCAGACCCTTCCTGTCACCGGTTGCCTTGGTGATATCATCACTAACCTTTTTTTGGAGACAGACCCAGGGGTATGATCTTGGGAGCCAGGGCAGACATGGCACTGACCTCGCCACCCATGTACCTCAGGTACATGACTTTGATAACGTTTGGGTCAAACTTAGGCGGCATGGTAGAGACAGCTTGTGTAGTATGAACCCGGATTTGGGACGACAGAAGAAAGTTGCCTTGGCCTCCTCTGAGCCAAAAACTGAAAGTGAGATATTTCTTTTTTTAATGTAGGTTTTTACTGCTACAGATTTCCCTCTCAGCACTGTTTTTGCTGTGTCTCATATGTTTTAGTATGTTGTGTTTTCATTTTTGTTCATTTTTAAGCTCTTTTATCATATTTAACATAGTTTATTTATTTATTTATTTTTTTTTGAGACAGTCACCACAGGTATAGTGCCATGGTGTCATTGTAGCTCACTGCAACCTTAAACTCCTGGGCTCTATCCTCTTGCCTTAGCCTCTTGAGTAGCTGGGACTACAGATACACGCCACCACACCCAGCTAATTTTTCTATTTTTTTGTAGAGACGGGGTCTTGCTCTTGCTCAGGCTGATCTCGAATTCCTGAGCTCAAGCAATCCTTCCACCTCAGCCTCCTTCAGTGCTAGGATTACAGGCGTGAGCCACGTGCCTGGCCAAGATAGCTGTTTTTAAAATTTTCTCTAGTAATTCCAATGTCTGGGCTTCCTCAGGAAATATTTCTGTCAATATATTTTGTTCTTTTGAAAGGCTCATACTTTCCTGTTTCTTTGTATGCCTTGTAATTATTTTGTTGTTGAAAAGTGGACATTTCAATATTAGGTGGTAATTGTGGAATTCAGGTTTTCCCCTTCTCAAGGGTCTGACCTGTTTTTTGGTTATTGAAGGCTGTAGTACTCCATTTGTTTCATGAATTTGACCAACTATTTTTTCAGAGTGTGTTTTTCTTGCCAGGTGTGGTCACTGAAGACGCTATTTCCTTGTATTTAGGTAGTATTTGACAGAGATTTCCTTGGGTGCCAAGAATATTGGGCTGAGGGGGCATGAGAGAGAGAGAATAAAACAATTACTAGTTTTGCAGATTGGCTCTGTGCTGAGACTGTGTCCTTCAACAGTTTGCCACGTTTCCACTGAGTCTTGGTATCAGCCTCAAATAAAAGCTTAGGGTCTTTACTGGTCTTTTCTAAGCAAAAATCTTACCTCGCGGGTGTGTGTGGCTTTTTAAATTCCTCCTAATGTATGGGCGGTTTTGAATGCTCTAATTTCCCCAAGAAATTCTCTCCCCAGTTTTTCTTCCTAGGCTTTAGGTAATCTTTATGTCTTAACAGTAATCTTTTGCCCTACACACCTGCAGCATGTTGGCCAGCCTTACGAAGTTTCAAGCAATGCCCACAGCTTTTTCATCTTAGGTGAAATTTGTTAAGCAAAACAGAGCCAAGCACCTTGCCTCAGTCCTTGGCTCCCAGACAGGTTAGAATAGACATACACAAAAGTTTTTAAATAAGATCTTTGCTCCTTCAAGAACCACCATGAATCTGTGTCCCGCATGGGGGATGTATGCTGCTGATTTGTGATTGCTGTTGGGCAGGGGAGGGGGGTAGGCAAAGACAAGTAAAATCACCACAAAGCTTTCCTGCAGTTTTCCAGTTGCCTTTTTCTTGATTCAGCATTATCTTTTTTTCTTTTTTTTTTTTTGGAGACAGAGTCTCACTCTTGTTGCCCGGGCTAGAGTGCTGTGGCATCAGCCTAGCTCACAGCAACCTCAAACTCCTGGGCTCAAGCAATCCTCCTGCCTCAGCCTCCTGAGTAGCTGGGACTACAGGCATGCGCTGCCATGCCCGGCTAATTTTTTCTATATATTTTTAGTTGGCCAATTAATTTCTTTCTATTTTTAGTAGAGACAGGGGTATCGCTCTTGCGCAGGCTGGTCTCGAACTCCTGAGCTCAAACGATCCACCTGCCTCGGCCTCCCAGAGCTAGGATTACAGGCATTAGCCACCACGCCCGGACCCAGCATTTTCTTGATTGCTGCAAACCTTTGACTGTTTTAAAGAGTCTTAACAAAATTGATTCTGACAATTGTGCTTGTTTTTCAGTGTTTCTGCTTAGGAATGCGAGGTTAGACCTATCTATTCTGCATTTTGCTTATGTCACTTCTTTTTGGCTTACACACCATTAAAATATTAGATATGAAAGTGACTTTTATGTCAAGCCATATCAGAATTAGAGATGTTGAATTAGAGACTTGAATGAATTTATTTCAAAGTGTTTTCTTAGAAACCTATTTTTTTCTCCTTATATTAGGCCTTTTCGTTTCATGGATGTGTCATTACGTAGTTTCTCCCTTTGTTGTGACCTTTTAAGTCGGGTTTGCCAGACAGCAGTGACTTACTGTAAGGATGCTTTAGAAAATCATCTTCATGTTGTTGTTGGTACACTTATACCCCTTGTGGGTGATCAGATGGAGGTTCAGGAGCAGGTAATTTGCCAAATCATCTTCAAAATGGTATTTGAAATATATTGCTAAAGTATTATTAGAAGGAGCTGAGTGTTTTATGTTTACTTGGTATAATTGATAATTTTAGTGAAAAGATTATATTTTGGTATAATTGGTAATTTTAGTGAAAGTAGTTTTTGAAAAGTGGCTAGAAAAACATTCTTAATGAATTAATCTTTATAATCAGTAAATCGCAGAGCACTTGATAATTTTGATCTAATTAATAACCTGGTAGTTTTGTCTGTTATTTATGCTAAAGTATAAAGAAGTCAAAACTAGGAATAGCAGTTCAAACCATTATGATGGTATGTGAGATATTACTTACTTAAAATATTTTCTTAATAGTGGCTTTTTTTTTAACCTCAATACCCACCTTGTAGTAGAACTTTACATATTTGTTGAATTATTTGAAAGTACAGAAATTAAAAGCCAGGTATTTTAGAATTAGAACATTTTATCCGAACAAGGATAGTAGAGTTTTTATCATTTATTACAGTAGGTTTTGGTTCTTTAAAATATAATTGTTTCTCCCCTTTTAATTTTTCCTTTTAAATTATATTTAGGTATTGGACTTGTTGAAATACTTAGTGATAGATAACAAGGATAATGAAAACCTCAAACTCACGATTAAACTTTTAGATCCTTTTCCTGACCATGTTGTTTTTAAGGATTTACGTATTACTCAGCAGAAAATCAAATATAGTAGTGGACCCTTTTCACTCTTGGAGGTAATAAAAAATTTTATCATTTAACTATTTTGTATTACAGAGCATAGATAGTACTTTTAAAAAACCTCTAATGCTATAGCAGTAAAAACTGAATCTCTTTTTTATTGTGGTAAAACAAAGATCTACCCTCTTGACAAGTAAAGAAATGAATCTTAATGTAGCTCCTTGCATTGAAGTAAAGTATAAATATCAAAGGTTCCTGGTAAAGATCTGAATTTAAATATTTAAGGATTGTGATATAAAATATTTTAAATTTTAATACACATAAGATCTTATGGTCCACTAATATTTCAAAATTTTATCTGATCCTTTCAAGATCAATTTAATGTTTGCATTAGAGACAATATTTAACTTTTTAAAGAGTATCTCAAGTTTTAATATTTTAAAATTAAAAAATCTAATCAAAATTATGTTGGGGTATATTTTTTCATACAGATTTTATTATAATTTAAAATCTTAGCCTATATTTGACTCTATATCAATATGAAAACATTTAAATACATTAAGATGAGAAACTAGAGTTATACTATTAAATAGAAACTTAAGCTTTTCCCTCCAATTAAATATGCTATAACATCTTGAAATTGTGTTTTCATGGGAGAGTCTATTACAATTTAAAGGATTAAAACGTTGTAGGGTTTGAAGTGGAAGGAGTAATGTATTTCTACCTTGTTTGGTAGTGATAGCAATGTGAGTCAGTGTCTATAAAAGGCAGTTACTAATTTTTTTCTTTTATTAAGTTTTATTTCACAGACTTAACCAATACATATTAAAAGCAAGTTACATTTTTAACTAATTTTCTCCTTTAGGAAATTAACCATTTTCTCTCAGTAAGTGTTTATGATGCACTTCCATTGACAAGGCTTGAAGGATTGAAGGATCTTCGAAGACAGCTGGAACAACATAAAGATCAGATGATGGATCTTATGAGAGCATCTCAGGGTACTAATTTTAATGACATGGGTTTCCTTCCTTCTTTCCTTCCTTCCTTCCTTCCTCCCTCCCTCCCTCCCTTCCTACCTCCCTCTTTCCCCTTCTTCTTTCCTTTCTTCTTTCTTTCCTTTCTTTTTTTTCCTTTCCCTTTTCCTTTTACTTTCTCCTTCCCCTTCCTCTTCCCTTCCCTTCCCTTTTTCTTTCCCTTCTCTTTTTTCTTCCCTTTTTCCTTCCCTTCCCTTTCTTCTTTTCTCTTTTCTTTTCTTCTTCTTCTTTTTTTTTTTTTGTAGGAGTTGGGGTCTTGTTCTGTCATCCAGGCTGGAGTACAGTCGTGCGATCTTAACTCACTGCAGCCTCAAACTCTTTGGCTTAGGTGATCCTTCTGCCTCAGCTTTGGGAGTAGCTGGGATATAGGAAACAAGGGTTATTTCTACCTGTCTCTCTTTGAAAGAATCTTTTATAAAATCTTGCCCTTGGTTTGATTACCACACATTTAATTCAGACTCTCCTTATTTAGTTCAACTCCTCATTTCTTATCTAACTCTAAAAACTGATCCTAACTGGTCTCCTCACCTTGAATTATTCCAATTTTATTCATCCTTTGACAAAATGATTTCTCTAAACCCAGATATGATGTTTCTCTAAAAATTTTTAACAACTTTTGGCGCCTAAAGGAAAATTCTAATTCCTTAGAGCCAGGCGTACAAAGTAGTCATCTTTGCCTTCTACTCCAACTTACTGAATAAAAGAAGTGTTTTATTAATATTTTAAGCCTTTTAGCCATGTGTAGTGTATGTGTGTTGTGTGTATGCATAAGTATGCATATATTTATGTTTCTAGCTTATTTTTTACTTATAAAAACACAGACAATTAAAATTTTATGTTAACTATATGAGTTTACATTATTACAGTATGGCACATGGGGAAAACTTTCTGCTTATGTTTTGATTTTCATCTTCCTGTGCTAATTAATTGCATATTTCTATTGTATTGTTTTTATCCTAAAGACTTTTTAAAAGTTAATTTTAGTTTCAACTATGTGAACATAGAGTTTCTCTTGCATTTGTTATGAAACACATAAAATACGAACACCAATATCTTTTGTTTTTGTGTGATTGAGTATTTTATTAGCTAGATCTGCTTTATACAATATAGCCACTGGCCATTTGTAGCTATTTAAATGAATTAAATAAAATTTGAAGTTCAATTTTTTCACTGTACTAACACATGTCAAGTTCTCACTCTTAGGCCAGGCATGGTGGCTCATGCCTGTAATCACAGTGCTTTGGGAGGCTGAGACAGGAGTATCACTTGAGACCTGGAGTTCAAGATCACCTTGGGCAACATAGCAAGACCACATCTCTACAAAAAATTAAAAAATTAGCCAATGTGATGACATGTGCCTATAGTCCTAGCTACCTTGGGAGGCTGAGGCAGGAGGATCACTTGAGCCCAAGAATTGGAGGTTACAGTGAGCTGTGATCATGTCACTGCACTCCATCCTGGGTGACAGAACAAGACCCTGTCTCAAAAAAAAAGTTCTCAGTAGTATATGTGACTAGTGGCTGTCATTGGATGGTGTAGATTATAGACATTTCCATCTTTGCAGAAAGTTTTATTGGAGAGTGCTGGTCTAGACTCTAAATGCTAAAATGTTAAAAAGCCAAGCAGGCTCCCAAGGTCCCTTCTAGCTTTAGTGTTGAATGAGTCTTGTGTTTTTTATTGTTTGTACTTTGCTAAGATATTGACTTCTCTGGAAAATTTGCTCAAGACATTTTTCTTTGTCTGCTAAATATTGCTAATCACTTCCAGATGGTTCTGTTTCATAAGAAAGTTCAAAATCATTTCCTACATATTTTTTGAACTGCTTATGACTTAAAACATTTGTTTTCTAGTCAGATAATTTAATATATATGTATATTATAAACAAAAGTGTTACGTCCATGCTAATTTAAACTAATATTTTTGAAATTATTCCTAGATAACCCACAAGATGGCATTATGGTGAAGCTAGTTGTCAATTTGTTGCAGTTATCCAAGATGGCGATTAACCACACTGGTGAAAGAGAAGTTTTAGGTAAACTGGAGTCGTGTACTGCATGATGATGTTTTGGTCAATGACAGACCACATATATGACAGTGGTTTATGAGGTTATAATACTGTATTTTTACTTTGCCTTTTCTATGTTTAGATATACAAATTCTTACCATTGTATTACAGTTGCCTCCAGTATTCAGTACAGTAACATGCTGCACAGGTTTGTAGCCTAGGAGCAATAAGTTATATCATGTAGCCTATGTGCATAGTAGGCTTTGTTATCTAGATTTGTGTAGGCATACTCTGTGATCACACAATGAGAAAATTGTCTAATGACACATTTCTTAGAATGTATCTCCATCATTAAGCAGCACATGACTATATTTGGCTGAACGAATGTGAGTTTGAGTGGTCATTTTTATAATATCATCAAATAATTAAAATTTGTCGGGCCAGGTG
>VBSM01001265.1:65086296-65117388 GCA_008086735.1 Cheirogaleus medius
AAAAAAAAAAAAAATTGTCATTTGGGATATTGGAGAAATATGAGATGCTAGCTAAGTTATATTTCTGTTCAATTCAAATGTCCCTAAGCAGTCTCTGTTTCATATTTTTCTTCCTTAAATATTGACATAAAATGAAAAGTTAGTGATTTACATATGTACATAACTTAATTTGAAAATGTTTAATAAATAGGAAAGTCAGAAATACCAATTTTTAGAGTTAAGTTTCAAATATATTGACTTCTGGTACATTTTATAAGCATGTTATAACGGTACTCAATGTCTTTTTTTATATAACAGACATAAGAATGAAGATTTGGAGAGCTAGATTAAACTCAAATATTAAAAAAGCATTCAAGTCCTTTCCTACTGCCATTTGGGAGGCGACTTAATATAAAATAAATAGCCAACATCGTGTCTAGTATAGGTGTCTAGATTTGGTGATCATGGGATGGAAAAATCACATGATTAAAATTAACTTGAAGCTGTCATGACAACACTGTCTCAGGTAGAAAAATGAGAGGAATAAGTGGTGTTTCACAGATGATACTGTTTTTCAGCAGTCTTTCTTAACTTCTTGGTGGGAGCCTAGTGTCTAGGGTACTTTCATTTTATAGATTTTTTTATTGAAATATATCTTACATATAAAAAATTATACAGATCATAAATATGTAGCTGGAAGAATCTTCACAGAGTACACTTGTGCATCTAGCACCCAGACTAACTTCACCAGAACTCTAGAAGTTTCCTTTGACCAGGGAATTTACCCCTTTCTTTATAGTAGCACTGCTTCTAGGTACAAACCTAATTTGCTACAAGAGCCTCCTGTGTAGCTTTCCTGTATAGCATGAAATCATAATGGTTTGAATCCATAGCTAACATCATACTCAGTGATGAAAATTGAAAACTTTCCCCCTAAGATCAGGAATGAGACAAGGTTGCCCACTTTTACCACTGCTGTTCAACATTTTATACTAAAAGTTATAGCCAGAGCTATTAGACAATAAAAAGAAATTAAAAGCATAAAAATTAGAAAGGGATTAAAACTATCTCATGTCACAGATGACATGATCCTATATGTAGAAAATCCCAGAAAATCCACATGAAAGCTACTATAGAGCTAATAAATTCAGCAAAGTTACAGGTTACAAGATCAACACAAAAATCATTGTGTTTTTATATACTAGCAATGCACAATCTGAAAAGAAAATTAGGAAAACAATTCGATTTACAATAGCCCCTCAAAGAAATAAATACCTGGGGATAAATTTAATCAAAGAGGTGAAAGACTTGTATACATTCTATTGTTAGAAGTGAATCACTAAGTGTACAGCCCACACTCAAGGGAAGGGAAATTAGGCTCCAACTTTTGAAGGGAGGACTTTCAAAGAATTTGTGGCCATATTTTAATAAATACCTTCATGACTGGGAAAGAGCATAAGGAGTCATCTGGGATGCTGAAAATACTCTATCTTCATCTGGTTAAGGATAACAGAGATGGAAAAAAAAATAGATGTGCATATACATTTTCATTTAATTGTGTGTTTAAGATGTATGGAATTTTGGCCAGGCATGATGGGTAATGCCTGTAATCCCAGCACTTTGGGAGGCCAAGGCAGGAGGATCACTTAAGCTCAGGAGTTCAAGGCCAGCCTGGGCAACATAGTGAGACCCCCATCTTTACAAAAAAAAAATTTCAGCCCAGCATGGTGGTGCATGCCTGTGGTCCCAGCTACTCAGAGGGCTGAGGCAGGCAGATCACTTGAGCCTGGGAATGTGAAGCTGTAGTGAGTTATGATCATTGCATTGCACTCCAACCTTGGAGACAGAGCAAGACTCAGTCTCTAAAAAAAAAATAAATACATAAGTAAATAAATAAGATTTATGGAATTTATGTCTGTGATAGCTCAAAAAATTTTAATACATTTAAGATTGATACTCTCCTACAGTGGCCATGTTTATACTTTCATCCTTAATACCTACAATTTCTTACTAGTTAATCTATCTCATAGATATAATTCCATAGGGGAAAATATCTGTTACCCGCATGGATGATACATAAAGGAAAGGATAAAGTATTTTGTAGTTTATTTACTCATAATCTTTGAAAACACTCTTAAATCTTGAAGTCTAACAAAACAGCATTATGTTTTTGAAATTAGAGAATATCTGTTTTATGTATGATCTCATACCTGTGACTCTACTAAAATAGAATTTCTATATGTAGAGGCTGTTGGAAGCTGCTTGGGAGAAGTGGGTCCTATAGATTTTTCTACGATAACTATACAGCATAGTAAAGATACATCTTATACCAAGGCCCTTGAGTTATTTGAAAATAAAGAACTTCAGTGGACCTTTATAATGCTTACCTACCTGAATAACACACTGGTAGAAGATTGGTGAGTATTTATTGCTACCTTATATCTGATCATACTTGCTTAATCTGAGAATGATACTTCACATAAATTAATATTTCCAATAACTAAAACTTTGTCCTGTAAGTTCACTTACTTTTTTTGATATCAAATATTTTTATGAAAATCCTTGTATTTTTTATTAAGTCATAATCATTGACCCTACTATGTACCAGGCACTTGATATGTACCAGGTTCCTATTAAATTCTAGTGAGAGTTGACTGAAGAAATAAAGAATAAATAAGAAGAATACCAGGTGGTTCTACACAGAAAATTAAGATAGAGAAATAAAATGTGATGTTTCAGGCACTTGTCAAAATCAGAAGTGCCACCTTCCTCTAAGCTAGACTTTATTTTGGTCCTTTCAAACAAGCCATAGAGTGGAAGTTTCATAACCCCAAAAGTCTTAAGCTGATCTGACAGGGTTTTCTATTGTTCATTTATTTTCTGCAAAACAGAATTGCAACAGATAGTACTAAAATTTCAACTTGCTGGTTATGAGATTACTTTCGTGTGTGTAAGAACATGCACTCTCTTTCTCCCCCCCTTATTTATTTATTTATTTGCCGATGGATTGATATATTTGAGCACCCCATCACCACCATTTTTTTGGGGGGTAGAGGCAAATGGTTTTTCCCACAACCAGGCCTCTTTCTAAGGTAAATATGTGTTTTGATTTCCTTTCCCTCTACCTTCCTTTCTTCTTCTCTTGGGTAATAAATGATTTGCAGCAATATTTACCTGCCATGTTTCCATTATTGATTTAATACACTTGTATGTTTCTCTCTTGGGTTGTTTGTGTTACATTAAATAGGCTGGCATGGGTCTTTCCCAACATTTTATTATAAAAATTTTCAAACATACAGCAAAGTTGAAAGCATTTTATGGTATATACCCATATATTCACCATACAGATTCTACCATTAACATTTTACTACTATTCTTGCTTTATCATGTCTAGCCATCCATCTATCCATGTATTAATCTATCTCATTTTAAAAATCTATTTCAAAGTATATCTGGCACAGGTTTTAAAGAGAGTTCCACAGAAAATTTGCAAGCATTAAATGTTTCATTTGTTACATAGCAATTTGAAATTATTTTTTCTGAGACAGATGCACAAGGATATTAGTGTGACTTAAACTTGAGAATAATAGGGAACAAGTACAAATTTTTTCTTTCCGTAAGAGGAAAAAAATAATTATTAGGTGTTTAAGGGGCTTCAGCGTACACAGGAGGTATTGACCAAAGAATTCCCAGAATAGCTGGTCAGGGAAGGCTTCTTTGAGACAGTGTCTTCTCAGCGGACCTAAGTGGTCAGGAATCAGCCGTAAGATGATTAGGGTAAAGTATTCCATATAGGGAATAGTTAGAGTAGGAGATAAGTTTGGTGTTTGAGGAATAGAAAGAAGCCTGGTGCAGAGAAAGATAAAATTGGAAAGGTAGGACTAATTCTGGTTAAGAAATTTTAATTTTATTTGAAGTATATAAGGAAGCCATGGAGTTTTAAGTAGAGTAGTGTGATGCAGCTTACATTTTTACTCTGGCTTTTATATAGCAAGTGGATTGCAAAAGGGCAAAACTATAAACAAGAAGATCGATTGTGAAACTATTGCAGTAATCCAGAAGAGAAATGATGGTGACTTGGATTAGGATTGCAATAATGGAGATGAGAGACCTGGACGGAATCAGGATATGTTTTTTAAAATAGAGCCAGTAGGACTCTATGTTAATAGAGGAGTTGCTAATGAGTTGGATATGGTGGAATGAATTTGAATCTAGATTTAGGGCTTATGCTTTTGTGTCTTAAACCTAGAAACCTAAAAGGAATTAAGCCTGTATTTGATCACTCATCATCATTACAGTATCAGGGTTTATGACATTTTTTGTTAGCTGTATTATAGCCTTCCTATTTCAAATTTTTTGTAAAAAAGAAGGACCTTCAGTTTTTTATTAGAGGTTTTAGATGCCTTACCTAATGATTCTCTACAAGATTTTGGTCAGAATAAGTACATATTTACTGTTTGTTTAAAATTGTTTTTGACAATAATTTTATCATTTGGGGTAAAATGCCAAATTATATCTCCCAGAGAAAATATTTTCTCAGGTGAATTAGTATTCTGTCATTTGCATTACTCATGTTTATTAGGCTGTGTTATTATCAAGTATTTATTTTTTTGAGTTCTTTTAATTTATAATAGTCACAATGTAAACTTTATTATATTGAATGAAGGGAATTGTTGCAGTAATTGGGAACTCAAATTTACTGAGGAGATATTAAAAATCCTTTGATAATTTTGACTTTTATAGAATTTTATAGATGTAAAGTTTTCTAATAATATAAATTTTAGTTTTTAAATTTTTTTCAGTGGAGGTTGCTTAAGATTTATCAAGATTAATAACTGATGCACTTTATAGGCATTTGAATTGTATGTGTTTTTTCAGTGTCAAAGTTCGATCAGCTGCTGTTACCTGTTTGAAAAACATTTTAGCCACAAAGACTGGACACAGTTTCTGGGAAATTTATAAGATGACAACGGATCCCATGCTGACCTATCTACAGCCTTTTAGAACATCAAGAAAAAAGGTCTCTTAAGTAGTAAATGTTTATTGAATACCTACTTTATCTAGAATAGTTCTATTTGCTGGAGGTTATGAATATCAAATTGATTAAAATAGTATTGTACTAACATTTAACCTTTCCTAGAAATAATTTAAACTCTTGAGTGCAGGGGATTTGTTATTTTTTATTTATTATGGCAGTGTGGAAAAGCTGAGATAAGTAACCTAGAGAAGTGATGGTTGATTTGCAGGGGTGGGTAGGGGAAATTCTTACTGATGGGCTTTTTTTTTTCAGGAGTTGAAAACTCTTACTTTGCTCTCATGAAAGCCATTGATTTTAGTTTGTAGATATTATGATCAACAAACAAGTGTTTATGTCCATAGCAAGTTAACATATCATAACAACCTAGTGAAATATAAGATGACCTGTAGATTCATCTCTTTTTCCAGGATTCTATGAAGGATATTTAAGAACTCTTGCTCCTCCCTCAGTCTAAGCATTCCTCTTTAATATTTTCTCTTCATGAATTGAGAAATATACAGTTGAGTTTTCACCAATTTAGTTTCAGGACAGATACCCATCAGTGAAGTAGTACTTTCAATGTATCCTAAATATAATTTTGGTCTTAGTAAAATTACCAGTAATATAAACTATTAATGAAACTATTACTTTATAGGTAATATAACCTATAAAGCACTATAATTTTTTTCTTTCTTTTTTATTTCAAAATATTAATTAAGGGGTACAAGTATTTTTATTACATGCATGTGTTATATAATGCTTAAGTAAGGGCTTTTGGTGTGCTGTGCACCAAAATAGTGTTCATTGTATCCAGTAGTTAAGTTTTTATCCCACACCCACTCCCTCCTTGGTTTCTCATGTCCTTTATATCGCTGTGTGTCCATGTGTGCTCATCTATTACCTCACACTTATTGGCGAGAACATGTGGTATTTGTTTTTCCATTCCTGAGATACTTCACTTAGAATAATGGTCTCCAGTTCCCTCCATGTTGCTGCAAATGAAATTATTTCATTTCTTTTTATGGCTAAGTAGTATTCCATGGGGCACGTGTGTGTGTGTGTTTGTATACACATATATATACACACACCACATTTTCTTAATCCACTTGTGAATGAAGGACACTTAGGTTGTTTCTACATCTTTTTTTCTTTTTGAGACAGAGTCTCACTTTATTGCCCAGGCTAGACTGCAGTGGAATCATCATAGCTCACTGCAGCCTCCAACTTCTGGGCTCAAGTGATCCTCCTGCCTTTGTCTTCAAGGTGCTAGGATTACAAGGCATGAGCCACTGTGCCTGGTCAGCACTATAATTTTAACATATAAAAATCTCATTTCATTTTGAAATCAAATTTGTGTGGTAGATTTAGACTGGTTTTATACATGAGACAGATGAGGCAAAGCTTGTGATTTGTATGATATACCATTAGTGACAGAGCTGAGAATAGAACCCAAGTTTCCTGCTGCCGAAAGCAGTGACTTTTTTTATCATACCACTCTGCCTCTCATATAAAAGTAAATATGTTTTAATTTTGAAAGGTAACCATTGCTTCCACATTTAGTTTTAACTGTATTTAGTTTTATTTGGAAACATTTGCTTGTGCCTAGGTATTCATTTTGTACACGAACGGTAAAATGATTTTCTAATTCTCTCATTTATATTTTCTAATTCCTTTCTAGTTTTTAGAAGTACCCAGATTTGATAATGAAAACCCTTTAGAAAGCCTGAATGATACAAATCTGTGGATTCCTCAAAGTGGAAATCATGACGCTTGGATAAAGACACTGACTTGTGCTTTTTTGGACAGTGGAGGCACAAAAAGTGAAATTCTTCAATTATTAAAGCCCATGTGTGAGGTAAGAAGATTAATTAGTCTGAAATCGTTTTTTCTTTGTTTTTCCCATTCCTTTTGGCTACTGTATACATGTTTATGATCTATACATCTAAAAAAGAGTGCTGTGATACTGCACATGTTCTTTATGTGCATCCACGTATCGTCCACAACCAGTTATTATAAGTTTATTTAAGTGGGCATTTTTGATTATTAGCCATAAGTTTATGCAGTAGTTTTAAGCTTTGGGGTAACAAAATACTAGATAAGTTCTAAGGCAGTGTCCCAACCTTTTTGGCAACAGGGACCGGTTTTAATGGAAGACAGTTTTTCCATGGACTGGTACTGGTCTACAGCCCAGGGGTTGGGGATTGCAGTTCTAAGGGTGCCTTGAAAAATTTGTTACTAATGATAGTTAAAATAAATACTGATGATCATAGATTGTTTACATTAGCCAAACTCTAATTGCTCTAACTTTGTTTACTGCTTCTGATAAGAAGGGCATAGTGATTTACTTTCCCTGATATGCTCTCTTGAATGAGAAAAGGGGGTAGGGCAGCAATTGACATTGCTTTTTTATTTTTGAAGATATTTCAATTCAATAAAGAGTAAAGTACGTACCAAATTAAACAAAAGGTTTATACTCTTTTATCAAATGTGTAATCCAACACAAGCACAAAGTTAATCTAATTTTGTAGTATTATCGAACATGATTCCACGGTTATGTGAAAACACAGTATCACATTAGGTCAGGTATTTGCCAGTTTCAAATAACTGGTAGGGAAGTATTGTGATAGAGCAGCCACATTGAAAGGAATTTAAAGAGCAGCCCTTGTTTTCTACAGAAAAAGTAGTGACAGTAAATAAGTCATCACATTCTCTGTAATATTATACTGCACTCATACCAATTCAGCAGAGTGGTACCCTGGACATACACACGGCTTATTTTTCATTAGAGAACAAAGCTAAGCTTTTTATAAAGTTTTGACTTAGAGCCAGAAGGTAAAATATTCCAAATATAAATATATACACACCCCAGTTCCTAATACCTTAAATTCTTTAGTTCTACAACTGGCTTTTTGCCTTATCTTTAGTTTAAAAAGGATATGGAGTGTTAACGATTCATCCGTTTGATGAATATGGAGTATGGTGAATGGCAAAAATAAGGTTGAATACTGTTTTGATGTACCACATGTATTACAGTACTTTTCCGTACTTTGGACTATACCATGAATAATTACCCAAATTTTATACCGCAAAATTGGTGTTTTTAAAAAAGTGAACATTTTTAATGTGAGTACCATAGCACTTCACTGAGCGAAAATGCACAAAAATCAGATTTTTAGCTTTTCTTTTAAACTTTTGATACCTATTCCTCCTTATATCAAATCAGAAAACTGCTTCTGTTATTAACAACACTTTTCAACTCTGAAATTTCATTTAAAGTAGTAAAAGAATAATTACATTTGTAAGCAATATCATGTTTTACTATACTAATGCCCTAGATGGGAAATGAATAATTATAGTGTAATTAACATATATGTTTGATATTGGTACACTAACCTGTTATGATTTTTTTAAAGCATTTCCTGGTGCACATATTTTTTGTTTTTCAACAGTACATTGAGTTTATGGCAGATTAATCTATCATCTCTTAAAAGTTTGTTATGTCAGCAACAGGAAATGAAGATTTTAAGTAAAATGTATTATTTTTATTCAAACTGTTGAGTTGGTATATTTGTATATTCTAGGTGAAAGCTGACTTTTGTCAGACTGTGCTTCCATATTTGATACATGATATTTTACTCCAAGACACAGATGAATCATGGAGAAATCTGCTTTCTAAACATGTTCAGGGATTTTTCACCAGCTGTTTTAGACACTCCTCACAAACGAGCCGATCCACAACCCCTGCAAATTTGGATTCAGGTATTCTGTTAAATTTCTAATAAATTCTAACATTTATACTGTTAATTTCTCAGTTCTAGAGAAAGGTAGATTTAAGTTTGAATTCCATCAGAAATAAGCTTAATTCAGTAATTGATAACCTCAAAATGTTTCCTTATCTATAGAATGGAGATAAAAGTTGTAATAAGCTTTCAGTGAAATAATGTATGTAAATAACCTTGGATAATAGTTAATGTATAGTATTACCTGTATAAATTTTCACCATTAACAGTACATTACCTAATTGAGCATTGAGTATGTGTTAGGCACTGTGCTTGCACTAGCAATATGGATATGAACAAGGCACACTCCACATTCTAGCAATGGATAAAACACATAGACAAAACACATAATCAAATATTGATATGTTTGAGATAGAATTTTCATATTTTCAGAGCTCTGGCCAACTCATTTAGAAAGCAGCCTTGTGTTACACAATCATGCCTATGTGTTGTAGAAAATACAGAAAGATTGCACAAATTTTAAAAAATTAATTTACCCATAATCCTGTGATCTAAGATTTGTTATGATCACAGTTAATATTTGGTATATATTCTTCTAGTTTTTTAAAACAAAAATTTAATTGTACTTTATTTATTCTTATAGCCTACTCTCCTTCTGGTAATATATGATATTTCCCATGCTAAAAGCATAATAGCAAAAGACATTCTACCAAGGACTGGGTACATATAATACATATATGCATAATTGAGGGCTCATTATGAGTCAATTTTTCAAACCCAAATTTTAAAAAAGGATACAAAATTCACAGATCTCTACTGTTAACTAAATCATATATTATTAATATATTTTATATACAAACATAAAACTAGGTACAAATTCATATATTGTAATTCAAGACCAATAAAATGCTGATTTAATATGATGTTTTGCTGCAACTAAATTGTTCCTCCCAATCTAACTATGGTTCCAATTACATCAGCACAGGTTGTGCTTACTCAATTCTTCCAATCGTTTGCTCTGTTTTTACTACTACAACCTTTGTTTGACATGACTCTAATGTGATTTAGACTTCACTGTGCTATGCTTTATCTTTTATGTGCTTTTTCTTTTGGCTTACAGCAATTACAAATATACTGCTTGCAGTAATATATAAACATATACATGGATGCCCATTCTGTGGTTCTACTAGATTATAAGGCGATCATCTAAATGATCCAGAATATGCTTATATGAATTTCCTTTAGGCCATTGAAATAAACATCCTAAAATAAAAATTCTCATAGAGATTTTGCAAACTACCCAAAATATATTTCTTTATCTTTAATTGGGGAAATACAGCTATAAGTGATCAATAATTAATAGTAAGCATTTAAAATTTAAGTATTACATAATTTACAGTACTATAAAAAACAATTTTATGACATAATTAGCTTAATATTATCATTGCTTATGAGAACCTGATAATTTGTTATTATGAACATGGCCAAGACTTTTCATGTTTAACATTTATACATATGTATTCATGCTACAACCATTCAGAGGTAAAATCATCCAGTTTTATTTATCTCTATGTAGAGTGCCAATATTTTTATTACCTTAAGTGAAAATTTAACTTTACATATAAAATTCTGTTATTGAAAAGGAAAGTAAATGTAGATTTATACAAAATTTAAATGATATGCTATCTTTTCTCATGTCTCACAGCCTTTATTTGAATGTCTCATGTGCATCTCGAACTTAATTGTCCCAAGTAAACTTATCTTCTTCATCCCTTTTCCTACCCTGCTTCTTTTAATGTGTACGCTGCAATGAATGATGCTCAGTTGCCCAAGCTTAGAAACCTCTCTCACATATCTTATCTGATTACCAAATCCTTCCAATTCTATGTTATAAATAACTTAGTCTGTCTTTTTCTCTCTGTCCTTACTTACTGCTTTCTAGCTCTGTTGTTCAGCACAGTTGAAATTCTTTTTCTCCAAGTTCTTTCTTGCTTCCAGCCATTTCAGATGTTGTTACTATTGCCTGGCACACTATCCTTTACTCTCCTTTTGACTAACAATTACTCTTCTTTCAGGTATCACTTTTTCTATGAAACTTTTCTTGTCCAGATGAGGTTCCCTCCTGTATGCCTCTATAGCATTCTAAACTTTCCCTTTTATAATCTCTCTTGTTCATGGTTGTATACGAGGACCTGGTACATGAAAGATCCTAGATAAATATTTATTGAATCAATGAATTAGTCTCCCTCAGAAATATAAATTATAATGCAAATTCTCATTTTTATTAATCATAATAGCTTCTTTTAAAAGAAAAAGAAGTGCTATTAAATTCCATTTACTCATTCAAATTTATTAAGAACCAATTTTGTGTTAGGTACTGCCCAGCAGAACCTTATTAGTGTAGAAGGAAACAGACACATAAACAAGAAGGAAGAAAATGCTTAAACAAGAATGCTTAGGACTGAGAGGAGATATCTTTGTTTGTTTGTCAGAGTCAGAGCATGTTTTCCGATGCTATTTGGATAAAAAATCACAAAGAACAATGCTTACTGTTGTGGACTACATGAGAAGACAAAAGAGGTAATGTAATGAGTGTTGCTTCTTGAGTTTGGAGATCTAGAAGTGTAACTGTTAACTGCTTGTTGAATTTTAACACTATTTTAGGTGAAGTTGCTGCAAAGTGCTATTTAATTTGTGTGATGCTTATGTCTTCTTGTGATAATCCATATTCAGAGTGGCACTTTGGTTAAATCTGTCAGAAACTCTCAGTTGTTGTCCCAGCTGAACCAGTAGCGGTGTTACCTTTGCTAAATCATGCAGCCTTTTGGACTTTAGTTTATCTCATCTGTATTAGTGGTGGGAAAGGAGCACGTGGTTTTCTGGGTTACTTTTGGTTGTGTTATTCCTCTTTTAACTTTACTCTTTGCTTCTAGTTCTTAGAAGTAAATAGAGTTGTATAAATATTTCTTTTATGTATTTTTATTATAAGATATTTACTATGTGCCATGGTCTCAAAATCTATGGTAATACTATGTTATGACAATGTTTATTTTCTTGATTCTGGTAAATTGTTTTACATGTAGTATAATATCTTTGTTTCTATTATTTCTCATGAGATTTTTAACAGTGTGTGCAAGAATTGCTGGAGGGCTGGTCTGACTGATCTGTACTGCTTGAAAATTGGCCAGAACTCTGAAGAAATAGTATAATAGGCCTATTATTTAAATAGGTAGGAACTGATGTCTCATGAGTCTATACAGTGATGGTGTCAGTGGTTGGTAAAGAATGGGAGGGGGCCGAGGCGGACGGATTGCTCAAGGTCAGGAGTTTGAAACCAGCCTGAGCAAGAGCGAGACCCCGTCTCTACTATAAATAGAAAGCAATTAATTGGCCAACTAAAAATATATAGAAAAAATGAGCCGGGCATGGTGGCGCATGCCTGTAGTCCCAGCTACTCAGGAGGCTGAGGCAGGAGGATTGCTCGAGCCCAGGAGTTTGAGGTTGCTGTGAGCGAGGCTGACGCCACGGCACTCAGTCTAGCCCAGGCAACAGAGTGAGACTCTGTCTCAAAAAAAAAAAAAAAAAAAGAATGGGAGGGGAAGGTGAGAGAAAAATGGAAAAAATTTTAACCCAAATGCATTTATATCTTAAAAAATTATTCCCGCTGTATCTCCCTTATACTAGTAGAAAAAGAAGTTTTATGCCTTTCAGTGTCTTTGTTTCTGGTTAGAAAGTTATTGATTTACCTTATTGTTTTGTACTAGATTCTTTTCTGAGAAAGCACATAAGAAGCTTTAACTGTAGCTGGGAGCATCTATTTTCTTGGTGTTGGGAGGCAGTTTCACCTTTGAGTCTTCATTTCAGACTTATCATTGGGGTAAAATAGTGTTGACATTGGCAAGACTGGGAAAAGATGAAAATTCTTAATATTCAGTTTTAATTCAGAATAAGACCTTAAAGAAGATTCCTTGAGTACCTCAGTTACTCTCTGAGGTATATGTTGTTCCAGGATTTACAATTGAGGAAATTGGGAAACTGAGGCTTAAGAAGTTAAGTTGTCAAGGATCTAGTAATAGATAATAGGTAATGTAGCTAGATTTGAACCTAGCTGTATCCACTTTCAAAGCCAGTACTCTTAACCACTACCTGTGACATCTCTATAATGTTAGTTTAAAAAAGATAATATTTATGGTCCTTTTAATCCTCACCTATTACTACAGTAGAAGATTTTTATTAAATAACTCAACATAGGTAATAAGGTAAGGAAAAAATGAACCACAATAGGAAAGACATGTAATTGTGTCTTAGAAGAAATGGAACATTTTATTAAACTATTATATATATATATATATATATAGAGAGAGAGAGAGAGAGAGAGAATGTGTGTGTGTGTGTGTTTAGCTAGTCTATGCATCCTATTCTTAGCCTGTGGTGCATGGATCTCTTGGTAGAGAGCAAGTATGAACCCCAGGTTTGTATAGGATGATGGTCTAAAGCTTTCATCAGATTTTCTAAAGGGTTTGAGGGGAAAAAACCCCAAAAGATTGAGAAATCGGACTCTTCAGCCATGTTATCTTATAATGTTTATAGCTATATATTGGGGAAAGATGGTTTTTGGTTATTTGAATGTAATTTCTGTTTGGTGGTTGCTCCCACTGTATTCTATAATACTTCAGCATACTTTTCATTTGATATTGAAGTTAACGAAATGCAATAACATTATATTTAATTTTTCTTTAGACCTTCTTTAGGAACAGTTATTGATGATGCTTTCTGGCTGGATTTGAATTATCTAGAGGTTGCCAAGGTAGCTCAGTCTTGCGCTGCTCACTTTACAGCATTACTCTATGCAGAAATCTATGCAGACAAGAAAAGCATGGATGATCAAGAGAAAAGGTAATGGAATTTAGAATTTTTGGCTTTTAAAATTGGTGTTGAGATTGTTTCAATAAAGGTGTAAAGATTTATTTTGTCCCCTATTTCCCATTTCAAAGACATTTAGATAGAAATTTTCTGTTTTACAGAGAAATGATAAATTTTAAAAAGAAATAATTCTGCTTTGAAATAGGAATGTTTATTACTTATATATTATAAAAATTATGTAGCTAGCAAGCTCCTGAAGGACAGACATTATACTTATTTTTCTTTGTGCTCCCCATAACAGCTAGCATTGGGAACTTAATGTAATGATCAATTTTCAAGTGATTGCATGATTCCCTAATTTCATTCAGATTTGGTTTACCACTAATCCCTCAACTTCAAGATCCATTTTACTTGTTGACTATAAAATAATTTGATTGATTTCTTTCTGTGGCTAAATAAATTTCATTTGTTCATCTACCTGTATTTCTAGCTAATTTAATTTGCTTTTCTCTGACTGAGTGAGAACTCTTGTAAGAATCTAGTAAATGTAGTCCTAGATCATGGTAAAAAACAGAAAAAAACAACCAAGAAAGTAGAAGAGTAAAAAATAGACCCTTTATTATTCCAACTGCCCTCCTCAAATCTTTGTTCATTTGAAATAACCTAGTGTGTATTTTTCCATTTAGCCTCACTTTCCCACCATAAAATGAATCATATTAAGAAATCTAAATAGCAAAGGTGTATTATGTTGATATATTTATCATTCTTGCTACTGGCAATTTTACTTTAAATTATCATTAAGTTAGAAGAAATGTGCTTTTTAGATTGTGGAAAACCATGAACTAGAATTCAGATCCTAGTCTAGTTAGGAGACATGGACCAATTTCTTAACTCTCTGGTTTGGTATTTAATTTCTGTTTTTCAGTTGGAAGCAGTTATAAATGTATAATATGTAGAAACTGTGCATAGTATGTAACTGGTATGTTCATGATCACTATAAACTTCTTATGAAGACAAGTGTGTTGTCCTTGAAGTATATAATGAGTAAGAAGTTGATTACTGCCTATCTCAGAGTCTTTTAGTCAGGGCCTGCATACTTGTTAGTAGTTATTATAATCTGAATGTGCTTTAGTATCTTAGTTTCATAAAATAGTATTTCTTAATAATCAGGTGAATTATTAAGAGAATAACTTAGCTATTTGATGAATATAAATAAAAGCACCTTTAATTTGAAGGTAAGTGATCATATGGAATGTAGGAAACTTGTACAAAATTGCTTGTTTCATAGCAGATGTGCCTAGATTTTATATTGGTTAATTTTATGAAAGAGTGCCTGACAAATAGGGCTTACTGTTTGCCTTGACTGTTTATTTTGGGTTTTCCTCCCCCAGCTGTCTGATGGGAAAGGAAAAGCAAATAGAGAGATGAGATATATAGAGTTGGGGGAATGCTAGTTTTCTTCAGTGGCTCGTTAGGTGAGCTGAGGCTTTGTAAACTAAGATGGTCAAGAAAAGTATATTTGTAAGCAAAATACAGATCAACAGTTTACCAACACTGTCAAGTCAAGAAAATGAATCACTTTCTTAAATTCAAGTTGTTTAATAGCAAAATCCCTCATACTAGATATTCCAGAATATATGTAAAGTTTTACTTGTTCACATGTTCCTAGGGAAGTATGAGATTTCAATGTTAGTGTCCATAATTTTTTTAGAAAGAAGTAAATCCAAAACAACTCCAAGCAGGATTTAGACAACACATGTTAGTTTATACCCTCAGTCGTCTTAATATTTCTAATACATAAGACCATGTCTGACAAGGTCCTGGCAACTCTGTAGGTATTTGTTGCCTGGATGAATTGCAGCCTTAGACTTACAAAGTCATGCCTGCTATGATACTATCTTCCCCACTTTCCAGATTTCTCCTCTAGAAACTATTTTTTAAATATAATATACCAATAAGGAAAAAAATACATGTGACATCTGTACGTGAAGGTTATAAAGCAAAATAAAATACTGGCAGCAGCATTCTTTCACTCAATGCTCTCTCCTCTCCCATCCTCCTGTGCTTCTATCAAGAAGTAAATATTTTTTGAGTTTTGTGTTTCTCATTCGTTGGGATGATTATTTTTGACATATACCCTGTTTCCCCGAAAATAAGACAGGGTCTTATATTTATTTTTCCTCAAAAAGACACCCTAGGGCTTATTTTCAGGGGATGTGTTATTTTTTTTAAGTACAGTACAACAATCTACATTTACTCAAATATAGTTAAGTTGTCTTCTTCTGGAACATCATCATAACTCTCCAAACCCCGAATTCCATCCTGAATTTCTTGTGACTCTATTTCCTTTAGAACCATTGGATCCAATCTCTCATGTGGAGCAATAGACCTCTCATGGGGCAGATGAGAAGGGTTACTCGTCTTCTTTACTACCGCTCCACTACGAAATGCATGGGTTGTGCAGATACACTGCGTAGCCACGCCCATCACTAGGTCTTATTTTCAGGGTAGGGCTTATATTGCGCAAATGCTTAGAAATCCTGCTAGGGCTTATTTTATGGGTAGCACTTATTTTCAGGAAAACACGGTAACTAGGAACTCATAAATATGGTTTAGTTTTTTCTATTTTTGAACTTAATAAGAAATAACATGTGTAATTTTCTGTACATTGTTCTTTGATTTAGTATTTTTATATGCTTTATGCCGTGTGTTGCTATAGTTCATTTGTGACTGCCATCTAATGTACCATTGTGATAAGATACCACAGTTTATTTACATATTCTCCTATCAATTACATATATCTTAAGTGTCGAATTACTGGGTTGCAGGGTATGCAAATTTTCCACCTTCTGTGATAGTGCCCAACTGTTTCTTAAAGTGGTTATACCAATTTGTGTACTTATTAGAAATATATATAATTGAAATATAGTTGGTAAGGAAGTAGATCAGTCGGAAGCCTTACATTTGAAGATCAGTAGGAAACCAAAGTACAACTATTTCTAGATTGGGTGAAAAAAGTAAAGAAGAAACTAGAATAACATTATAGGTAAATATTAGAGGCACTATCACTTATGATAGTATCTATTTTATATATTGGATTATAATTATCATAGACACCATAGCTGTTATGATTTTAGACTTGAAGTTACTTATGTAACTCGATATCATGTGTGAATGCAGGTTTGAAGCTCTAAGGCCTTGGGAGTAGACCAATCTAAGTTCTAATCCTGACTGTAACTTATTTCATAATCTTAGTAATTTTTATTTTTGTCTGAGATGAGGTCTTATTCTGTCACTCATGCTTTAGTGCCGTGGCATGATCATAGCTCACTGAAGCCTCGAACTCCTGGGATCAAGTGATTCTCCTGCCTCAGCCTCCCGAGTAGCTGGGACTATAGGTGCATGTCACCACACCCAGCTAATTTTTCTATTTTTCATACAGACGGGGATCTTGCTGTTGTTCAGGCTGGTCTCGAACTCCTGGCCTCAAGCAATCCTCCCGCCTCAGCCTCCCAAAGTGCTAGGATTATAGGTGTGAGCCACCACACCTGGCCCATCTGCTTTATATTTAAACAGTCCTGTCTCTATAAATAATTACATTTTGACATATAGCCTTCCCATATATAGGAGATTATTATTAAAATATAGTTTTAATTCACAGAATTAACATTCACAAATTTCTTTCCACCCTAGGTCTAAATGGTATTATGTTTTAAAGTATCATTCTGTTTTATTTGCAACCTTAATTAATTTTTTCTGTCTAAGTCTGTAGTACTTGTATTCAGAAGCTTCTAACTAACATGTTCTCATTAAAAGAGGTGCTTTTGTGACAAATAGAAGTCTTACATTTGAAGATGGAAGCCAGAGTACAACTATTTCTAGTTTGAGTGAAAAAAGTAAAGAAGAAACTGGAATAAGTTTACAGGTAAATATTACAGGCTCTTTTATTTATGAGAATATTTATTTTATACTTTGGATTATTCTGTTATAAAGACTGTGCAGATGTCATTTGATTATAAAACTGAATTTAGTTACTGAACTGAGCATCATATATATAAATTTATGGCCTGAAACTTAGGCCTTGGAGTAGACAGACTTAAGTTCTAATCCTGACTCTGTCACTTAATTATATAATGTTGTACAAATTACTTAACCTTTACAACCTTGATTTCCTTCATCTGAAAGGTGGAAGTAAAACCACCTCCTAATATCTCATAAGGGTGAGTTTGTGCCATAAATTTTCTGCCATAGCACCCTGTTCATTTTCTTTATAGTACTTAAGTTTATAATTATACATTTATTTGTTCACTTATTATATGTCACAGAAGAAGCATATTGCTTCTGTAAATTTATTAATATCCACTCTCGAATTGGCCCAGCATTCTTGTTTTTTTAATTTCAGAATTTTACAGGGGTATACACATTTTGGTTACATAATTTACTTTTACAGTTTGAATCAAAGTTTTAGGTGTGCCCTTCATCCAGTTAGTGTGCATTGTACCCATTAGGTGTGAATTTGCCTATCCCCTTCTCCCCCCTTTGCACCTACTTGATCTCCCTTGAGTTTTACTTCCATATGTGCACATAAGTGTTGATCAATTATTTCCAATTTAGTATTGAGTATATGTGGTGTTTGTTGTTCCATTCTTACGATACTTCACTAAGAAAAATGGTCTCCAGTGCCATCCAGGTTGTTACAAAAGATGCTAGATCACCTTTTTCTTTTTTTTATGGCTGAGCAGTGCTCCCTGATATACATATACCACATTTTATTAATCTGCTCATGTATTGATGGGCATTTAGGTTGTTTCCGCATCTTTGCAATTGTGAATTGTGCTGCTAGAAACATTCAAGTGTAAGTGACTTTTTTATAAAATGACTTTTTTCCTTTGGATAAATACATAGTAGTGGGATTGCTGGATTAAATGGTAAGTCTTCTTTTAGTTCTTTGAGATATCTCCATACACTTTTCATAGAGGTTGTACTAGTTTACAGTCCCACCAGCAGTGAATAAATATGCCTTTCTCTCCATATCCTCGCCAGCATCTGTTGTTTTGGGACTTTTTGAGATAAGCCATTATCATTGGAGTTAGGTGATATCTCATTGTGGTTTTGCATTTTCTTGATGATTAGAGAGGTTGAGCATTTTTTCATGTGTTTTTTGGCCACTAATCTATCACTTTTGAAGTTTCAGTTCATGTCTTTTTCCGATGTTTTAATGGGGTTGTTGGTTTTTTTCTTGCTGATTTGCTTGACTTCTTTGTAGATTCTCGTTACTAACCCTTTATCATATGTATAGCATGCAAATATTTTCTTCCATTCTGTAGATTGTCTGTTTGCTCTATTGATTATGTCCTTGGATGAATAACAGACTTAAACCTAAGGCACGAAACTGTAAGAATTCTAGAAGAAAATGTTGGAAAAACTCTTATAGACATTGGCCTAGGCAAGGAATTTATGAAGACCCCAAAAGCAATCATAGCAACAACAAAAATAAATAAATGGGACCTGGTCACATTATTAATAAAAAGCTTCTGCATGGCCCAGCAGTCTTACTGAATTTCATTGGTCAACTTATTCCTCTATAATGACAATTTCAATTTCCACTTTTTAAGCCTCTGATCTTCTCTTCTCTGCCTTTCTTTCAGCATGCCTCTAACTTCTTGGAGAATATAGGAGGCATAGGTAGAAATCTCCCTGCATCCCACTGTCAAACATTTGAAATCTCCCTGCATTTGCTCTTTTCAGAACCTTCCCTCTTGTTTAAGTAGAGAAACAAACAGTTCCTCATTCTATCTAAGACTAATCATTCTTCCTGTGTTTTATTTTTATCTGCTCTTTCTCAGCATTTTTTTTAATATGTGGTACTCCATCTGAACTATATTCTAAACATTTTAAAACCTCTCCTGTTAAAAACATTCCCCTTCTCACAAACACAAAATAATTTCCCTCTTCCCTATGTTCTCTTTTAGGTATCACCCTGTTTCTTGCTGTCCTTAACAGCCAAACTTTGTGAAAGAGTTGGCTATATTTAGTGTCTCCATTTCCTCTCCTTCCATTCATCCCACTAAAATAGCACTTGCTTCCATAAATTTCATGTTGCTAAGTCTGCTAGGTCACCTTTCATTCCTCTTTTTTCCTTAATGTTCTATTAATGTTTAATTGACCCCTTGCTTGAACTGTGTTCTGTTCACCTTTTTGACCCACTCCTGATTTTCCTCCTTTCCTTTTGGGCTTCTTTATCGTCCCCTTCTCCTCTGCTGAGTTTTTATAACATCTTCTGTGTACCAGACACTGTGCTAGGCCTAGGTATTGAACATTTCAGTTCTGAGGGCTTGATTTCATGTTTCTGAATAGAAATATTTGAATTAGAATTATATAATTATGCCAATATCAATGAATTTGTATTTAGAAAATATTTCTCAGAGCAAGTACCATAAAGACAATTAAATTGCTCCATCAGTTTTCTATGCAATTCAGCTTCTATTTTCATTTTTATTTTACTGAGATTGTTTTAAACAGAATCAATCTTTCTTGTGTAAATTTTACAACAGATGTGAGTAATCAAGCTACTTCTTTATCCACATGAAATTTTACCAATTCTAATACAATTTTGAGTTTTCTTTCAAAGAAAAACTCATGACCTTAATTTTTACCAAATTGTTCAGTTTTCAAGAGTCAGACTTTGTAGAATTTCATTTTCAACTGTACAGTTTTAGCTGTTGACAGGATTGTTTATTTTTGTTTTTATGATTATTTTTGCATGTAATAAAAGCCTAGTAGATTGGTATTTATTTCTTATTTAATTCAAGAAATGGTGAGCAATTCTTCTCAAGTAGACTGTAGTTGTTTTATTGTTTGAGACTAGTCTGCTGTTTTCCTGATTCAAAGCTTTGGTATATACAGTTGACCTTTGAACATCACAGAGGTTAGTGGTGCCAACCCTCTGTGCAGTCGAAAATCAGTATATAATTTTTTACTTCCCCAAAACTTAATTACTAATAGCCTACTCTTGACCAGAAGCCTTACTGATAACATAAACAGACAAATAATGCATATTTTATGTATACTACACATATATGTAGTAGATACTGTATCCTTATAATAAAGTAAGCCAGAGAAAAGAAAATGTTATTAAGAAAATCATAAGAGAAAATATATTTATAGTACTGGACTGTCTTTATTGATACTATGAGTTTACATAATCTGTTTACAAGATGAATCGTCTATCTAAAATGGTGGCAGCTGCAGACCTCAGTACATATCAAGCATTTTTCTTGTAATATCATGACTTTGCTTCTTGGGAGCACTTTCAGCATTACTAGTGGTACTTTGTATGGTTACCTTGGTGTAAATCAAGGCTTACAGTATGGCAGTAAACATGATGAAAAATACATGAGAAGCATGAAAAATCAGTTTTTACCACAATATGCAATTTGTTGGAGAGATGAACTGCTCACACATAGATGATTAACAAACCACAGCATTTTAAGTGGATACTCATGACACCTGAGCTCACTGTAATAGCAATAGAAGGTGGCTATAAAATCATTACAGTAGTACAGTATATACTATGATTAATTTTATGAAGTTATGATTTAATACTGCATCTTTACATTTGTTTGTGTTTTTCTCAATTGCAAATGGTGCCATGTATGGTCTATAAGTGTGTGTAAGTTTTGATAAATTTTAATTTTTTAATAGATTTGCTTATATTTTGTGGTATGAAAATATAGACTAATATCTACATATATTTTATGCATTCATGAGATACCTTTTTCTTAATTTTGTCAATATTTCTAATCCACATGGTTCATCTGTTTTTCAAATTGTCACAAATCTCCAAAAAATTTTCCAATATATTTATTGAAAAAAATGCATGCATAAATGGACCTGTATAGTTTAACCTTGGGTTGCTTTAGGGTCAGCTATTTCAATATCATCATATTTTACTTTCATAACATTTAGAGTTGGGAGTTTCATGTTGGTAATGATACAATTTAAAATTTGCTAAATTCCTAAAGTGATTTTTTTCCCCCTCTAATTTTTGTTGTCTCCATTATTTTCAGGATCTTCTCTTAGAAATCTACAGAAGTATAGGAGAGCCAGATAGTCTGTATGGCTGTGGTGGAGGGAAAATATTACAACCCCTTACCAGGTAAATTGCATTTTTCTAGGTAATCATTTAGTAATTCTGTTTATAAAGAAGTTACATGCATGTAGAACCCAAAGGTACTTTTATAATCTTTTCTTATAGACTACGAACATATGAACATGAAGCAATGTGGGGGAAAGCCCTAGTAACATATGACCTGGAGACAACAATCTCTTCATCAACCCGCCAGGCAGGAATAATTCAGGTACATTGTTTTCCTGCTTTGGTAATGCCATCTAGCATAGCGCTGAGATTATTTCAGTTTGTCAGTGGAATATTTACACAGCCAGATAAACTGTAGAGATAATACTGGAAGTTATCTGTTTTTCAGGCATTAAGCTAAAAATTCAGGGGTACACAGGAAAGTCAGACAGTTCACTTAAAAGATAATACAGATTTGTTGATCATAATCCTGTTAGTTAACAATAGAAGACATTTTTTGAATGTATGCCATGTGCCAGGTAGTGTACTTAGTGCTTCACATGGAAAATCTCATGTAAATTATTTCTCACAGTTTACATTAGAGCTGGTTCCAGATAATATCATTTCTATTACTGGCTACTCCTTTGCCATTCTTCCTTCAAATATTAGAGCCCTTTAAGTTCAATCTTTGTGGGTTTTTTGGAAACATACTAAACAATATTTTTGGCTTTTAAGTGATTGTGAACTAAAAATTTTTAAAGTTAATTTTTATGTCTGCTGGGTTTTTTTTTTCTGTTTTTTTCTTTTGATATCTTTGATTATTTACTTCTCTTTTTTTAATAATTCCTGTTTAGGCCTTGCAGAATTTGGGACTCTGCCATATTCTTTCCATCTATTTAAAAGGATTAGATTATGAAAATAAAGAATGGTGTGCTGAACTACAGGAACTTCGTTACCAAGCAGCATGGAGAAATATGCAGTGGGACCAGTGCTTGCCTCTGTAAATCAACATATTATTCCCCTTACCTGCTATGTTTTAGCCACACAGGCCTTCTCTGTGTGTTTTTTTTGATCAGGCGAAGGAGTTCCTACATAAAGGGCTTAGATGTATCTTCTCCTTTTTCTTCAGTTACTGTGTGCATGGCTTCTTTTTATTCAGACTTTAGTTTAATAGTGTCATATCTTCAAAGAGAACTTCTTGATGACTCATTCTAAAGCAGCCACCTAATCATTCTATTTTTTTTTTTGCCTGTTTTAATTCTCTGTATGTCCCTTGTTACTATCTGGTATTTTTTCTTACTTTTTGTCCATTTTCTCCAAACCAGAACATAAACTCCACGAGAGTGGAGAGCTGATCTGACTTGTCCTCTCGTGTATCTCTGGATTTAGAACCTGGTGCCTAGTGCCTGGCATGTGATAGGTGGTCATTGAGTAGATAAACCGAAGTAGAGCATATTTAGAACCAGGCAGAATATCTGAGAACTTTTCTTTTTTTTTTTGCTTGAAAAATTAACATGATAAATTCTTTGTATTTCTTACTAAAAATTCTAGAAATGTATTTTTTTAGAATAAATCTTAATTTTAGTTTTAAAATGTCCTTTGGTGAAGTTGTTTATACATGTATATATTCGGATTTTCTGTTTTTAAATGTATTTTTTCTTTGATTTTTAAAATTATCTCATAGCAAAGAAATAGAAGGAACCAATTACCACGAATCATTGTACAATGCTCTGCAGTCCTTAAGAGACAGAGAATTCTCCACGTTTTATGAAAGTCTCAAATATGCCAGGTATTATAAAAAGACAAAGCTATTGTATTTTACCATTTAATGTCATGGCTTCTTTTCTCAAAACTTGAGAAATAATTTCAGTGTAAGGATTTGCATTGATGAAGCCATAAAAGACTTGGTGGCTATAATCAGGTGTCTCCTTGTTATTTTCTGCCCTCCCACAAAAAAATTCTGTTTGCGATCTCAGGTTAGTTTTTTACTCTGAGCCTTTGAGAAAGTTTTGGTGATTCTTTCCCTTTGTTCAATTCCTGTACGAGTATCCAGAGAGTTTTATTTGGTCCCCTTTAGTAGTTATATAGCATTTACCTCTCTTAGCATTAGTGTTATTTTTAAAACTGTAATAGATGGTTAATACTTACAGGTTTGTTTTGAGGCACAAATGAGATGAGACATGGAATAAGTACTTAACCATAGTGGGCTCAACAAATGTATAGCATGTTTTTTGCTTAACAGTAGTTAGTGATGTAATGAATCGTGTATTTATCACAGAAATAATATTTGCTACCATTTAATTATATACTGGCCACTGGCAGGCTCTCTCCATATGTATTCTCTAATTGTCAGAATAACTGGATGTGAAAAAACTTAGGCTTGGAGAAATATAGTAATATGCCCAAAGTTACACAGCTGTAGTGGCAAAACTAGAATTTGGATCTAGGTCTATATGATTCCAAGGTTTACAGTTGACCCTTGAACCACTTGGACTTTAGGAGTGCTGACTCCCTCCTTCCCACACAGTCGAAAATCTGAGTATCACTTTTCACTCCCTAAAAGCTAAACTGCTGATACTCTACTGTTGTCCAGAACCTTACTGATAACATAAACAGTTAATTGACACATATTTTGTATGTTATATGTATGAAATACTGTATTCTTACAGTAAAGTAAGCTAAAGAAAAGAAAATGTTATTAAGAAAATCATAAGGAAGATAAAATATATTTACTATTCATTAAATGGAAATGGGTCATTATAAAGGTCCCCATACTCACTGGCTTCATGTTGAGTAGGCTGAAGAGGAGAAGGAAGAAGAGGGGGTTGTCTTGCTGTCGCAAGGGTGACAGAGGTGCAAGAAAATCCGAGTATAAGCAGACCATGTAGTTCAAACCTGTGTTGCTCAAGGGTCAACTGTATTTTGTTTCCATTGCTATTTCGTATTCACTGTTGCTTGTGAATATTAGTATTATATTATTAGATCAATAGCTAAGCCTATGATGAGAACTCTTTAACAGCAAATTTGAATGTTTTTCTGCCTGAAAACCTTTTCTTAACTTTTCAAAGTATCCTTTCTTTACTGCTACTAGAGTAAAAGAAGTGGAAGAGTTGTGTAAGGGCAGCCTTGAGTCTGTGTATTCACTCTACCCCACGCTTAGCAGACTGCAGGCTATTGGAGAGCTGGAAAACATTGGGGAGCTTTTCTCAAGGTATGTGATGCATATGACTTTGTAATCCTAAAGCGCAGCTTTTCTGTTACCAATAGTGCCTTTAAAAAATAAAAACTATATGGACACCGACTGTAGGTATGTTTCTTTCCTTTTGTCACAATGTAAGTTGATTAGCCCTAGTGGACTTATGCTTTTATTAAGATAAGCATTTTCAAAAATATTCATTGTAAAAATTCAAATTTTAAAAATTAAGCTTACTTGTGCTTTCCTCTTTATAACTTTTCCCCTGTTCTACCCAGATAGAATTGTTTCCTCATGTTTTTGCTATAACACGTTATATTCCATTCTGCTTTAGCACTGCATTGCATTACTGTTGTTTTATGTATAATCTGCCATGCTAAACTGGAAGCTCCCTTAAAAGTGGGAACCATTCTCCTATTTCTTATTGTATCCCTAGTGTTTTCTTTCCTGGTTACTGACAATAAACATTCGGTGGATGGTGAATGTTAATTAATTTGTAATAGATGTTCAGAGGAGATTGCTTCTTACAATGGCGAGAAGGAAGTGATCCAGAGATACTGGAAAATGAGATCGTACCGTTACTCTGGATGCTATGGATCTAAATTCTGACGTTACCCTGAGAAAGTCAAAAAGTCTTTGGACCTCAGTTTCCTCATTTCTAAAGTGAGGGTTTTAGAGGTCTCTAAAGCCCCTTTTAGCTCTGCCTTTCTTAGTCACTATTATTATTATAAGAGGAAAGAATACCTTATAAATATGTACAACTATTATGTATTTATAAAAATTAAAAATAAGTTAATCAAAAAAGAAACCCCTAAAGACTAATATCTTGCTCTTTCTTTGGTAGGCAAATAGGAAGAAGAGAGGCAGAAGGAAAGTTTGATGAACTGGTGAACAAATGCTTATGCTCTAGGACTAGATTTTATTTATATACTTCAACCAAAACATTGTATCTCATCAAACTAAATGCAGAAGCAAAGATGAGAATTCAGCTAGCTCTATTAAGCCAGACATTTACAAAAATGCAAAATAGTGTGATTCTCACTAAATTTTGTTTTGTTTTGGGAAGTATGCAGTTAACCTTCCATATCCATGGGTTTCAAATCCATGGATTCAATCAACTGTGCATCAAAAATATTTGAAAAAATAAACTCAGCTGGCATGTGATGGAGGTAAAAAAAATGAATAAAGTAAAAATATATAGTATAACATCTATTTACATAGCATTGACATTAGGTATTACAAGTAATCTAGAGATGACTAAAAGTATACAGGAGGATGTGCATAGGTTATATATAATTACAGTGCTGTTTTATATGAGGGACTTTGAGCCTCTGCAGATTTTGGTATCTGCAGGGTACAGAAACTGAAGAACTACTGTAGTTATTTTTCCTAAAAATTGTTTATGATATATAGATTTATTTTTTAAATAAATTAATATATTTTAGACTTTTCTGAGTCTTTCTAATAGGGTAAATATCAATGGATAAGATCCCAAAATTATAAGCTATTTGGGGTCTTCAATAATTTATAAAAATGTAGAAGGGTTCCCTCGACTAAAAAGTTTGAGACCTGCTCCATAGGGTTATTTAGGGAAGAAATAAAGTTTTGGTTCCTATGAATTTGTGTTACTATGTACTTCTGTGTCAGGTAACTAAAAAAGCTTTCATTTCTTAGTCATCACCTTGTTGTCTTCTTAGTCTCCCAGCATCATCTGTTTTTATTTCTCTTAACACAGTAGTTCTGAAGGATTGGACAGTATTGCGTAGTTTAATTATTTCGAAAACATACTATTCACATAAACTAATTGTACAATATGCATTTTCTTTTCCTTTAATAAATAATGTTGGTAAATGAAACCTTTGCCAGATGCCAGCTTTTCCTTTACTAGGTTGTGATTTGACACACAATTACATATAGAGTGTCATCCTCAGTAGGTAATTAATGAGTTTACTTCATTTCCTTGCTGACATGTCCTCATTTACCACAAGGAACACTGAAGCAGGACTAGAGGTGTAGGCATTCTTTATGATAGGTCTGATGAATATGCTCTCATTTCAGAAGATTATTTGTTTAGAAGGGCTGCTTTTTGTGATGTCAAAGAGTAATTTTAAGAAAAATTTTAAGAGTGTTTATCATCTGTGTTGTATCTGCTGATCTCTTAGAGGTCTGACCACACAGCATTTGGTAGTTTTCTAAACTTTAATTCATATTTAGGACTATTTGCAAGTTCTAGTCTTGATACTATAAAAGTTTTTTGTATTATATCTTAAGTTTCAGGACCCACATAATATATATATTTTTTTCATTTCTCTTGTTTATATGAACTCTGTGATTTGGTTTTCAGATCCATCACAGATAGACAACTCTCTGAAGTATATGTTAAGTGGCGGAAACACTCCCAGCTTCTCAAGGACAGTGATTTTAGTTTTCAGGAGCCTATCATGGCTCTACGCACAGTCATTTTGGAGATCCTGATTGCAAAGGAAATGGAGAACTCCCAAAAAGAATGTTTTAAGGACATTCTCACCAAGCACCTTGTAGAATTATCTATCCTGGCCCGAACTTTCAAGAACACTCAGGTAAAAATGATTTAAAACTATGTCATCTCACCTCTTGACCTTTCCTTTTATTTTTCAGAAAACAAAAAGCATGAGTGAAAAAGAAATGTCACTGAGAAATAGATTGCTGTTATTAATGATATGTTGTAAGAATAATTGTTTAAGATTTCTCATTTTGGAATCAGACCTGAGTTTAAGCCTTGGGCAAGTTACTTAATCTTTTCTCAACCTCAATTTCCTGGTTATAAAATGAGAAGATACCAAACTTACTATATTGATAACAGTTGAATGATTCTATACACTGTCTACATATACACAGACTTACCACGTGTGTGTGTGTGTGTGTGTGTATGTATATATACATAGAGAGAGAGAGAGAAGGAGAGACAGAGAGACACAGATAGCTGTGATGTGGTGGGATGGAAGATGGGCAGAAAGGTACTTAAGACAGTCCCTGACAAATAGTTAAGTCTTTAATGAATGGTAGTTGCTGCTTTCATCATCATTATTATTAATGGTAGTAGCAATAATAATAAAAGTATTTATTCCCATATGTCATTTTCATTTCAGCTCCCTGAAAGGGCAATATTTCAAATTAAACAGTATAATTCAGCTAGTCATGGAGTCTCTGAGTGGCAACTGGAGGAAGCACAAGTATTCTGGGCAAAAGAGGAGCAGAGTCTTGCCCTGAGTATTCTCAAGCAAATGATTAAGAAGTTGGATGTCAGCTATACAGAGGTTTATTTTTCTTAACTGGCTGAAATAGTGTTTTACTGTCATTAAAAAAAAAATAACTGTGTTTTAAAATACTTTTAATAATTATTTTAAAGCCTTGAAATTACTAATCCATGAGCAAGATATTGTAAAAAGAAGTCTTTTAAAATTAATTTGTAAAAGAAGTTTTGAAGCTGTCTGTTTTTCCTGTTTACAACAATTCAATCAGTCCATCTTGTAGTAGATTCATTTAATATATCCCAATGTTGCCGAGGCGGGTGGATAGCTCAAGGTCAGGAGTTCGAAACCAGCCTGACCAAGAGCGAGACCCCGTCTCTAAAAAAAAAAAAAAAAAAAATATATATATATCCCAATGTAAAGACTTCTAACTTTCTGTAGAATTCAAGAAAGGTATATGGGAAATAAACATGAAATAGCCACTATAAATTTGAAATGGCAAGTGAAAAAATGAAAGAGGAAATGAATGACAGAACAAAAGTAGGGAAAAAAAGCAAGTTGGGACAATTAACTTGTCAATCCAAATGCTTTGAAAATATCACATCTCATATTCTATCTTACATTACCTATTAGTTATTGCAAACTTGTGTTGTTACTTCAGCTGTATCCCCAGTAGACAACAGATAAAGTAGAGGCATTTGTAGGAAACATGCAGTGTTCAAAGGTTTGTCTGCTATGGTGTCTGTCAAACACCTGCCTGCTTAGTGAATATCATCTTACTCTACTTTTGGATCTTGCATGCTTGTATGGCATCCTCCGTTATTAGAGAAACCATCATTATACCAAAGCAGTTGTTGCCAGTATAATATGTTTAAATATTGCTTCACAGTATGGGTCCTGTCTGGAGTTATACCCACCCTCTTTGTACCTCAGTTTTCTAATCTTCAAATTGTGGGTAATATTAGTACTCATTTCATAGGATTCTTGTGGCTACTAAATGAGTTAATAAACATAAAGCCATTAGAAAGTGCCTGGCATATATAAGTACTCAGTAAATGTGAGTTGCTCCAATAATGGTGGTAATAGAAAATGAGCATTTCATAAACTTACATACTTGGAATTATTAAAATAGTTGTGTGGTGAAAGGAGATGAGGAAAATATTTTTAACCGCTTTTTTGCCTTACATGGAGGACAGTTTAGTATAGTCATAATAATGAATTACATTTTACGATTTTGCTTTTCTTGTCCAGGATGATCCCACCCTAAAACTTATATACACAGAATGTCTGAGAATTTGTGGCAACTGGTTAGCAGAAACTTGCTTAGAAAATCCTGCAGTCATTATGCAGACCTATCTAGAAAAGGTAAGATTTAGGAGCAATCCTTAAGATAAGTTGTGTAACATGAATACACTTGATCTTTTAATTGAGACCAGATGTATTTCAAAGCAAATAAAAGTATGGTATTATTTTCCATATATTATCACTGTTGTAGCTCTGTATAATCTTTAAGTTATTCCTTTAGTTTAATTAATTTTGGAAATAATTACCTCACTAAATAAGTGTCACGTGAAAAGCATGATGTATTTGTCTTTAAATTTGATAGAGCTATTTGTTTTTGTGCAGTTCTTTACAAATATTAGATCTTGGGTTATTTCTACACTGCCAAAGTTGTTTTGCAAAGTCAAGATAATACTATATTTCATACAATTTCACTTTTATGTGTATATAAATTAAACTTAAATATGGGTATTACCTTAATACGAGTAATTCTTTAGATGTATTTAGTACTTGTAAATATAATTTAAATGGTTGCGTTTTCTTGAAGGCAGTGGAAGTTGCTGGAAATTATGATGGAGAAAGCAATGATGAGCTAAGAAATGGAAAAATGAAAGCATTTCTCTCATTAGCCCGATTCTCAGATACTCAGTACCAGAGAATTGAAAACTATATGAAATCATCAGAATTTGAAAACAAGCAAGCTCTCCTGAAAAGGGCCAAAGAGGAAGTGGGCCTCCTTAGGGAACATAAAATTCAGACCAACAGGTAACTAGGTGTCTACATGTGACAATTTTGTGTTCACCAGTCATAAAGTCAACTGAGTGAATGTGTTTGTGTAGAAAATGTGATTTGATCTTTTTATCTGGCATTGTTTTGAGCAACAGAGCTTTGCTTAAGTACATATAGATTGTCTTGGCCCTGCTCTGGTTAATCACAACTTGAATTAGTATGTAAGACATTGACATGTGTTGCTTTGTATAGAATTCATGCTCTGGTCCTAAGCTCATTGTAGAGTATGTAGATGTTAGCTATTTTTTGGGTTTTTTTTTTTTGTTTTGCTTTGTTTTGTTTTTTTGTTTTTGATATTTTAGTATCACAATGGAAAGAGATAGGTAGGTGCTGAAATAAAATGCAGAAGAGTTACCAATTAGATAATTAAATCCTTTTATTTAAGCTTGTTGTGAGTCTGTATATTCTAAGAATACAAGAATTCTCTAAGTAGAAAATTAAGTTAACTAAATAGCGTGGGGTAGAGTCCACTTTGTCCTTGGTTGCCCAGGAAGGTTTAATTATGTGAATTGCACAATTAAGACAAAAGTAAGTTTGCTCCCTTTATGTATAATAATATAATCCTTAAGATTTTGTTTTTTCTCCTGTGATGGAGTATATATGTATGTATATATATGTATATATGTTATATATCATGTATGATTTTGTAGTTCTGTAAAATTTTATGGCTTTTGCATTTTCCTTCAATGCAAGATACACAGTAAAGGTTCAGCGAGAGCTGGAGCTGGATGAATGTGCGCTCCGTGCGCTGAAAGAGGATCGGAAACGCTTCTTATGTAAAGCAGTTGAAAATTACATCAACTGCTTATTAAGTGGAGAAGAACATGATATGTGGGTATTTCGACTTTGTTCCCTCTGGCTTGAAAATTCTGGAGTTTCTGAAGTCAATGGCATGATGAAGGCAAGTCTTTTTTTTTTTTTTT